>OX352772.1:172574959-173010413 GCA_947095535.1 Poecilobothrus nobilitatus
TTATGAATAGTTTATATTTTTTTTTTATTTTCAGTCACTTAACTTTATAAAAAGAACTAGCCAAGTAAAAAATTATTAAAGAATGGAGAGTATAGAGTATTTCTGATAGAGTAGTATAGCCAGCCATATATTTACATATATACATATATATGCACATTAATTTTTTCTTTGCTTAGAAAATTTTGCATTTTATAAATATCGAAATGTTAACCTCTGAGGGTAAATTTTTTATTTCTTTTTTATCAATTTAGGAATTTGGCAAACAGATTATAAATAAAGTACGCAAGATTAAAAACTCGTGTGCTGTATAAAATTTTATACTGGATTAAAAAATTAAAATTTTATCTGAAAAATTACTTTGACCTGCTTTAATTTATGTTGATGTAATATTTTAAGAAAAGGCAAAAAGCCGTATTGAAGTTTTAAAATAAAAAAAAGCATTGAATTCAATTAAACGGTCAACTCGGTATAAAAAACTCTTGTAAAACCAAATTATAAGATAAATAAATACATTTTGAAGTCCATATATAAAACAAGCTACTATTCTTTGGTAATCTGTAGAACCTTCCATTAAAATTCAGCCTACTATTTTTGTATGTGGCACAGGTTCTACCTGATTTGCGCGAGTCTGATTTTATATTTTGAAACTTTCCAAACAGAGGATGAATGTATTATATGTTCATGCTAATGAAAGCAAAAGAGATGGAAAAGATAATAAAAGTATGAAGATAAATAAAAAGTCAAAAAAATAGAAAATTTTCATTATAAGTTTCGCAACAAGTTAATGAATAGAATAATTGAAACAATGAAATAAATTTAGAAACAAATTCTAAACAATAATAAAAAAAAATTTTTCTTACTTTTTGAATAGAAATTTTACTATTAGTGCACAAAAAAGAACTTGTGCACTAATAGTAAAATTTCTATAATATTCTAAATTCTAAATAAATAATATTCTAATATTCTAAAATATTTCGCATATTTATATGAACTTAACTTTAACTTTTTATTAAACTTGTAAAACAACTTTTAATTTTTTACTTCTATAAAAAAAATTAACTTATTTTAATAAAAAAGTTCAAGTTATACACATTGGATAACTTACCGCTCAAATTTAAATTTTATTTCTTTATAAATTTCTTACGTTAAAATTCTTTTAACTAATAATACCAGAAACTATATTTTGAAAGGTAATTTCACAAAAAAATCACAAGTCAACTAGGGTTAACAGTCACATATTTTTTTTTTTCATTTTAAATAAAAACTACTCATGCATTTCTATTGTCATAAAAAAAATATTAAATACTAACGCATACATAGACAAACATTATATATACTTGATCATCACATAATCAGTCCATCCAAAATAGAATACTTAAGAAATCAGAAGTAAATTATTTATATAGTGTTGCCATGTTATAATACATAATTATTTGATTTACTTCAATTTTTAAATACAAAGGATATTAAAAACTCTTTATACGAAAATGTTAGATTGAAAGAAAAATGTTAAAATACGTTTTTTGCATTATTTTTTGAATAAATAAAATATATAAAATTAAAAACAAAGAAATACAACCAAAATCATTTATAGACAACTCTTCTAACCAGTTTTAAAATATAACAAGTAAATGTAACAGTAAGTCGATGCAACCGACTTATTAATACCCTACACCTGAATAATTCGAATTAAATTAAAACTCCATAAGTTTTTTGGCAGCTGCTTGAACTTCTTCCCTTTTCTGTCTTATTCAACTCGAATTTCAGGAACGTAAAAGAGGCATCCTCTTGGGATATGCTTGATACCCTTGTAAAAAATTTCAAGTTTCTGTCTTTATAATTTCGAAGAACTATTAACTATACTAATAATTTTTAAAAGAACTATTGAGGAAATTTGAGAAAGAGAAAAAAAACAAAGCATGAAAAAATTTCGAATTCTTATTGACATTTTTTATTCTGCTTGCGTTATCTATATGTATATATAATTTCTGATACAATATTGTATGAAAATTTTCAATATGGATTTGTGGATTACAATGTGAAGCAGCTTTTAGTACTTTTAGTATCGATGGTTGTGTATTTACGTGGAACAGCTTTTAATATTGATTTCAATAATATTATTGTTGAAAAAAAATTTGTTTTAAATAATAAATTTAGTACCTACTAAACTTGATTTAAAGTTTATATAAAAAAAAATTATCAATTAGTTTCAATACAAAAAAAAACGAAAAAAAGCTGTTTTAATTTTAAATTGTATTAGGGTTTATTTGAAAAATAGAAAAAGTTAAAAAAAAATCACTTCTTTTTTTGTTCAAGTTTGTAATCTATTGATAAATTGTAATTTAAAAGTGGTTTTAAAAAATATTAAATAGCTAAAGTTATCACATACCTAGGAAAATGTGAGTAAAATAAAAACAAAACAACAAAAATATTTATGCAAAAGATTTTAATGTGCACCTGTATCATTAATAATATTTTGTTTTTAAAAAAAAGAAAACAAAAAAAATTTATGTGCATTTTAATGTACACCTGTATCATATAATTAAATTATATCTTGTTTGTTTATCCACGAATCATGCATTTTATCAGAACCAAGCCATGTAACTAAAACCTGATTGCCTTTTCTTTTTATTATTATACCCTACACATTAAGTATAGGGTATATTAACTTTGGTATGGTGTTTGTAACCACCAAAAGGAAGCGAGTTAGATATGGACATGTATATATATTTTGAATCAGGATCACCTCCTTAGTCGATTTAGCGATGTCCGTATGTCCGTTCGATAACTCGTTCGATAACGATAACTCAAAAACTAGTGAAGCTATCTTGATGAAATGTATATAGTATGTTACTAATTACGAAAGGAAGGCTAAGTTCGAACCTGGATAAAATCGGTCCATGTGTTCGAGTACCTCCCATACAACTCCCATTATATCAAATTTAAAGTTCAAATATTAAAAAAAGATAGATCAATTTAATAAAGTAAGAATTGGAACTAATGCAAAAGCAGCCGGGCAGCCCACTGTTGTAAATAATTTGTTACACTCTTTAATTAAACAATGTAATGTGACTCTAACTAAAGGGAAAAACACTAACACTCCTTCAGACTCCTTATACCATTATAAAGCATACTTAACTACTTTAATAAATTATGGTACAGATTCCAGTCAAACACACCTGGAAGCATCTGGTTGGGAATTGGATAAACCAAATGTAAATGATTTTAACAACTCTAGCTCTAAATCAAGACAAAAAGCATACAACAATTCTACAATAGTAGAATTAATGAGAAAATTAGATGTAGATTTCTTTAACACTCCCAAATTGCTTTTAAATAATGTTAACATTCGAATTGCTTTGGCCTTAGAAAAACAATATTTTTTCATTTCATATATATTCATATATTTTCACCGATGTCGATGAAAGCTATTTAAAAATTCTCGAAGCTACGTTATAGGTAAAACATTTAACAATTAATCCTAGCATTGATAGCACATAATACTGTATTGGAAAAGGCTAACGCAAAATATTTTTATACTAGAAGTGAAATCAAAACATTTGTAATTCCAGCTAACACTTCCAACATAAAATTGGATAATATATTTATAGGGCAAATACCAAAAGCTCTTGTATTTTGTATGGTTAATAATGAAAATTTTAATGGTAAACGATCAAAAAATCCATACGATTTCGATCATCAAAATCTCACACAATTTCAATTATATGTGAATGAAGTGCCTACATCAAACTCTGCAATTGAAACAAATTTTACATCGAATAAGTTTTGCAATTCTCGTGCATATTTAACTTTTTTCAAAAGGTTATACAATACTAGCTTTTGATTTTTCACCAGACGGCTCATGGACAGATATATGTCAGAGTTTATTAAACCAGAGAGTAGTAAAGATTGAAGCAAGACTCAGATCTCCACTAATTTCAACATTAACATGCATTGTGTTTGCAGCATTCGATGACTATGGGAATTGTTAAAAATCGCAACGTCTACGTAAATATATAAAAAGAAGTTCAGTGCACCACATCTATTCATTTAAAAAATGGCCTGTACTCTGGTATATTTTTCCTTCTGTACGGACGAAAACAATACAATACTTGTAAAAAATCTTGCTGTAGCTGGTACAAAAGAAAAATGTAAAACTATTGTAAAGGAATTAAAGTATAAATATCTACTAGAGATTTAAAAAGAACAAACATTAAGAATTACTCTTTTGGTCATATTGATAACGAAAAACAACTAATAAAAAAATTAAATGAAAATTATGAAAAGTATGAAAAATTTTATTAAATTATTCAACTATATTATTCAATTATGTCATCCCCACTCGAAAATTATAAAAAAATACAAAGAATGTTTTGAACCATTTTTAAAAAATGTGGGGTAAATACTATAAATATAAAATTTTTGAAATAAAATTCTTCAGTTAAAAAAAATAAAAATAGAGCAAAAATCAAATTCAAAAGTCGTTGAAAAACAAAAAAGTGCACCTCTGCAAAACCACCTCTACGTTATATCTGTTATTTGGATAAAAAACAAACAATAAAAATAAAAATTGGATTTAATGTTGAAAATTTTGCTACATCAATAATTTTCCAACGTCATCACAAAGTCATTTGTAAGATGAAATATTTGATGTACTGTACTAAAGTATTTGATGTACTGTTGTTTACGGTTTTTGTACATTGATAACAGTTTTTTATGCAAAATTTATACAGTTATTTTATAAAAACATTGTAAAATATCAATATTTTTCCTATTTAAAACCTTGTACCTCTTCAACTATGAAAGATAAATAAAAGTTGGAATATTGTTGTGAAAACCCATAGCTTTAGCTAGCTACCAACACTTAAACGAATCTTCTATATTATACAGGAACAAAGATGTTGTTATTTCTTTAAAAAGTGATTGAAATTACTTTGAAAGGCGTTATCTCGCAAACCGTTAGAAATAAACTCCCCCTCCAGAACAATTTTTTGTTTGTTATGAACTTCTCTATCACCTCCGTTCGACCACCCTGTATATATTTTTTTTATTTGAACAATTTTTCCGAACTAATATTAGTTTTTGGAATTAATTCGAATAGAGCCGTTCATTCTGTCTTTGTCTCTCCCTAAAAATCTAAAATATAGAAAAAAAAAGAAAGAAATAGTAACAAAAATTTTAAGAAATAAAAATAATTTTTTTTAAAAGAAAAATTGAAAAAAAAATTTTATATGAGGAAAATTATATTAGAGTGAAAAAAAATTAAAATTATATTAAAAATAAAATTATATTAAAAGAAAAAATAATAATATAGAAAACTAAATATTTTTGTGTTTTGCATTTTGTCAATCAAGCCTTAATTTACCCAAAGTGAGGCTGCTTTGGGCACAGAATCGCATAACTTCTAATACCAAAAAAAAATGTAATTATTTAAAAAAAAAGTTTTTTATCAATATAATCATAGTTGATTCATACGTCAACAAGTAAATCTATATAAAGAGAGAAAAGTGTGAAAATCAAATTTGATTATATAAATTTTACAAAATCTAAAAAAAATAACAATTAAAAATAAAAGAAAAATATAAGAATCAAAAATAAAATTTTAAACATTGAAAATTGTAATTAAAAAATAAAAATAACGATCGTTTCATTAAATAATAAATTTTTAACAGATCTGATAATTTTAAGAAATTTTTTTATTAAAATTTTTATTATAAGGTAACATTTAAATAGAAATAAATTGTAAAAATTATAAAACAAAATATTAAAATAGAATAAAATAGGAATAAAATAAGAAATAAAATTGATTATAAAAAAATTTCATATGCTGGAAGTTTGCCACATACTATTAACTAAATATTACTTTTTTAAGTAAGATATTTTAAATAAAGTTGATCATATTTATGTTAAAAAAATAAAATATTATAATTAAAATTCTTAAATAACTAAATTTTTTAACAAATTAAGAAATTATTTTGCTAAATAAATAAAAATTAATAAGAATAAATAAATAAATATTTCTTAAAGGAATTAAATAAATAAGAGAAAAATTTTTTCTAATAAAATTACATAACTTTAATTTTCTATTATATTTTTACTAAATTTTATTAGACAATAATTATTATATTGAAAATAATCATAATATTATTCCATTAGTTGTAAAAAAAAAAAAACAAAACTTATATTAAAAGAAAAGTAAGTAATAATTATATTTGTAAAACAGGATTAAATAAGTAAGTCAAATTTTTAAATCTTTCGAAGAATTAACGTTGGTATTGATCTTACTCGATTTTTTTGAAATATTAATCGGATGTTCTGAAAAAAAAGTAATATTCTTGAGTTTCCGTAATAACATTTATTTCTCGTTTTTGATTTCGAAAGGATTTTTCTTGATTTCGAAGGACAGAATTGAATAAATTAATTAATAACTATTATTTCGATAAATATAAATATAAATAGAAATATAAATATTAAATAAATATTTAACTTCTTTAATAAAATAAAAAATAAAAATTATTTTAATTATTCAATCGTCTAAGTTCGCAAATTTTATTCCTATTGTCTTATTCTCTTATTAAAATTTTTTTTTTCCTTTCTCTTTCTTTTGGTTTACTTGGTTTTACGTCCTTAATGAGAATAACTTACCTTTCTTTTTTGATTAATTGATTACGTTTTTTCATCCACTTATACATTTTCTAACCGATATGGTCGCACCACGTATTAATTTTGAGAGGCCCATGCGCGTAATGTCAACACCAGAAGTACCAGAGGTGGAAGAGCCGGATGTCAGTCCAATAGCGTCATCTCACCATGAGCACGAGAACACAGATTATATTAGGGAAACGCTAAGGCAAATGGTTCAATACGAAACTAGACATATGTTTAGAGAGGCACACGGGGATCTGCACCCTTCCGACGACGACGAGGTGGATCAAAAAATAGATATAGAGAACGATTTTAATTTAGAAGGTATGGACAAGGTACCCGAAGTAGTTAAAGAGGTAGAAAAGTTTTCGGGCGAGACAGGAGAATATGGTTCTTGGAGAAAGGACGTGGACAGAATCATGGGAAAGTATGAGCACTTAAGAGGTACATCAAAATATTATGGGATTTTGAGTGCTATTAGAAGAAAAATAAAAGCAAAGGCCGCTGCGGTCCTAGAATCCTTTAACGTACCCTTAAACTGTCAAAAAATTCTTAGATGTCTTGATAGGCATTATGCTCGTAAAAGGAATATTCGTACTTTGGTATATGAAAGACAAATAAGAGGCAAGGAAACTTAACCGTTGAAAATTTTTACAAATAAATATTCCAACATCTTACATTAATATTAAAAAGGGTTTCATCTATGAATTTGGCCACAGACGCACATAATGCCATGACCAAAATGTACAGAGAAACAGCGTTGGACACTTTCATCCGAGGATTGAATGAAAATCTCTCCACGCAAAAAAGCCTATTTAATCCAAAGGACCTGTCACAAGCTTTAGATTTGTGTCTGAGAGCACACAATCCACATCAACGCTCAAATCGTAGTCCAGATCTCAAAACGAATGCTCATACCGAACCCAATCCTAGAGACAGAAACGAATTTGCTCATAGAAATATACGACCGCAAAATTCGTATAATAAACCTAATTTCTACAACCACAGACGAACCTCATGGCAGCCTAATAATAATCATTACTATAATTATAGCTCACTTCAACAACAGCCTAGAGAGCAAAGAAGCCAACAATTAAAACCGAAGCCTTCAGGTTCAAACCAGACTCATTTGCCCCGATACAATAGAAACTTCAACTATAGACCGGCATATCACAACAACTACCATTACAACTCAAGAAGAGATAACAATAACAATAAGAGAACAACAACTCATGACTCATACCAACCTAATAAGACCCGAAAACTTAGCTACACGAGACCTTCACCATTAAACGAAGAAGAGAGGTAGCAGGAAGCTTGGAAAAAAGCTTATTCGTTTACGATTAAGAGATATACTTTTTTATTATGGAGTCCCAGAGTTCGTAATAATGGATAACGAAAAGGCTCTTAATTCCGCCTCCATTAGGACCATGCTGGAAGACGAGCTTAAAATTAAAATTTTCACAACGCTATCGTATAAAAGCGAGGTAAATGGACAAGTGGAAAGATTTCACTCCACGTTGTCAGAAATCATGCGTTGCTTAAAGGCTGAAAAAGTAAATAGTAATTTTGAAGAATTATTACAAAGGTACATAAACGAATACAACCATACAATTCATTCGGTAACAGGAAAAAAACCAATTGAACTTTTTTTAGGAAGAATTTCGAATATCAGTTCCGAAGAATTTGAAAAAACTAGACAAAATAACATCGAAAAATTAAAGAACAAACAAAGAAAGATCTAAAATAATATAACAAAACAAAAACCCAATTAAACAATATGATGTAGGACAAACTATTTATGTGAAACACAACAAAAGAATAGGGTCCAAACTTACTTACAGACTTAAAAAAGAAAAAGTTAAAGAAAATTACAAAACAACCATTCTTACAGAATCAGGCAGAATAGTGCATAAATCTAATATCAGATCATGATCATAATTTAGCTTTATCCTTCTTATTAAATACTTTTCATTACTTTCGTTACTTTCTCTATCCCCCATTACTATTTTTAGATTCCTCTTACGGAAAACTTTAGCAGATATTCAAATTTTGGATTTTAATGGATCACCCGCTGTAGTCATAAATCTTGGACAGGCCAAGATACAAGAAGGAAGATTTAGATTAATTCACACAATTGACCGGACAACAATCCACAATTAATTAAGGGAAATTAATTTCGTACTAGAAAAAGAAGAAACAAAATCTCATTTCTTATATCCTTATTTGAAACATGAACTTTTACAAATTCAGGATCTGTTAGATGAATTCGAAGTACACCAGGAACACAAAAAATCTATCAATGCTATTGAAAGCTTATGGAAATAGATAGCTGGAACTCCTGATCATAAGGACTTTGTGATGATTAAAAACAAATTACATGATGTTTTGGAAAGCAGGGGTTATAAATTCTGTATTGTTACCAAAAACTGAAATAGCAATACTTACAAAAGTATTGAATCAAGAAAATGTTCCTTATACTACACCCGAAGACGCTCTAAATTATAGTAATATAAAAATTACTTGTAATGGTACTTATTTATTTTATTTTGTTGAGATTCCTTTAACGAAATATGAAATATTTGATAATTTAGCTTTAAGATTAATAAAAAATAATAATACAATAGTAAAAACAGATTTTAACCATATTTTAGTAAATAAAAACCAAGTATACGGAATTTTAAAAGATTGTAAGAGCACAAGCTCAATTTTATTATGTAATAAAGAAAATATTGTAAACATATCCAATTCTACTTGCATTCCGCATATTTTAAAAGGGAAACGTTTAACATGTAACATCACGAATGGACATCATACACCGAATATAGAAAAAAATCACCGACGGAATAATCCTGTTGAATCAGTTTAACGGCACAATATGCACAAATGGTGAAGCGAAAACAATCAAGGGGACATATTTAACAATTTTTAAAAATTCAACGGTTTCAGTAAACAATACAATCTTCATATCAACCGAACTAACAGCAACTAAAGTATTACCGCCTTTACTCCAGCCAAAAATGATAAAAGACGAATTTCACGAACATCTATCATTAGAAATGTTGAAGGAAGTTCACATCAACAACACGCAGGAAATTAAAATTTTAAAAAACAGAGATTCGAAGACAAAATTATTAGTTAAATATTATATATAATTTAAGTATTACACCAAGCACAGTCACAGTTATAATAATAATAATATTTCTTGCAACAATAAATTTAAACAGGAGAAGGAACAAATTAATCATCAATAATCAAGATCCCGTAAAAGAAGATAGCCAAGTTGATCTAAGTTAATCCAAGGAACAAGAAGAAGTAGATCTTAATTATTCAGTTAAAAAAACTACGAGCAACCATCATCCAATCGCATTACAAAGAACACCTTACAAGTTACCGTTTCCACGTCAGTGATTTTTGAGTTAATAACATTTATTATCCAGATCAAATTCCACTTTCAAAAGTTAACGCACCTAATTATTTCGCCACAACTTTTGTCACATCAGCAAAATTATAACAGTTGGGAAATATTAAAATCATATTTTCCCACATCGGCAAATCACGTTGCAATAACATGTGAATGCAAGTAAGAATATTTGGATAATCAAAAACTTAATTATTTTATGTTAATTCTAATTTGATAGTCAATAAAGAAAGACGGTTTAATATTAAATTAATTAATCTTTTTTATTTAATAAAACATTTTCAGATAACAAAATTTACAATTTAAAATTTATGTTTTTATCGATCTCGGAGTAGCAAATTCTTAACTTACACAAGGAGGAGTGTAAAAAAATTGTTGCCACAATTCCTACCTAAGACACTAAAATATAAAAATTATCAGCAACAAATGGAAACACCTTTTGTCATTTATGTAGATGCTGAAAGCATTTTATCACCTATTTCAACATGTAATCGGTAATCCTGAAATTTCATCAACTACAACTACAAATACACGTAAACATATACCAATAGCGTTTACATATTATTTCAAATCTTCTTTTGCCGATTCTTTAAGTTGTTAAGGGGAGTTTATAGGATTTGATTGTGATAAGCAGTTTCTAGCATCATTGGTTACTAAATGCACAAATATTTTTCAAAATCATCATATGTTGCCGAAATTAATGCAAAATTTAACATTGGATGAAGAATTACATCAATTAACGGTGGGCGATTGCCACATTTGTAGTAAGTCTTTCGATTATATTGATAGAGTAAGACACCGTTGATATTTTACCGGCAAATATAGAAGCCCAGCACATTTTCAATGTAATATATTATATAGACGACCTACTCCCTATATTTTTTCATAATTTTTCAAAATATGATTGTCATTTGTTGTTCAAGTCATTGAATGAAATTGAAGGTAACATTACTGTATTACCTTTGAATAAAGAACTTTACATTTCACTTTCTAAACAAATTAAACTTGACAGAGACAATTATTTTTATTTGGGCTTTCTTGATAGTTTTAGATTTATGGCCTCAAGACCTGACTCATTGTGTAGGAATTTAGATAAAGATAATTTAGATCACGTTAAAAAAGTATTTAATTCTGAGGAAAAATTCGAATTTATGAGACGGAAAGGAGTTTTTCCTTATGAATACATTGATTCAGAAGAAAAACTTTATGAGTAATGTTTACCACCTTAAGAAGCTTTTGAGAATCGAATGACAAATACCGCTTGCTCTAATACTGACTATAATCAAGCAATAACGCTTAATTGCCAAAACTTTTAGGATTATATGAAATTGTACTTAAAAACGGATGTGTTAATATTAGTAGATATTTTTGAAAACTTCCGAAAGATACGTCAATGTCCTTTAAGACATTCAAAAGCTAATAATAGATGCATGGGTGAATCTTATAAAAAAGAAGAAAATTCAAATTACATTGTATATTTAGATGCGAATAATTTATATGGTTTTCAATGGCTTGAGAAAGTATTAATGTAATAGAAATTTTAGATGATTCAGAAATAGGATATATTTGAGAAGTAGATTTTGAATATCTACAAGGACTTCATGATTTACACAATGACTTCGCGTTTTGTGCCGAAAATAAAGTCCCTCTCGGTAGTAAAACACCAATAGTTTTGGTCTAAATAATAAACATAAATATATTATTCATTAAAGAAATTTAAAACAGTGTGTTCGAAATGGTTTCCAACTTCAAAAAGTTCATAGACCTCTAAAATTTCAACAATCAGACTGGCTGAAAAAATACATTGAATTAAATAATATGCATAGAACGAGTGCATAATTTTGATAAAGACTTTTTTAAATTAAAGAATAACGCCGTTTTTGGAAAAATTATGGAGAATGTTGATAAGAGAGAGGATGTAAAAATTGCAACGACATGGGAAAGTCGGGAGATATTTAGGAGCTCGCGCTTTAGTAGCAAAACCAAATTATCACAGTTCCTCTAGGTTTACTGAAGATTTAATTGCTATTCAACTAAATAAATCTCGAATTCTTTATGATAAACCGATATATTTTGGATTTACAATACTTGAACAATCTAAAATTCTGATGTATGATTTTCATTATAGTTATATTAAACCTAAATATGATAATAGAATTTCTTTAAATTACACGGATACTAATAGTTTTATTTATACAATATAGACAGATGATTTGTATGTCGATATACAAAAAGATTTAGCTATATCAACATTTTGACACTTCGGATTATGATCCTCAAAATTCATAGAAATTGCATTGTTTGAACAATGAGTTGTTTCTGAATTGATCGGTTTAAGATAAATAATGTATTACCTTGAGCCGATTCAGGGAGATCAAGTAAAAAAGGCAAAAGGGGTAAAAAAATATGTTGTAAAAGGCTTGAACATAAATTATTATAAATAATGTCTATTAAATAATAAAATTATCTTTAGGCATATGTATAATTTTAGATCGTACTTACATGTAATTTATACAAAAAATTTAAATAAAATAGCTTTAAGTTCATTAGATAATAAGAGATGTGTATTAGATGATAACATTCATACCCTTACATGGGGTCATTATAAATTAAATTAATGTATATGAACTTAATAGTAATTAGTTGTACCTATAGTATTTAAAAAATATATGTTTTAAAAATTTAATTTTTTCATTATATGTAAAACTATTTTTAATTTTTCGGATATTTCTGATTAATAATAAACAAAATATTATTTAATTATTAATGATGCAGGTGCACATTCAAATCTTTTGCATAATTATTTTTTTAATTTTAATTGATAATATTATATTTTAATTAATTAATTATTTTTTTAATTGATAATATTAACTATATAAAAATTTATTAAAACCACTTGTAAATTACAATTTATCATAAGATTACAAAACCAAATAAAAAATGTTTTTTTTTCACTTTTTTTAGTTTTCAAATAAAATTAAAACAGCTTTTTTTCTTTTTGTTTTTTTTATTTAACTAACATTAAATTTTTTATATAAACTTTGAATCAAGTTTAATACGTACTAAGTTTATTATTTAAAACAAATTTTTTTTAAACAATTATTCCGTATTTGAACAATATTTTAAAGCTTTCAAACTATGTATTATTGTTTTTTTAATTTTCCATATAAACTTTAAATCAATTTTATTAGGTAGGTACACTAAGTTTGTTATTCAAAACAATTTTTTTAACAATAACTTTGTATTCAAACTAAACTTAAATCAAATATAATATACTATATAGATGTTTCAACTTATGGAAAATTTTGTGCGAAAGCTTTTATTTTAAAATTTCCTTCAACATAATGTTCTAAATATTTAACTTGTATACTAATATGAGAATCTATTATGTTATAATTATTAGAACATAAGTTAAATAATAAGAACATAAGAACAAATGTAAGTTTGTTTTTTTTTAAATAAAAAAAAGTAAGAATTTGGAATTTCTCAATAGAGAATAAATACATATAAGAAGAGAAGAAAAATATTAATTTATTTTTTATATTAGAAATAGATGAATTGCATTGTGCATTATGTTTAAATTTTTGTTCATGTTAATTTTAACTTTTGTCACTTTCTCTGTTCGTCGGCTTTAAAATTAAATTATATTTTTTTGTTTAAGTCATTAAGAATGTGTTTTTTTTTGTATTAAAAATCATAATTAAGATATATTATGTACATACAAACATACGTATTTTAAAAATAACTTATTTTAATATAAGTTAATATTAAATTAAATAAAGCAGGTACAATAGGTACAATATGCAATGCTGCAATAAAAATGAGTATAATTATGTATGTAGCTGTTATTATGAATATGAGTATGTAAAGGCATTCTAATTTGTAGTTGCTTTTATTTATCTACAACCAAAGCGCATTATAAGGCTATAAAGAAATAGCATTCCATATAAATTTTAAAACAAACATTTTTTATAGATGGTACCTTTAAAAAAAAGCAAAAATAATAAAAAGCATTATTTTATAAATTATCAATGAATTTTAGTTGTTGTTTATTAATACCAACTATAGGTATAAAAATTATTATTATAAAAGTATAAAATATGAAATAATGTTTATAATATATTATATTTAATAGGTATGATTTTTTTTTATTTCATATAATTAGAAAATTTTTTAAAAATTATGTCTTTATGTCGTTAAATCGAAAACTATGTAAGTGTTAAAATTACCTTTAGTACAGATTTTATATGTTAATATCACTTTTACTATATATTTTGTATATATACAATTCTGTATAAGAATAATATATATACATATATAAGTTTATATCCTTATTTCCACACCACTCTGGAGATAAAGAATAAGGCGCGTTTTTTAATGTGGTATCCCAGGAGGCCTAATCCACAAAAACAATTTAAAAAAAATGTTAATTCATGTTAAAAAAAAAAATTTCAAAAAACAACAAGTTTAAACCAAATAACAATTCTTAAAAAATAAAAACTCTAACATAAAAAAAACGCTGATTATATTATCCTACGATATATTGGATTGGAGTTTGCCGTCCTATATATGGCTGGGTCAGTGTCCACCACGACTCCTATCCATTTTATCCATTCATAAATTGTTACACGAAAAAACTGACCCAGGCTCGTTTTCCGTTTTGAATTATAAATTTGAAAATATATCCCAATTCGGAAGCAGAAGGATTTCTTTTTTTAGAACGATCTATACTAAATATATTTTCTATTATATCCTGATTACATTTATTAGTGCACAACTAATAATAGTCAGCATGTTCATTGAACAGCTCATCTGATAATAAAAGAATACCGTTAATAGATTGTCTCAGTCCTTTTAAACAATTAATTTTAATTTTTTTGTGAGGAACCTCAAATTCGCATATATCCTGAATATAATGCCATACGCAATTATTTTTTTGCAAACCGTTTTAATATGGATTTTTGTCATATAGTGTTTTACTATTTAGACAATCGAATAAATTATTAAATTTTTCTACGCATTTTGCAGTTCACAACGCAGATTCTTTATCCTTAAAAAAATCTGATTCGAATACCAGCACAAGTACTTGACTAAATACCTGAATATCAAGTTTCACATTCATTTTTTGGAACGTATTGGGATTTATGTGGCTCTCCGTTAAACGTGGGCATACTCGGATTGATGACTTACTATCTTTTTCATACAGCTGCTTAATAATATTCCATGTCGCATGACCTGATTCTGTTTATACCCGTACGATAGGATCGGGTATAATAAAATTACTCCTCCGTTTGTAACACCTCGAAATAAGCGAGCTAGATATACCTTCAAAGGTATGGATCGGATCAGAAAAAAATTCTAAGACGTTTGAGCCATGTCCGTCCGTCCGTCCGTCCGTCAGCACGCTAACTCAAAAACTAAGAAAGCTAGAATCTTTAAATTTACACAAAATATTCTGGGAGTAATTTGTAGGTTCCCTATTTTTTTTGGTTGAGTTTGGACCAAAACTTAGGGTAGCTCTTGAACACCTAACTTTTAGATCCTCACATTTTTTTTTGAAATAGAGCTATGAATATTTAAATGCTGATAGATCTCACAAAAATATTAATTTTATTTTTAATAACTTTTTTTCGTAGCCCCATCCGTTACGGAGCTACAGCTCCCAAAAAGTTCAAAAAAGCTCTATATTTAAATTGTTATAGCACAAGTTTTGTAAGGTATATCTCCATTTTGAAAACGCCAAACAATTACTACTTTTATTAGCTTTAAAAGTATATATACAATAAATATATATTTGTGGCATACGGTGTCTTAATTTACCGTTATGCGAAACTAAAATTTTGCAAAATGCTTTAACCCTTCTATCTTCTTAACCGTTTAAGTTGGAAACTTGAAATTTTGACAGAAGTTAGATCTTTGAAAATAAGTATGAGTCATTTCAGAAATTTTTTTTGTATCACCTCCCGTTTAGGAGCTGTAAGAGGTCAACAACTGAAAATTTCCTATTTTTAAACACCTGTAACTTGAACACCTGTAACTTGAACACCTGTAACTTGAACACCTGTTAAAATTTTTTTGAAGTAATACACAAAAATTAAAGCTTCAACATTGTACTCTTATTTCTGTTAACAATTTTTTTTAATAATATAGGGTTACTTTATAATTTGCGAAAGTGTTACTTGATTTTTTCAAATTTTTTAACAAATTTCTTTAACGAATTTTTTGCATTTTGTTTTACTCGATAATTTGAAATTGTTGAAGATATAATGCGTAGTAGAAAAAAAATTAAATAAATAAACAACATAACGGTTGCTTGAAGAATTTTTATTTATATGATATTGATATACATACATACAATACATTATATAATATCATGTTTATTTACATATCGTATATGTCAGTGATGAATGAATGATAAGAGTATAGATGTATATTATATAGCGCCGTATTTACATACATATACATATGTATTTTATTGTACTTATAAGAAATTATTCTATGAATGGAAATATTTTTAAAGAAATATTGCAATGTATGGCGACATACTTATATCAATATAAATATACTATGAGCGCATTAATATAATATAATATTTAAAATTATATTTACTATTTGTAATTTAATATAACATTTACCGCTTAGCATTAAATGGTACTATAGAATATTTGAAAAAGTTTTGGATTGATAATCGTTATGTGGAAGGTTAGAATCTGCTTTTAAAGAATGTATAAACATATAGTTCATATATACATATGTACAACCCATAGTTCTAGAAATTATAAAATTCACCCAAAATATTTTAAAATACTAAAAACTTAAATAAATAATATTATAAGCAGAGTGACAGGCTATGAACATACTAACGGGTCGTACGGGTATCTAAGAGTTGACAAAGGCAACTGTATTCTTCCTCGTTTTAATGGATACTTAATTAAATTATTTCTAATTGATTTAAATAAATGTGGTACATCATATAAAAAATAAATTTTTTCTTCATTGTAAATAAAATAAGGTAAATCTTCTGTAACACCAAGTTTTTTACAAAAAGATTGATTTGTTGTTGATTGGTCACAAACTATATTTCGGACTTTTAATTTAAGATCATGGGATAACTTCAAAACTTCCATAACAAGAAAATGAAGTTTATCTATTGGTATAGAAGTTTCAGAATCGACATATAATATGATTTGCTTCCAATTACCATATAAGCTTCGGAACATGAAAACACAAGCATTTTTTGCTATTTTGCGTTCGCGTTTATTTTCACCGCAACCATAATCGACGTATCTTTCAATTTTATCATGCTTTTGATTGTAAGTCAGATTTCTTTTGATGGCCATTTCGTCAAAAACAAAACTAACTTCTTTGAATTCATTCGAAAACTTGTCGACAGTTTCTTTAATTTTTGCATGCAGTTCCGGTGGTAATATAGAGGAAGTTAAAGTTTTTATTGGTAAATCTCTGTAAATGCAACTAGTAGAAGGTAATCGAAATTGTAATTTTTCATCTAAGAACTAGAAAATCCCCTGTGCAATTGC
This sequence comes from Poecilobothrus nobilitatus, assembly GCA_947095535.1. Taxonomy (NCBI): domain Eukaryota; kingdom Metazoa; phylum Arthropoda; class Insecta; order Diptera; family Dolichopodidae; genus Poecilobothrus; species Poecilobothrus nobilitatus. The sequence goes on from OX352772.1 coordinate 172,592,564, forward strand.
ACAATTTCTATAGATTCAAAAACATTTACGTTATCATAATCCCTGTATTAAGGGAGGGATTATTACATTTTTTAGCTTAGGTATATTAAGTACCTAACTAAAATAACTTATGGGTTTTTAACTTAATTTGAATTTTTTAGGTGTAGGGTATAAATAAGTCGGTTGCATCGACTTACTGTTATTTTTACTTGTTTTTTTTTTGCTTGAAAAAAATTTGCTGAATTTATTTTATTTAAATGTACTTTGTCAGAGGTCTTTGGTATATTTAATAAAAGATTCATGTCTCTGATAATGAAATTTCATAAATTTTGGGTGGCTTTTTTGTTGTGACGGTGTTTTTCAACAGCTTTTTAGTTTAATGGTCTAATAATAAATTAGTACAAAATTATGAATCTATTGTGAGAGAAGGCTTCCAAAATGATATTTTCTATGTTATTTTTTGTTTTTTTTTAAGAAAAATATCCATTTCTATAATATTTAGTAAGTTTCTGATTTCTGTTATGAAATATAATTAGCTAAGTCTGCCGAATTTTATATTAATAAAAAAATTCGAATATTTTATGTTATATCAAAAATGCAGCTTAAAAAATCAAAATTCCAACCTAAATAAACAAAACTACTTTAAAGTCTGCTGCGAAGCTTTTACCAGCTTTTATAATAGTGAAAACGAAATTAAGAATAAAATCGGCCTATTATTTGTTTCTTATAAATATAAGGCTTACTATAAACTTTGCTCTTTTCACTTTCAAGTCTTTTATTTTATTAAGAGTATTTTTATTTTTTTCAAAACAAAGAGTCATTTGAAAACTGCGAACAGGAGATTAATAATTTATTTTTAATTTACCGCTGCGACCAGTTCATAATGGATGTGGCAGTCAAATTTAAAAATTAAAAATTTGCTTTAAATTTTGTGTCGAAAGTACTTTTTAAAAAGTAAAAGTTTGTGTCTCTGATAAGACTTTTAGTCGAAGATTTGTGTCTCTGATAATAAAATTTTAAATTATTTAATAAATATACAGAAATATCATCATTGCCAGTTTAGTTTATATTCAGTGTGAGTGGTTTATTATATCTGACCAACATCTTGTGTGTATAATGGTACAATATTGTGTATATTATCAGAAATTCAATCATTAATTCCTGGTATTATATTATCTGATCTGATTAATAAATCTAATTTTTTTCCATGGCTAACAATATTATTAATGGTCTAATAATAAATTAGTACAAAATTATGAATCTTTTGTGAGAGAAGGCTTCTAAAATGATATTTTCTATGTTAGTTTTTTTTTTTTTTAAGAAAAATATCCATTTCTATAATATTTGGTAAGTTCCAGACTTTTGTTATGAAATATAATTATTTAAGTCTGCCGAATTTTATATTAATAAAAAAATTTCGAACATTTTATGTTATGTTTTATGTTCAAAATCTAAATTTCAACCTAAATAAACAAAACTATTTTAAAGTCTGTTACGAAGCTTTTACCAGCACTAATGAAAACAAAATCAAGAATAAAATCGGCCTATTATTTTTTTTTCATAAATATGAGACATACTATAAACTTTGCTCTTTTCACTTTCAGGCGTTTTAATTTTATTAAGAGAACCTATTTTTATTTTTTTTTTTCAAAACAAAGATTGAAAACGCCAACAGAAGATTAATAATTTATTTTTAATTTACCGCTGCGACCAGTTAATAATGGATGTGGCGGTCAAATTTAAAAATTAAAAATTTGCTGAATTTATTTTTATTGAAAATGTGTTTTTTAAGTATGTACTCCTGCTTTTTTGACTGTACTAACTTTTAATGAACGGTTTGTGTCCTGATAATACTTCTAGTGGAAAATTTGGTCTCTAGTAATAATATTTACTAAATTTATTTATATTTTTAATTAACGGTTTGTGTCTCTTGATAATACTTTGAATCAAAGATTTGTGTCTCTGGTAATAAAATTTTAAATTATTAAATAAATATACAGAAATATCATCATTGCCAGTTTAGTTTACATTCAGTGTGAGTGTTTTATTATAGATATAAAATATATTTTTTTACATGTTGGCAAGGTCTCGCCAACATCTTGTGTATTATATTATAGATTTATAAGCAGCTGTGGATTTGAAAAATATTAATTGGGATTTCATTTCCATATTACAAAAAATATCTCGGTCAGTTAATGGCTGGTTAACATGAGTAGATGTTGATTCGGTTTTTTGTGAAGTTTTATGTTTTTTTAATCTATTTAATAATTTAGTTTTAGACCTTAAATTTAAAATATCATTTTTTTAAATTTTAATTTTGTTTTGCAACTTTCCTGTCAAATTCTTTTCTATTTTATGTCATTGTGTACATTGTGTACTAACCTGTTCTTCAACGATATTAACATCAAAATTCATCTGATCTAATTTACTCATGTTAATATCATCATCCACAATAATATTAATTGGAGCGTCAGTATTCTGATCAGACTCTTCCGTTAAAAAAAGTGTAGGAATCGCATTTGAATACAATCTTCTTGATCCCAAAAAAGTATTCTCAAAATGTCGCAGGCAAATATATGGCGTTTTCAAAGTCTTAATATAATCATAAGATTACGGACAAGCCGTAACCCGTGATGCATATCTAGAGGTACTTCGAGGGGAAATCTGAAAAATTTTAAATTTTCAACTCGGGATGTGCTTCGACATGAACTGATACAACAAATACGAACAGCCGGCATATTTATAATTAATTGAAAAATATAAATTCAAAGGCAAGACGAACTAGTTTTTTTGATTTTAAAATTAGTTTTTTTTTAAATGTTATTAAATTGCTGAGATTTTATTTAGAATTAATTAGATTTTTAAATGAATGGATTTTCCTAGTTTTATTTTTTTATATTTAAATCAAAATTATTAATTCACTTATTACGAGAATTTTCTTAATTTTAGAATGAATAAACATAGACCTTTAAGTATTGAAATAGTATATTAAAAATTTATTATTATTAAATTGAAACACAAAATCACTATTTAATTAAGCGTTAAGTATAAAAAAAATAAATATACATACATACAAATTTTATAAAAGACTAATCGTCAATCGGTAGTTACTATTAAAATTAAATTTAAATCAAAAATCATGCATAAATGTATGTACCTACATTATTATTTTTGCAAAAACTATAGAATCAATAAAGCACTTTATTAGGTACTTTATCAAATGATTTTTATTGAATGATGCTAAGTAGTGAAAAAAAAAAAAATAAATTTAAAATTGCTTTATTATTATGGAGGCATATAGATTATAGAATAGATTATATCATAAAGAAATCATACACCTAGAGTATTTACACCGAACAAATTTTTTAAACCATTTCTGCACAAAATATAGAACCCCGAAATTCTGTTTTGTTGCAGATTAACATATTTTGAACAAAAAATTTATACAGAAATAATATTTATTTGCAGCTTATAAAAAAATGAAATGTATTCTTTTCATATTTATACTACTTTATAATTGTAGTGGTATGGTAGTGGTAATATTTTTTTTTTATTCGTTTCATTCTTATTTGTTTGTACATATGTTTATTAGATTTGAAATGATTAGAATTTGAATGTTTAATAATTTTTGGCTGGCATATATAAAGCGTATTAAATAGCGTATGGTTTGGTAAAATTAAAAATGATTTTATTATGCATGTATAAGAACATAACGTATTGAAGTAGGTAAATAAATAAAAAATTAGATAAGTGATAATAAGCGACTTTTATTAAATATTTTATTTTAATAAATAAACTTAAGGTAATAAGGGAACAAATCAATGTTAAATTACAGATTCACTGAAATAAAAGTTTCTTTTCCTACTTAGAGTAAATATATAGTCATGATATACCTAGTACTAGTAAAAGTAAATAATTTTTAAAACTTTTGCAAAAATTAATAAAAAAATCAAATTTTATTTAACAATTTTCTTTTCAATATTAGTACCTAAATGTTAGAATAGCTAATATTAGAATAGGAATATTAGTACAGTACCTAAATAGGGAATCAAAAAATAACAAAAGCACATACAATTAATTTAAAAAAATGTTTTATTGCTTAAAATTAAAGAATAGAAGGAAAACATAAGAAGGGAAAAAGCCACATGGAAAATTCTAAAATATAGTCTGATGGTATTAATTTTCCAAATGGCATAAAAAACCCTTTTTATTAGTACATTTACAAAAAAATAAAAATTCAAAATTTATGTAAACAAATTTTACAAGAAAATATAAAAAACTATTTACAAAATTATAACTAAGCATAATAAACTACTTTAACATTTAAAAAAATTTAACATAAAAACATAATTAATCATTTTAACAATATACATTGATTTTTAACAAAATTTTCATGAAAAAAAAAATAAAAATTGAAGTTATTAATCCATTACAAATCAAGAAAAAGTTTAAAAAAATATTTATTCAAAAATTGCAGACCATGTGAGACAAAATTTCTCTATATATATTTAGTTTTGAATTATTTTTGACTATTTTTTTGTCTTTCCCTCTTGGATTTCTTAGCCTTTTGATCTTCCTCAATTATTAATTTTTCCTTTAACAATTTAGTTTCTTTTTTTAATAACAAATCGATTAGTAATTTTAAAAACTTAATTTTATGCGTAAAGCATTTTTCATTTTCGTTGAACCACGTAGAATATTTATCCGATTTATTAGTAGTTTCCAAACAACAATATAAAATGTTTTTTTTTAAGTTCTTTTGATGAAAGTTTTGAGAAAAAAAGTGATTAAATATATTGATTTGAAATTGGGTCAATTCAAAAAAATTTTCTGTTGGCGCTTTTAAATGGACAATATCTGAGTAATTTTTGTAGTTTTTTTGAAAAATAAATTGTTCCGACTCAAGTAATAAAGGGCTTTCAGAAGTCTTAAAAAATAAATCGTTACATGACACAAAAAAATTTTTTTCCTTCATTTCAAAAATGATATAACCACATATATACCTTTGTGCGTTATTCGAAACAACATTCCTTTCTGTTTTTTCTAAATTTTCTCCTAAATAATTGATGACAACGTTAGTAATATTATCATCAATTTATTCAATTTCAACTTCTTCTTCATTTGTACCTGAGCTATATTCTTCTAATTCATAATTTACTAAATCTTCTGAAAGAAATTCATCATTATCTTCCTCACAATTCGAGTGTTCAATTTTAAAGTTAATTAATTTTACAGACATGATTTTCGCTAAGATATTACTGAATTCAGAGACAGATGGGTTATTATTACAACCGTTTCTATAACGAATTATAAAGAACTATATATAGCATTTTGATTAAGGCGAGACAACAGCAAATAAGAACACTTGTTTGTATTATAAATTGAAAATATATTTGAACTTAACTCTATAATGCCTGTTAAAGTTTGAACCATACCTTCAATACAATAAATTTTTGGAGAAGAGATTGGTTTTATATTTTTAAAATATACTCTATCATTTCTATTATGTACTGCAATATTTGATTGTTTGATTATAAAGCTACACGGTATGGGTTTTTATCATATATTTTTTTGCTATTAAGACAATCAAGAATATCATATATTTTTTTGCTATTAAGAACAAAAAGCTAAGGAATCCAAGAGGGAAAGACAAAAAAATAGTCAAAAATAATTCAAAACTAAATATATATAGTAGAAATTTTGTCTCACATGGTCTGCAATTTTTGAATAAATATTTTTTTAAACTTTTTCTTGATTTGTAATGGATTAATAACTTCAATTTTTATTTTTTTTTTCATGAAAATTTTGTTAAAAATCAATGTATATTGTTAAAATGATTAATTATGTTTTTATGTTAAATTTTTTAAATGTTAAAGTAGTTTAATATGCTTAGTTATAATTTTGTAAATAATTTTGTAAATAGTTTTTTATATTTTCTTGTAAAATTTGTTTACATAAATTTTGAATTTTTATTTTTTTGTAAATGTACTAATAACAAGGTAGAATGTAAACCAACGGTTTTTAAAAGCGCACATTTCCAAAACTCAATACAAACTGTTTAGAAGTGTGACTTACACAAAAATTTGAAAATTTCATGTAATAAGAAAAAATGTTAAAATAGGACATTTTAGAAATTTTGAGGGGCCGTAAGTCCGGAATCCTATACACCTAAGAAAAGCCGTTAACACACGTAAAAATATATTATTGAACCTTTAATTTTCATGTCTTGCCGAAGAAAAATTTGTACAGGTGCCTAAGTTACAGGTGTCTAAAAATAGCAAATTTTCAATTTTTGAGGCATAATTACTCTTAAAGAGGGAGTGTTACCAAAAAATTTTCTGAGGAAACTTATACTAATTCTAAAAGTTCTTTCTTGTCTCAAAATTTCAGGTTCCTACCTAAAGGGGTGCCGGAGTTATGAAAAAAGAAATTTTATGCAAAATGTGGTTTTCACATAACGGTAAATTTAAATAGTAAATTACAAAATATTACATAATTTTGATATTGTTTTATATAGATAATAAAATTTTCGATCTTTTGGCGGTTTTAGATTGCAAAATTATTACGCAGAGCCCGAGATATATACATCTGAAAATGGGGCTTTTTCGCAATTTTGAAGAGCTGCAACTTTGGAACCCTTTACAATTAAAATAAACCTTTAACACACGTAAAAATATATTATTGTAGCTTTAATTTTTTTATCTTGCAGAAGTAAAATGTGTACAGGTTCCTAAGTTACAGGTGTTTAAAAATAGCAAATTTTCAATTTTTAAGCCCTAATAGCTCATAAACAGGGGGTGGTCCGAAAAAATTTTCTGAGCAAACTTATACTAATTCTAAAAGTTCTTTCTTGCCTCAAAATTTCAAGCTTCTATCTAGAAGCGTGCCGGAGTTATGAAAGTAGAAAAATCATGCAAAATTTGGTTTTCACATAACGGTAAATTTAAATACTAAATTTAAAAAAATTGTATAATTTTGATATTAATTTACAAAGATAAAAGAAACACCTGTCGAATGACGTTTTCAGATTGAAAAAATCTTATGCAGAACATAAGATATATGCATTTAAAAATAGGGCTTTTTCAAAGTTTGAGAGGCTGTAGCTCCGTAATGGGGGGGGCTACATGAAAAAGTTGTTCCACAAAATTATTTTTTTTATGAGACCTACCTATGGTTAAAATTTTTTTTCTCTATCTTTAACGGTGTAGAAGTTTTGTAAACAGACGGACGGACAGAGTGAAACTAATAAGCACATTTTTTCAAAATTTTTTTGGAAATGTGCTAAAAAGGGTTTTTTATGCCATTTGGAAAATTAATACTATCACACTATATTTTAGAATTTTCCATGTGGCTTTTTCCCTTCTTATGTTTTCCTTCTATTCTTTAATTTTAAGCAATAAAACATTTTTTTAAATTAATTTTATGTGCTTTTGTTATTTTTTGATTCCCTATTTAAGTACTGTACTAATATTCCTATTCTAATATTAGCTATTCTAACATTTAGGTACTAATATTAAAAAGAAAATTGTTAAATAAAATTTGATTTTTTTATTAATTTTTGCAAAAGTTTTAAAAATTATTTACTTTTACTAGTACTAGGTATATCATGACTATATATTTACTCTAAGTAGGAAAAGAAACTTTTATTTCAGTGAATCTGTAATTTAACATTGATTTGTTCCCTTATTACCTTAAGTTTATTTATTAAAACAAAATATTTAATAAAAGTCGCTTATTATCACTTATCCAATTTTTTATTTATTTACCTACTTCAATACGTTATGTTCTTATACATGCATAATAAAATCATTTTTAATTTTACTAAGCCATACGCTATTTATACGCTTTATATATGCCAGCCAAAAATTATTAAACATTCAAATTCTAATCATTTCAAATCTAATAAACATATGTACAAACAAATAAGAATGAAACGAATAGAAAAAAATATTACCACTACCATACCACTACAATTATAAAATAGTATAAATATGAAAAGAATACATTTCATTTTTTTATAAGCTGCAAATAAATATTATTTCTGTATAAATTTTTTGTTCAAAATATGTTAATCTGCAACAAAACAGAATTTCGGGGTTCTATATTTTGTGCAGAAATGGTTTAAAAAATTTGTTCGGTGTAAATACTCTAGGTGTATGATTTCTTTATGATTATATGTAGATTATTTGGATTATTGATAGATTTGGATAGATTATAGAATTGGATATATACATATAAAGAAACTATATACATACATATACATGAATATATTTTCTTTATTGTCATACTTATTTATTATATTTCCTTATCTAAAAAATATAAAAACTTATTAATTCATTTTTTTATATTAGTGTTAAATTTTGTTAGAAATGTATTAATTACTTTATAACTATATCACAAATATAATATACATATACATATATATAATTTACGTACATACTATATAATATGTACACATAATACATATTATCTTTGCTATCCGTTTAGTACACGATGACGATGTGCTGATATTAGAAATTTTATGTTTTAATATTCTTAATTCTATTGAAGATACGTAAAGCTTTTTTTTTGTTATTATGTTATTATCTGATATTCTATTGAAGATACGCAAATCTTTTTTTTTGTTATTATGTTATTGTTTTTAAAAGTTTTTCAATTGAGATTCGAGAATAGAATAAATAAACCTTTTACAATTTTTTAATAAATTTTAAAGAGCTTGAATTTTTAAGGTTTTTATTTTATACAGCTTCGCAACATCTATTAGTATATTAGCTTTGCTTAAACTTTGAATCTGGTTTACAGACAGAAATTATATATATATAGATAACGCAAGTAGAACCAAAAATCTCTCACAATTTTTTTTTAATTTGTAGTGCCCCAAAGAAAGCGAAAAACATTGCATTAAAAAAATGAACATATTATTTTTGTCTGTTCTTTCTCATTCTTCATTCTTCAAATTTATTTATTTTCTTTTTCTAACGAAAAATCAAACAAGTCAGAAATGTAAAGGTTTTTTTTTTATTTAAGATTTGTTATTGGTATGTGTTAGGCTGTTAGATTTATTTTTTTTTCTATTCATTTCATATAATTTATGAATAGTTTATATTTTTTTATTTTCAGTCACTTTACTTTAATTTATAAAAGGAAGTAGCCAAAAAAATTATTAATGAATGGAGGGTATAGAGTAGTATAGCCCGCCATATATATATAGATATATGTATTTATGTACATATATATATATATGCATATTAATTTTTTCTTTGATTAGAAAATTTTACATTTTATAAATACCAATCGAAATGTTAACCCCTGAGGGTAAATTTTTATTTTTTTTTTATCAATTTAGGAATTTTACAAACAGATTATAAATAAATGTGCTGTATAAAATTCTATACTGGATCAAAATATTATAATTTTATCTGAAAACTTTGACCTAATTTAATTTTTATTGATGTAATATTTTAAAAAAAGGGAAAAAGCCGAATTGAAGTTTCAAAATAAAAAAAAGCCTTGAATTCAATTAAACGTTCCATTCGGCATAAAAAACTCCTGTAAAACAAAATTGTAAGATAAATAAATACATTTTAAAGTATATATATATCAAACAAGCTATTATCCTTTGGTAATCGGTAGAGCGTTCCATTAAAATTCAGCCCACTATTTTTGCATGTGGCGCAGGTTCTACCTGATTTGCGGGAATCTGATTTTATATTTTGAAACATTCTAAGCAGAGGATGAATATATTATATGTTCATGCTAATGAAAGCAAAAGAGATGGAAAAGATAATAAAAGTATGAAGATAAATAAAAAGTCAAAAAAATAGAAAATTTTCATTATAAGTTTTGCAACAAGTTAATGAATAAAATATTTGAGACAATCAAATAAATTTGAAAACAAATTCTAAACAATAATAAAAAAAATGTTTTCTTACTTTTTGAATAGAAATTATGTTCCAACTTCTTGATTGATGAATGATTGAGATGATGAGAACAAAAGAACTTGTGCATTATATATTTCGCATATGTATATGAACTTAACTTTAACTTTTTATTAAACTTGTAAAACAACTTTTAACTTTTCACTTCTATAAAAAATTAACTTATTTTAATAAAAAAATTCAAGTTATACACATTGGATAACTTACCGCTCAAATTTAAATTTAAATTTTCTTTATAAATTTCTTACGCTAAAATTCTTTTAACCCATAATATCAGAAACTGTATTTTGAAAGGTAATTTCACAAAAAAACACAAGTCACTAGGGTTAACAGTCACATATTTTTTTTTTTCATTTAAAATAAGAACTAATCATGCATTTCTACTGATATAAAAAAAAATATTAAATACTAACGCATACATAGATAAACATTATTTACATTTGAACAATACATTATCAGTCCATCCAAAATGAATACTTAAGAAATCAGAAGTAAATTTTTATATAGCGTTGCCATGTTATAATATATAATTATTTGATTTACTTCAATTTTTAAATACAAAAGATATTAAAAACTCTTTATGGGAAAATGTTAGAATGAAAGAAAAATGTTAAAATCGTTTTTTGCATTATTTTTTGAATAAATAAAGTATTTAAAATTAAAAACAAAGAAATACAACCAAAATCATTGATAAACAACTCTTCTAACCAGTTTTAAAATATAGAAACACAAATATTATAAATAGATTTTATTATACCATTTGTAATAATAGGGTATTTTTAAAGTGAATTATATTTTTTCTTTATTTCTAATTATAATGATAAATAAATAAAGTAATTTTTAAAATATTTTAATTGTTTTCGACTTTAGACTAAAGTTGTGTGAAGGAAAAATGCATGTATTCAAGATTTGTTGTCATGTATTTTTGAGTACTACCTAAAAATAATTTTAAAAATAGTTTTATAACGGTAAATAATCTAATAATGGTTTTGAGTTGTACAAATTATACGTAAATAAAATAATATGTAAAAAAAATATTTTTTTAAATATGCTTTTATCGAAACCAAATTCGCCCCCTAAAAAGTAGAAAATAAAATTGATTGCAAAACTTTAGCTTTTTTGATTGTTATAATATAAAAGTGAATTGCTAGTGCAAGCATTTTGGACTGTTATAATATGAAAGTAAATTGCTGGAATAAGGTTAAATAAAATCTAGGAAATTTGAGATTCGTGTTTCTTTTTTATTCCAGCAATTTACTTTTATATTATAACAGTCCAAAATGCTTGCACTAGCAATTCACTTTTATATTATAACAGTCAAAAAAGCTAAGTTTTGCAATCAATTTTATTTTCTACTTTTTAGGGGGCGAATTTGGTTTCGATAAAAGCATATTTTAAAAAATATTTTTTTTACATATTATTTTATTTTATACTTTTTAGTTTTAAATGAAACACATAATTTGAATTAAAAGATATGGGATATGTTTTATTCATACATACATTAATTATTGTTTCTGATATAAAATACGTTTTATAATTTTATACCAAATGTTTAAGTAAATTAAGAGATGTTAAATCGATTCGATTACAGCAAGAGTAAAAATTTTTTATTCCAGTATGTAATTCATAAATAAAGAAACTACCTCGAAGGGTAAAATATGTACCAAAATACTGTGATTATATAAATATTACAATCCAACAACATAACTCGAATGAAAATGATATACATAAATGTACTTTACTGTATATTTCTATAGTATACTATTAGTAGTATATCGTATATCCAAACAAACATCTAACCTTGAACACCTACCTACCTAAACGCTTAATAAGATCATGCAGTAAAAAATGTTGACAAATATCTTGATTTAAATTATAAACAAATGGAGCGGAACAAAATAATTTAGGAAATTAGTTTAACATAATATTATGTGTATCCCGCCATTGGTGCAGTGGTTGACGCACCGCTTCTGATTCATAAGGGAATGAGAGGTCTCGAGTTCGATTTCCGGCTGGGTACAATAATTATAATATAAAAAAAAAAAATATTCATATATCGCAATATGTAAATACTTTATAATATATCATTATATCACGTACACATTCCTACCAGGAAACAAGGGTTATAGCTACCTGGCACATTTATGTATAAATAAATAGGTATAAATAAATAAATAAATATTATGTACATACGTACGTACATATTTACATACGTAGTTTTAATTTTTTGTGTTGACAAAATTTTGTTTGTAAATCATAATGCGTAATGCGCAAAAGCATAATTTTGTAATGATCTTTACTTTATATTCTTTTCTATGTACAAAAATAATATTATGTATGTATGTAGTTTGAATTTGGCAATTGGAATTATTTTGAATAAAATTTTATTTGTATATCTATATACACAATATACATAATTAATGTTCCTAAATAAAACACATAAAACATTAATTTTTAACGACATGCATATTCAATATGCAATAAAGAATGTTGACAACAAATATTCTGATTTAAATCCTAAACAAATGTTTTAAAACAAAATAATTTAGCAACTAAAAATATTGTACCTATATATTTTGTGTTTTGCTAAATCCTAATAACAAATGTACACATCAAGATTGATTGAACTAAATTATTATAGGAGGAAAGATCACATAATATGTGTATATTATACATACAATTTTATTAAAAAAATGTTGATGAATACAGTTAACAAAAAAAAAAAAAATGTACGTACACGAATTGGATTCGAACCAAATCACTCTTACTTTCAAAACCTGTACACTCTCCTCTTCACTATAGAACACTTAAATATTTAATGAACATATTACCTGATATTACGAACATAAAATCTTAATTTTTAACCATGTATATTCAATATGCATTAAAGAATGTTGACAGCAAATATTTTGATTTAAATACTAAACAAATGTTGTAAACAAAATAACTTAGCAACATACATAAAAATATTGTATGTATGGATTGTGTTTTGCTAATTATGCTAATACAAAACACCAGGAAAGATCAAAAATATAATGTGTATGTTTGTATGCATGAATAAGAGATAAAAATGTAAGTTTTAAATTGATATATACAAAAATTTATACATATTTTATTCAAAAAATGTTGATGAATAGATAGTTAAAAAAAAAAAATGTTGCATGTGAACTGGATTCGAACAACATGATCCCCACTTTTGAAACCTGTACACTATCCTCTGCTGTAGTATGGTGCAAATACTTACAAATGTTGCTAACAGATTACGAAGTAATAAAAAGCGTGACAGAATGGCAAATAAATAAATAAATAAACCGACAGCGACGAGTTAATATAAAAGCATATAAAATAAGTACTTAACAAAATTTTAAAACTTTAGTTTCAAAAAAACTTTCATACATTGAATCATACAAATGATATGGCAATATTCAAATGGTTCTTCTAAATAAAAGTTTTAAAGTTTTTGAAGAAAAAAACAAAAAAAATAAAAATATAAAAAAAAATATATCATGTATGTATGTACTATGTACCTACATATCTAAAATTAAAATAGAATCAAATATTCACGAGGATATAAAAGTAAGTATTATTGTATGTTCATATACCTATGCGAAATATGTATACATTTTACTATTAGTGCACAAATTCTTTTGTTCTTAATCATTTATCAATGAAGAATTCGAAACATAATTACTGAACATAATTTCTATTCAAGAAGTAACGAAAAGGAATAATTTTTTGTATAATTTTATTCATTAACTTGTTGCAAAACTTATAATTAAAACTTTCTATTTTCTAACTCTTTATTTATCTATACATATATACTTTTATTATCTCTTCCATCTATCTTTTGCTCTCATTAACGGTAGTTGTTTGAATGAACTTAAAATAATATAGAATTTAAATGTACTACAATTGCTTTTGCGGATGATCTTGGTTGTGTGTATGGATCTGACAGTTCTCTTAATTTGGTTTGTGCTATTAACCATGATTTAAATATGCTAAGAAATTGGTTCGCATACCACAGGCTAGTAATTAGTAATAAAACAGAAATTCTGTTTTTCAATCTTCCACCTAATAAACCCTTTGTAGGACAAGTTAAATACCGTGCCCCTGAATGTGAAAGGCATAAATTAACTTTTGATTATTGTACATGTAGCAATTCTGTTTGTTCGTTCAATAGTTACGTGATTTGTAGTAATAATTGTTTTGACTTAGAAATTGTGGAACAGTTTAAATATTTAGGTGGTACTATTGACAATAAAATGAGTTGGGCTTCTCATATAGAATTACTTAAAAGTTATTTTCGTTCCACCCTATGTAGCTCTTTTCCACTATTGCAGCCTATTGCAGCAATTATGTTCTTCAGAAGTTTTAAAGACCTTCTATTACGGCTTATTCCAATACAGATTGCAATATGGTACTACGTGCTGGGGAGGAGCTCATTGGTACAAGATGCAACCAATACTTATTTTACAGAATAATGTAATTAATAAAGATAGAAACTTAAAATTTCGTACGAGGCTGTGTTTTCCTGAATCCTTGATATCCCTAAAATGTGAGATGAATTGGAGTGGTTTTTCGGGTAGCTCCCATACAACTTTCAAAACCGAACAAGCATATCTTCGAAATTAATAAAGATAAAAACTTCAAATTTAATATTAGGGTGTTGTTTCCTGAATCCCTTATTTGTCCAAAATTTGAGATGAATTGGAGGAGCTGTTCGGGTACCTCCCACACAACTCCTAAAACCGAACAAGCATATCTTCGAAATTACTAAAGATAGAAACTTCAAATTTGATACGAGGGTGCTGTTTCCTAAATCCCTGATTTGCCTAAAATTTGAGATGAATTGGAGTGATCGTTTGGGTACCTCCCATACAACTCCCAAAACCGAACTAGCATATCTTCGAAATTAATAAAGATAGAAACTGCAAATTTGATACCAGGGTGTTGTTTCCTTAATCTCTGATTTGCCTAAAATTTCAGATGAATTGGAATGGTTGTTCGGGTATCTTCCACACAACTCCCAAGACCGAACAAGCATATCTTCGAAATTAATAAATATAAAAACTTGAAATTTGATATAAGAGTATTCTACCCTGTTCTGATGATGTCTCTCAAATTTGAGATGAATTGGGGTGGTGGTCCGGGTGCCTTCACACACTTCCCAAGACCTTACAAGCATATCTTCGAATTTAATAAAGATAGAAGCCTGAAATTTTGTACAAAGGTTGTAAAAGCATTTATTTTTTTTAGGTTATATTAAATACCTAACTAAAATAACTTATGGATTTTTAATTTAATTTGAATTTTTTAGGTGTAGGGTATAAATAAGTCGGTTGCATCGACTTACTGTTACATTTACTTGTTATATTTTATTTTGTTTTCTTCCTTTTGAAACTTTTTGTTTTTTATAATATCTTAAATGGTACACCCCACCACTTTTCAAGATTTTGTGCTATTTTAAAGAATTAAAACATGGCATTTAAAACTATTTTATTTAAAATACAAAATGTCTTTAATGTTTTATTTTTTTATTCTTACTTAGTTTCTATTCTAATTAAGTACTTTTTTGTTTTATAAATTTTATTTTAATTATTATTGCATTTACTGAGTTATCCCTTTCAGTAATTTTGTTCCCATATGGGAACACGAAGTTTAATTGGAATTAAATTAAATTATTATTTTCGTCAATACAAAATGTATAGGAATTTTTTTTGTTATTGTCAGTATATTTCTCTTATTTGATTACTTTTATTATTTTAGAAGACAGAACATCAAGAGAACTGTTTAGAACTAAATCTGAGATTCTTCAAGCTCTAGAAAATTTTGTAGATTGAGACATATCGGACTTGGAAGATGATAATGAGGAGCCAGATATTAATGTTTTTGGTTTGTTTGACAGAACGAATCCAAACATAAGCTTTTTTGGTAGATTGTAGGTCCTACTTCTAGAGAAATTGTTGAATTTCAAAATTAGAAAATGAAAAAATTTGTGAAACGGTTGAAAAGTGTTCAAAGGTGAAGCGAGATTACAAGTGGTGGAATATTATTTGGAATCCTTCTAATGTTACTTTTGAGAAAAGTCAACCAAATGTTTATAGTGATGCTGAAACACCCATGCAGTATTTTACTAAATATTTCACTTCAGACCTCTTAAATATAATTGCAATGGAAACAAATCGCATCAGTATGACTACTTTAGGAAGAGCAATCAATGTGACTATAGAAGATATGTAGAAACTTATCGCAATTGAAATTTTAATGGGTACACTTTCTTTTCCACAAATTAATATGTATTGGAAAAATGCTACAGTTATTGGTAGTATAGCAAACGCTATGAGCAAAAACCGGTTTCATTTTATACGTAATAATTTGCGATTTTCATCTGAGGAAAATGCTGAAGATCTCTTATGGATAATACAACCTCTTATCCAAACTATACAAAAATAATGTTTGATACAAGAGAAATTTGAGTTTGTTTGCGTAGATGAGATGATGGTTCCGTTTAAAGGTCGAAGCAGACTAAAGCAAAATATGCCCAAAATGACCAATTAATGGGGTATTTAAATTTTCGTACTTTGCAGTAGTGATGGTATACCTATATAGTTTATTTTAAAAATTTCTAACGTAATATACGAGTTTTAGGTACTGCTCATGATTTTGAAATTTATCAGGGCAGGAATACAAAAGTTAGCAGAGAGAATCTTGGATTTTGTACTGATATTGTGTTAAATTTGGCTGAAACAATTCCACGAAATAGCGGATTATCTTTGATAAATATTTTACTACTTTGTCACTTTTATGCCGTTTGAAAGAATTAGGTATTTATGGAACAGGAACTGTAAGAGCAAACCGTCTCAGTGGTGCTGGAAATAATTTGAAAAATGAGCTTAATCTAAAAAACGTTGGACGTGGATCTTTCGATTATTGAGTAGATATTATAAATCAAATATATTTTATTCGTTGGCTAGATAGTGGTATAGTACAGCTAGTTTAGACTATTTAAACTCTGATCCTTTATCAAAAGTAAAACGTTTTAGTGTTGAAAAAAAAAATTTATTGAAATTGATCGCCCAGAAATTGTTTATCAATACAACAGAAATATGGGATGTGTTGATAAAATGGATTTTTTGATGTCATTGTATCGAATAGAAGTGAAATCAAGGAAGTGGACAGTGAAACTATTTGATAACTTTATTGATCTAGCTGTATGTAACAGTTGGCTTGAATATAAAAGAAAAAATAAAGAAGGAAAGAATATAAGCTTGTTAGAATTCAGAAATGTGCTTCCCGAAGAACTCTTACACGTATACCAATAGAAGATGGAAATTGTTTTAAAAATTTTCGTAATTAATAATATTTTCACACAAAAATTGTAATTTTTCATTGATATTTTTATTGCAATTTTTTACCTTATTGAAATAATGTCCCCATATGGGAACATGCTCTAAATCCATTTCTAAGTCTATAAATTTTAATTTCACTATATTTTTGTATAATTTAAACCGTCTAGACCTAAAAATCAAAAGGAAAAAATTTTCCTATTATTTCATAATGTTAGACTGAAAAGGATAATATTGAACTATTGACTTATTGTATTGTGTATTATTGAATTATTGATTTAACTACATATGTTATATGATTTGTTATTTAGTTATAAGAAAGAAAAAAGATTGAACTAAAAAGAATAAATAAAAAAATAAAATAATAAAAATAAATAAATAAATATTCATCCTCTGATTAGAATGTTTCAAAATATAAAATCAGATTTCCGTAAACCAGGTAGGACCTGTGCCATATGCAAAAATAGTAGGCGAAATTTTAATGGAAGGCTCTACAGATTTCCAAAGGATAGTACCATGTTTGATATAAGGACTTCAAAATATAAGGTAAGTGTTGAAAATACCAGATACAAATATTAGAAAGAAAAGTATCGAAGAAAAGCGGCAAACGCAAAATTTAAATATTTTTGAATTTGAGAATAAAGAGAGTAATGAATTGCAACCTTTCAGAAATAGAAAGGAGAATTTACAAAATGAATTTCAAGAGTTTTTATTATTTAAAACTGAAAAAATTAAAATATATAAGTCTTGCACAATAGATTATAATTCAAACCAGTTAGCACAAGCTGAAGAATATGTGCGAGCAGAATCGCCAGTTGATTTAAAGGAAAATGTTTGTAAGCATTGTTTAAAATTTCAAAAATGAGGCGTATTACAGTAAAAAACATTCTACGGCACGAAAAACAATAAAAATAATTAAACGTAGAAATATGAATTTAAGAAGTAAAATTAATTATCTAAATCCCAAAATAAAATATTGAAAAAAATCTCTTAATTTATTATCATTTTAATTCTCCTAAAGGATACAAATTTTTAAGAAACGCAATTAAAATAAATTTACCACATGTTGCTTCTCTTAATAGATGGTGGATACCAATTAAGTTTTTAAGTGTATAGGTATAAATGAAAAAATTTAGAGAATTAAATATAATTTTTTCCAACAAAGATAAAATTTCAAAAGAGGCAGTAATAATTTTTGTTGAAATTACTATTAGAAAAAAATTTAAGGTATAATAGCGCGTTCGATGAAATTATTGGCTTTTTAAATTACGAATTTAAAAGAACGAAAGATGTGGTAAAATATATTTGTGTTTTTTTAGTAAGAGGCTTAATTGAAAATTAGAAATATGTGCTCAGTTTTTACGCAACAGATATACCTGTTAAAGTCGAAGATTTAAAAATTTTATTGTTTAATAATTTACACTCAGCATTTAATTTAAATCTCAATATACGTGCTGTGGTATGTGATCAAGGTACCAATAATAGAAAATGCAAATACAATTAGGAATTACAAAAAATTAGTACATTCGGAAATACAAAAAAGTCTTCATTTTTTATACAATTTTAATGGAACTAAAAAAATAATTTTTGGATTATTCGATCCAATACATCTTATTAAGTTCCTTCGAAATACCCTATTAAAATATGATCTTAATACAAAATCCAATATAATCCAATCCTTATACTTACATGAAAGCAATAATACGAAAAAAATGTGTATAAAACTGACAAAAAAGTACATATGTATTTCCTAATTCTTTTGAAAGGATGAATGTTCGGTTAGCAAGCCAAGTTTTTAGTAGTTCTGTTGCTGCTCCTATTAAAACATTAATTTCATTGAAAATTTTTATCTCCAGAAGAGATTGTGCTTCATCCACTGCTGAATTTGTTTTAAAAATAAATAATTGGTTTGATTGTCTTAACAGTAAAAAATTATATGATAAAAATCCGTATCGATCTGTATTGCAACAAAATTATAAAATTTTTGAATATTTATTAGAAATAATCATATATTTTAAAGAAATAAAGCCAGTAACACCAACGAAAATTTTTGCATTGATGGTATAATCCAAACCCTTAATGGCATCACAGAATTAGCGATTGATATATTTTCAACTTATGATCATGTTGAGTGTTCATATTTATTGATATCGAGACTTAACCAAGGTGTATTGGAACATTTATTTGCTTTGGTACGATATCGAAATGGATGTAATAATAACCCATCTGTAATGCAATTTAGTAATTATTTAGCAAAAATAATGTCAGTGAAGTTGATTAATCATAAAATTGAAAGCAGCAATTGTGAAGAAGATGATACAGAATATCTGTGTGAAGATTTAAAGGAGTATAAAATAGAAGAAATTTGTTCCGAAATAGAAGATTATGAAGCTTTTGATAAAATTGACAATCAAATAACGGATATTATTATGATGAAACAAATGATGAAAATCTGCCTAACAGAAAAAATATTATATCATGCAATGCAGAAAGATATATATACGGATATGTAATTTTTAAATTAATGAAAAAGATTTCTTGCCACATATTCATTCTTGAAAAAGTCAGATGATAAGCTGACGCTTGATTCGGAACAATTTTTATATCAAAAAAATTATAAAAGTGATTCTGAAAATTTTTACTTGAAAGCTCCAACAGAAATTATATTTGAAATCACACAACTTCACATTAAAATATTTGATGATTATTTTTGCGATAACTGCCATACTAAAAAATTACATGAAAATATTATATCCTTATATTTGGATGTCACAAAAAGGACAAAAAAATATTGAAAATGGTTTGATGAAAATGATAAATACTATGATCACAAAATAAAATTTTTGGATCTATTGATTAGCCTTTTATTAAAAATGGAAGCTAAGTGGTTGTATGAGAGATTAATAACCACTGCAATTGAAAATAAAAAAGCAATCAGAAAGTAACAATAAAAAATTAAAAATTACTCTAGCCTAACAACTTCCCAATTAATTTTTAAATTTGGTTTTAATACATTTACAAAATATATTATATTATGTTTATAATTTCATTCAACTTTCTAATATATACATTTCTTTTTACACTTATCATCGGAGCCTTGCATTCTTCAAGTTGGAACAACTAAGTACTAGTTGGAGTTTTTTTATTTTTTCATTTATTATATATTTAATTTATCATTTTTATCATTTAATTTTATTAATTAATTTTAAAATTGAATTAATTTAATTCTATTATTTATTATATTTAATTTATCATTTGTTAATTTTATCATTTAATTTTATTAATTAATTTAATTCTATTATTTATTATGTTAATTTATCATTTGTTAATTTTGTTTTAAAATATTTTGTTAAATTTTACTTTTGTTATTATTATAGAATTTTTTAATTTTGCTTGTTTGTAATATTTGTCAAAAGTTTTAAAAATCTATTTATCTCATAATATTGCTTTACAAGGGTTTTTTATGTCAAATTGAACGTTTAACTGAATTCAATACATTTTGTTTTATCTTAAAACTTCAATTCGGCTTTTTCCATTTTTTAAAAATATTACATGAATAAAAATTAAATTTTGAATTTAATTATACTTTTTTAATTGGTCAAAGTTTTCTGATAAAATTATAATTTTTTCATCCAGTATAAAATTTTATACAGCCCATGAGTTTTTAATCTTATATACATAATCTTTATTTATAATCTGTTTGCAAAATTCCTAAATTGATAAAAAAGAAATAAAAAATTTTTATTTTTTTTTATATACTTTTTTATTTTTCTTTTTAATCATTTTTGGTTACATTGAGTTAGTAAAAAAGCTTAACAATGTCGTTTGGGTCATATTCAATGCACTTGCATAAAGCACGTCTATTGTAGTGATATAATAGAGGGAAATGCTCTTAGCTTTGAATATACCTTTTAGAATCTAGTAAATAAAATGTTCGGAAGCAATAAAACCCGACTTTAAAATATTATTTATGTACTCTTCATTATGGTAATATATTTTGGATATTAAGCCATTTTCGTTTGTATTGAGAGATCTGTCAAAATGATTACGAATTATTTTTATAAAAATATTATCGAATCTAATTATTTTTGCTTTACGGTAAATCATTTATTGGGGTAGAAATGCTTGTAATCCCTTTCTGGTTTCCTGTGTAGATTTACGCAGGCTCTTATGCATTTTCGTTCAAATATTCTTATTTTCTCCATTAGGCTTGCACTTATGTTGTACCATATGGGTCCACCATAAAAAATTACTATTGGTTTTGTCAACAGTATTACGAAATAATATTGCTTCACATTTATTTACGTTCATTATGAGTAACCATACCTTACAATAATCAGTGATATGGTTTAATTGTTTCTGAACGTTAATTGTTATTTCCGCTATTGTTTTACCGGCAGTATAAATTATCAAGTTATCAGCAAATGCAATCGAGTAATTGGCCCCTTTAAAGCTCCTAAGTAAATTTAACAATTCTGTTAAATAGATTGAGAACAGTATCAGCGAGTTTACCGTGCGTTGCTTGTAAACCGTTGATCATATTGATTATTTAATAAAAAAAATTACTCCATACGTGTTCATTCTCCGGCGACTTCGAAATTACTTACCAAGAAAAGCATTAAATATTATTTTCAATTCATACATAATAACGAATATTACTTATCTCAATCCAATTTAGAATAGGGCCGACCGGCCGGTGATCAATAAATTAAATATAATACACAAAAAAGCTATTAAGTTAATTCATTTCTATCCACCCACTTATCCTACTGCGTCACTATATTCAGAACAATACTTAAGCTTAGAAAATATTTCTAGAAAAGCAATGTATATGACAGCTTTCAAAATAACAAATAACTTCCACATTTATAACACACGCAATAAAGCAAATTTCTATCTAACATTATTTAGAACAAATAATCAGAAAAATAATTGCCTACATACATGTTTAAAAATGTTTAAGTTACCAGTTACCAGTTTATCTTAACAAATTAATGCAAGTTAGAAAAATATTAAATGGTATGGTTAATTTTATCAATACAAGTAAATTATAAGATCAGACAGCTTTAAGCTAAGATCGCAAAAAAATTATTTTTAACATTGTATTAGCAAATTTATTTACTTTTTTTATGCTATATGAATTTAATAAAGAAAAAAAAAAAAACCGTTGCTAATTACAAATTTGTGGTCCATATTTGAGTTATTGGCTATTATAAAATGATTATTTGGGAATGTGTACTTTATTAGTTTATAAAGTAAACCATTAATCCAGACACTATTGAAGGCTTTTTCTAAGTCAATGAGACATGCGCCTATTGCTTCTTTTTTGTTTATGTACCAGCATTTATCAGATGTTAATTTATTAATACATGTATAGTGCTATGTTTGTGCCTGACGTCAAATTGATTTATCTGGTTATTGCTTACAAATTTTATTATTTTATCATTAATTATAGTTTCGTACACCTTACTGATATTTGACAGTAGGCTGATTGGTCTATAATTATTTATATTTAAGGTCTTTACCCGGTTTTTTTATCATTACAACTTTAGCTATTTTCCATATTTTAGGAATATGGAAAATAGGTAAAGTTGTAATGAATTATTAAATAAAATAACATATTTTTCTATAACTTTATCCGCTAAGTTTCTCAAAACCACATTTGTTATTCCATCTATGCCCGCTGATGTTTTGTTTTTTAGGATTTTTAATTTTAGTTGTAGTTCGTCAAAGTTTGTGAAGTAATTGTTTACATTGTCGAATGTGAATAATGAAACATTATTTTGCTTCTGTACTGTACTTGAAAGTCTTAGGCTTTGTATTTTGTCACGTACTCTGTTATGAAAGTTGCTGTTATTTGTTAATGTAACATTACGGCTTCTTAATAGACATGTAACAAATATTTTTAAAATATCCTCTTCTTTTGTTAATATGTATTTATTTGCATCTGTTTTATCGAGTTTTGTATAGTCTATGTTATTATTTATTAAGATATATGAGTCGTTGCGGTCAATATGTAAGTGTTTTACATTTCTGTCAGGTCTTTGTCTAAACAGTTTGTTAATTTTCGGGAACATGTTTCTATTGTCTTTGGGGGTAATATTTTTTACCGTATTATACCAATATTTATTTACTTGTATATTTATTTCTTGTTTGATGAGCGTATTTATGATGTTTAAGAAACTTTTAATCAAGGTAAGTTCTTGTGGTGTAAAGTTCAAGCTTCTTTTGTGTATTTTATGTATGTCGGTTAAAAGTTTACTTTTGTACTTTAGGAAATGTTTGAGTTTGGTGGAAGAGAATTTGTTCATGTTATTAAAATTGCGGGCTATTGGTATTGTTTCGTTCATTGTCTGTGTTATAATTTTATTAATATTATTTAAATGTAGGTCTACTTTGACAATTGTGATGTTATTGCGCTTGTTATGTGGTCATTTTGAGTTTGGTACTCTTTGTCGAAATTGTAATCCAGCTTTCTTTTAAATTTGTTCCAGTTAGTTTTATGGAATAAATATTTTTTTCTGGATGCTGTTTGATTTTCGGTATTCATAATTTCGCTTGGCACCGACAGATTTGCATATATGGCTTTGTGGTCACTATCATACGGTAATGTCAATAATCTATCATGTGCAGAATCTATTCTTATGTCTGTTATAGCTAGATCTAAGTAAGAACTGCTTATTGGATATGTTGGTTGATCTGGTATTAAGAAATTATATTTATATGGTATTTTGTTGTATCCCAACCATTTATATAGGGCAACGCCGCGGCTGTTATTATTATTGTTTTGCCTTGAAATTCCCGGCTATTATAATGATAATGTTTTTATTTGCCAGATTTAATATCTCAAATATTTTTTGCAACTCTTCCACAAATTTGCTTTGGTTTCTGTGGAAAGCATTGGTTGAAATAATAAATAGTTTTTTTTGTATTTGTTAGATTTAATTTTAGAACACATACTTCTATGCATTGGAAAGTGTCAAAAATATTATTTCTGTTTTGGTTGTATTGTATATTATTTTTTATACAAATTGCTGTATCACTATTTTCTTGGTTATTACGATCTTGACGTATAATGCTATAACCATTTACTTGAAAATAATGTTTCTTTTGTAGTTTAGTTTCGCAAAGGCAGAAAATATCTGGCTTTGTCGTTTCTATGAAATGCATAAGAGAAAATCTTTTATTGTATGAGACTAGAGAATTAACATTAATTGCAATTATTTCTAAATTAATATTTATTGTGAGTGACATAATAGAAAATTATTAGGCACATTAAACATTTCGTATAAATATTTAATGTCATTTGAATTTTTATTAATATTTGCTTCTATTGTGTTTATTATACCCTACACATTAAGTATAGGGTATAATACAACTCCTAAAACCGAACAAGCATATCTTCGAAATTAATAAAGATAGGAACTTCAAATTTGATACCAGGGTGTTGTTTCCTGAAACCCTGATTTGCCTAAAATTTCAGATGAATTGGAATGGTTGTTCGGGTATCTCCCACACAACTCCCAAGACCGAACAAGCATATTTTCAAAATTAATAAATATAAAAACTTGAAATTTGATATAAGAGTATTCTACCCTGTTCTGATGATGTCTCTAAGATTTGAGATGAATTGGGGTGGTAGTCCGGGTGCCTTCACACACTTCCCAAGACCTTACAAGCATATCTTCGAATTTAATAAAGATAGAAGCCTGAAATTTTGTACAAAGGTTGTAAAAGCATTTATTTTTTTTAGGTTAGATTAAATACCTAACTAGAACAACTTATGGATTTTTAATTTAATTTGAATTTTTTAGGTGTAGGGTATACATAAGTCGGTTGCATCGACTTACTGTTACATTTACTTGTTATATTTTATTTTGTTTTCTTCCTTTTGAAACTTTTTGTTTTTTATAATATCTTAAATGGTACACCCCACCATTTTTCAAGAATTTTGTGCTATTTTAAAGAATTAAAACATGGCATTTAAAACTATTTTATTTAAAATACAAAATGTCTTTAATGTTTTATTTTTTATTCTTACTTAGTTTCTATTCTAATTAAGTACTTTTTTGTTTAATAAATTTTATTTTAATTACTATTGTATATACTGGGTTATCCCTTTCAGTAATTTTGTTCCCATATGAGACTTACTGTTACATTTACTTGTTATATTTTATTTTGTTTTCTTCCTTTTGAAACTTTTTGTTTTTTATAATATCTTAAATGGTACACCCCACCACTTTTCAAGAATTTTGTGCTATTTTAAAGAATTAAAACATGGCATTTAAAACTATTTTATTTAAAATACAAAATGTCTTTAATCTTTTATTTTTTATTCTTACTTAGTTTCTATTCTAATTAAGTACTTTTTTGTTTTATAAATTTTATTTTAATTACTATTGTATTTACTGGGTTATCCCTTTCAGTAATTTTGTTCCCATATGAGAACACGAAGTTTAATTGGAATTAAATTAAATTATTATTTTCATCAATAAAAAATGTATAGGAATTTTATTGTTATTGTCTGTGTTTTTTTTTTTTTTTTCCTTTCTACTCCCTTTGGGAGCATAGGGCTTCCACAAAGCCTTTCCATCTGTTTCTATTTAGTGCTATGACTTTCATTTGTGACCATGTTTTATTTAGTTCTGTTATTTCTCGCTCTACTGTTCTACGCCATGTATTTCTAGGTCTACCAACATTTCTCTTTCCTTGAGGGTTCCATTCCAGGACTTGCCTGGCTATGCAGTCTGGGGGTCTTCTATGAATGTGACCTATCCACCTATATTTTCGTTTCTTAATTTCTATTTCGATAGGTTCTTGACCGGTAGCTTCCCATAGATCTTAATTTCGTATTCTTCTTGGCCAGTATATTCTGCATATAATCCGGAGGCACTTGTTTACAAATACTTGTAGTTTATATGTTTCTTTCTTATTAACTAGCCAAGTTTCACTACCATATAAGAGGACAGATTTTATACGTGCTTGGAATATTCTAAGTTTGGTTTTTCTTGCAATTTGGGATGACCTCCATATTTTCCACGTTCTTCCAAATGTTGCTCTGGCTTTCGTTAGTTTATTATTAATGTCCTCTTTTGTACCGCCTTCTTTAGTAATAATACTGCCTAGGTAATTGAATTTATCTACATCTTCTACTAATGTATCATCAATTGTAATTGGTCTTGTATTTTTCGTATTCCCTCTTATAATTTTTGTTTTGTTAATGTTTATTTCCAAGCCAACTTCCGCAGCACATTCTGCTAGCTTATTGATTTTTTGTTGCATATCTTCGTGTGTTTGTGTAAGTAGGCTAATGTCACCAGCGTAGTCCAAATCTTCTAGCTTTTGTGTGAGGTACCAATTTATACCTCTGGATGAGTTGTTATTGGTCTTTCTCATGACTTCGTCAATTGTTATATTGAATAGTAGAGGAGATAGCGGGCAACCTTGTCTTACTCCATTTCTAATTATTACAGGGTCGCTTAAAATACCCTTATGGAGAATTTGAGTTTCTGTGTTGCTATACATTACTCTAATTATCCTTATGATTTTTTCTGGAATGTTCTTCCTTCTAAGTGTTTCCCATATTGCGTTTCTTTCTATCTCATCGAATGCTCTCTTGAAATCTACAAATGCTATGTAAATGGGTGCATTGAATTCTTTTGATTGTTCCAGGATTATTCTTAGAGTGTTTGCATGCTCTGTACAACTGCGTTCCTTACGGAAACGGGCTTGTTCTTTTCTTAAGACACTTTCAATATGTTCCTCAATTCTACTAAGAACAACTAGCGCCAGTATCTTGTGTAAAGTATTGAGTAACGTTATTCCTCTCCAGTTATTACAGTTACTTAGGCTGCCTTTCTTGGGCATCTTTACAATGATACCTTTTTTCCATTGGGAACTCATTTCTTCATTTCGCCATATCTTTTCTATTATGGGTTGTAGGGACCTTGCACTTTGTAGAGTGTCTACTTTGACCAGCTCAGCTCCTATGCCATCTGTACCTTCAGCCTTATTATTTTTAAGTTTGTTTATTATTTCCGCTAGCTCCCCTACTGTTGGAGTACTGATGTTAATATTTGTACTTGTATTACCAGTGTGCCCCCACTAGCTAGGGCACCATGTATAAACTTTATTTGTGCTGAAATGCTCTTTCCATCTATCCAATTGTTCTTTAGTCGATGTTAGTAGTTTACCATTCTTGTCTTTGATTGGGTGATCCCTACATGACTTCTGGTTGGATAGGATTTTTATCTTAGCGAATAGTTGCTTTGAGTTGTGTTGGTCAGCTGCTTGTTGGGCTTCTAAAGCGATATTGCTTATGAATTTTCTTTTATCCCTTCTTGCAAGCTTCTTTATTTTTCTGCATATGGTTTTATGATGTTCTTTCATTTCGTTACTATTATTTGTTAGTAGTGAAGTTTTAATGTTTCTTCTCAGAAGTATTTTGTTCCATGTTTCATCTGAGATCCATTATTTTCTGTTGTGTTCTTTGGTTCCCAAGATTTCTTCACCAGCATTTCTATATATCTGTTGCCATTTTTCTTCGCTTATTAAGGGTTCCTCTTCTATATTATTTTAAATTTTTTCTATTAATTCATTTTTCTTATTATCTATATTGAGATTGGCTATATTTAGTATTTTTCTTCTTCTGGATTTTGCTTTTGTTATTGTCAGTGTATTTCTCTTATTTGATTACTTTTATTATTTTAGAAGACAGAACATCAAGAGAACTGTTTAGAACTAAATCTGAGATTCTTCAAGCTCTAGAAAATTTTGTAGATTCAGACATATCGGACATGGAAGATGATAATGAGGAGCCAGATATTAATGTTTTTGGTTTGCTTGACAGAACGAATCCAAATATAAGCTTTTTTGATAGAATTGTAGGTCCTACTTCTAGAGAAATTGTTGAATTTCAAAATTAGAAAATGAAAAAATTTGTGAAACGGTTGAAAAGTGTTCAAAGTTGAAGCGAGATTACAAGTGGCGGAATATTATTTGGAATCCTCCTAATGTTACTTTTGAGAAAAGTCAACCAAATGTTTATAGTGATGCTGAAACACCCATGCAGTATTTTACTAAATATTTCACTTCAGACCTCTTAAAAAATTTTAAAATGAAACAAGACCACCTTTTTATTTAAGATATGATCAAATTGGTCACTGTCCTGAGCATACTTCCATAAAAGGGCGCTATAAGATAGAAGGATACAGTGGAAAAAGCTGCTTAAAATGTTTCAAATGTGAGGTCCATTTATGCATACCAATGGAAGATCGAAATTGATTTAAAAATTTTCATAATAAATAATATTTTCACACAAAAATTGTAATTTTTCATTGATATTTTTATTGCAATTTTTTACCTTATTGAAATAATGTCCCCATATGGGAACATGCTCTAAATCCATTTCTAAGTCTATAAATTTTAATTTCACTATATTTTTGTTTAATTTAAACCGTCTAGACCTAAAAATCAAAAGGAAAAAATTTTCCTATTATTTCATAATGTTAGACTGAAAAGGATAATATTGAACTATTGACTTATTGTATTGTGTATTATTGAATTATTGATTTAACTACATATGTTATATGATTTGTTATTTAGTTATAAGAAAGAAAAAAGATTGAACTAAAAAGAATAAATAAAAAAATAAAATAATAAAAATAAATAAATAAATAATAAATATTCATCCTCTGATTAGAATGTTTCAAAATATAAAATCAGATTTCCGTAAACCAGGTAGAACCTGTGCCATATGCAAAAATAGTAGGCGGAATTTTAATGGAAGGCTCTACAGATTTCCAAAGGATAGTACCATGTTTGATATATGGACTTCAAAATATAAGGTAAGTGTTGAAAATACCAGATACAAATATTAGAAAGAAAAGTATCGAAGAAAAGCGGCAAACGCAAAATTTAAATATTTTTGAATTTGAGAATAAAGAGAGTAATGAATTGCAACCTTTCAGAAATAGAAAGGAGAATTTACAAAATGAATTGCAAGAGTTTTTATTATTTAAAACTGAAAAAATTAAAATATATAAGTCTTGCACAATAGATTATAATTCAAACCAGTTAGCACAAGCTGAAGAATATGTGCGAGCAGAATCGCCAGTTGATTTAAAGGAAAATGTTTGTAAGCATTGTTTAAAATTTCAAAAATGAGGCGTATTACAGTAAAAAACATTCTACGGCACGAAAAACAATAAAAATAATTAAACGTAGAAATATGAATTTAAGAAGTAAAATTAATTATCTAAATCCCAAAATAAAATATTGAAAAAAATCTCTTAATTTATTATCATTTTAATTCTCCTAAAGGATACAAATTTTTAAGAAACGCAATTAAAATAAATTTACCACATGTTGCTTCTCTTAATAGATGGTGGATACCAATTAAGTTTTTAAGTGTATAGGTATAAATGAAAAAATTTAGAGAATTAAATATAATTTTTTCCAACAAAGATAAAATTTCAAAAGAGGCAGTAATAATTTTTGTTGAAATTACTATTAGAAAAAAATTTAAGGTATAATAGCGCGTTCGATGAAATTATTGGCTTTTTAAATTACGAATTTAAAAGAACGAAAGATGTGGTAAAATATATTTGTGTTTTTTTAGTAAGAGGCTTAATTGAAAATTAGAAATATGTGCTCAGTTTTTACGCAACAGATATACCTGTTAAAGTCGAAGATTTAAAAATTTTATTGTTTAATAATTTACACTCAGCATTTAATTTAAATCTCAATATACGTGCTGTGGTATGTGATCAAGGTACCAATAATAGAAAATGCAAATACAATTAGGAATTACAAAAAATTAGTACATTCGGAAATACAAAAAAGTCTTCATTTTTTATAAAATTTTAATGGAACTAAAAAAATAATTTTTGGATTATTCGATCCAATACATCTTATTAAGTTCCTTCGAAATACCCTATTAAAATATGATCTTAATACAAAATCCAATATAATCCAATCCTTATACTTACATGAAAGCAATAATACGAAAAAAAATGTGTATAAAACTGACAAAAAAGTACATATGTATTTCCTAATTCTTTTGAAAGGATGAATGTTCGGTTAGCAAGCCAAGTTTTTAGTAGTTTTGTTGCTGCTCCTATTAAAACATTAATTTCATTGAAAATTTTTATCTCCAGAAGAGATTGTGCTTCATCCACTGCTGAATTTGTTTTAAAAATAAATAATTGGTTTGATTGTCTTAACAGTAAAAAATTAAAAATTATATGATAAAAATCCGTATCGATCTGTATTGCAACAAAATTATAAAATTTTTGAATATTTATTAGAAATAATCATATATTTTAAAGAAATAAAGCCAGTAACACCAACGAAAATTTTTGCATTGATGGTATAATCCAAACCCTTAATGGCATCACAGAATTAGCGATTGATATATTTTCAACTTATGATCATGTTGAGTGTTCATATTTATTGATATCGAGACTTAACCAAGGTGTATTGGAACATTTATTTGCTTTGGTACGATATCGAAATGGATGTAATAATAACCCATCTGTAATGCAATTTAGTAATTATTTAGCAAAAATAATGTCAGTGAAGTTGATTAATCATAAAATTGAAAGCAGCAATTGTGAAGAAGATGATACAGAATATCTGTGTGAAGATTTAAAGGAGTATAAAATAGAAGAAATTTGTTCCGAAATAGAAGATTATGAAGCTTTTGATAAAATTGACAATCAAATAACGGATATTATTATGATGAAACAAATGATGAAAATCTGCCTAACAGAAAAAATATTATATCATGCAATGCAGAAAGATATATATACGGATATGTAATTTTTAAATTAATGAAAAAGATTTCTTGCCACATATTCATTCTTGAAAAAGTCAGATGATAAGCTGACGCTTGATTCGGAACAATTTTTATATCAAAAAAATTATAAAAGTGATTCTGAAAATTTTTACTTGAAAGCTCCAACAGAAATTATATTTGAAATCACACAACTTCACATTAAAATATTTGATGATTATTTTTGCGATAACTGCCATACTAAAAAATTACATGAAAATATTATATCCTTATATTTGGATGTCACAAAAAGGACAAAAAAATATTGAAAATGGTTTGATGAAAATGATAAATACTATGATCACAAAATAAAATTTTTGGATCTATTGATTAGCCTTTTATTAAAAAAGGAAGCTAAGTGGTTGTATGAGAGATTAATAACCACTGCAATTGAAAATAAAAAAGCAATCAGAAAGTAACAATAAAAAATTAAAAATTACTCTAGCCTAACAACTTCCCAATTAATTTTTAAATTTGGTTTTAATACATTTACAAAATATATTATATTATGTTTATAATTTCATTCAACTTTCTAACATATACATTTCTTTTTACACTTATCATCGGAGCCTTGCATTCTTCAAGTTGGAACAACTAAGTACTAGTTGGAGTTTTTTTATTTTTTCATTTATTATATATTTTAATTTTTGTTATCATTATATTTCTTTTTTTTTCTTTTTTCTAAAATAACTTTTTATCAGAAAATTTATAATAAAAACCAAAATTAATTTAAATTTAATAAATAAAACCTTATACTAACTTAAGATTTTGCTAACCTAAAACCTTCCTAATTTAACCTACGCCTATTCTAAAATTATAGTTTTTAGGCTAATTTTTTTTAATTAATTACGAAATGTTTAACCACTAATAGTTCTTTGAAATTCATTTATTCTTTTCTGGAATAAACATGTTGTACTTTAGTAAAATAGCCTTAATGTCGTTTGGGTCATATTCAATGCAGTTACATGAAGCACGTCTATTATAGTGATATAATAGAGGGAAATGCTCTTAGCTTTGAATATACCTTTTAGAATCTAGCAAATAAAATGTTCGGAAGCAATAAAACCCGACTTTAAAATATTATTTATATACTTTTCATTATGGTAATATATTTTGGATATTAAGCCATTTTCGTTTGTATTGAGAGATCTGTCTATGGTGGTCACTTATGTTGTTTACCGTGCGTTGCTGTAAACCGTTGATCATATTGATTATTTAATAAAAAAAATTACTCCATACGTGTTCATTCTCCGGCGACTTCGAAATTACTTACCAAGAAAAGCATTAAATATTATTTTCAATTCATTCATAATAACGAATATTACTTATCTCAATCCAATTTAGAATAGGGCCGACCGGTCGGTGATCAATAAATTAAATATAATACACAAAAAAGGTATTAAGTTAATTCATTTCTATCCACCCACTTATCCTACTGCGTCACTATATTCAGAACAATACTTAAGCTTAGAAAATATTTCTAGAAAAGCAATGTATATGACAGCTTTCAAAATAACAAATAACTTCCACACTTATAACACACGCAATAAAACAAATTTCTATCTAACATTATTTAGAACAAATAATCAGAAAAATAATTGCCTACATACATGTTTAAAAATGTTTAATGAGTTACTTTGTAATATAAAGGAATTATCAAGTATATCGCAGTTTAAGAGAGAGATACACCAGTTTATATTAACAAATTAATGCAAGTTAGAAAAATATTTAATTGTATGGTTAACTTTAACAAAAAAAAAAAAAAAATGAGAAAAGGAAATAAAATGTATGTGAAAATGAAAATTTAGCTATCTTGCAATTTTTATTTATTTGTTTATTTTTGTTTTCTTTTTACTTTTTTATATATTTATGTTAATTTTAATTACAATTTATTAATATTGAATTGATTCAAATTTTAAGCCTACAACAGATTATTCAATACAAGTAAATTATAAGATCAGACAGCTTTAAGCTAAGATTATTTTTAACATTGTATTAGCAAATTTATTTATTTTTTTTATGCTATATGAATTTAATAAAGAAAAAAAAAACAAACCGTTGCTAATTACAAATTTGTGGTCCATATTTGAGTTATTGGCTATTATAAAATGATTATCGGATAACATGTCCATTATTAATCGTGTTATGTTATTTGGGAATTTGTACTTTATTGGTTTATAAAGTAAACCATCAATCCAGACACTATTGAAGGCTTTTTCTAAGTCAATAAGACATGCGCCTATTGCTTCTTTTTTGTTTATGTACCAGCATTTATCAGATGTTAATTTATTAATGCATGTACAGTACTATGTTTGTGCCTGACGTCAAATTGATTTATCTGATTATTGCTTACAAATTTTATTATTTCATCATTAATTATAGTTTCGTACACCTTACTGATATTTGACAGTAGGCTGATTGGTCTATAATTATTTATATTTGTAGGGTCTTTACCCGGCTTTTTTATCATTACAACTTTAGCTATTTTGCATATTTTAGGAATATGGAAAATAGCTAAAGTTGTAATGAATTATTAAATAAAATAACATATTTTTCTATAACTTTATCCGCTAAGTTTCTCAAACCCACTTTTGTTATTCCATCTATGCCCGCTGATGTTTTGTTTTTTAGGATTTTTAATTTTAGTTGTAGTTCGTCAAAGTTTGTAAAGTAATTGTTTACATTGTCGAATGTGAATAATGAAACATTATTTTGCTTCTGTACTGTACTTGAAAGTCTTAGGCTTTATATTTTGTCACGTACTCTGTTATGAAAGTTGCTGTTATTTGTTAATGTAACATTACGGCTTCTTAATAGACATGTACCAAATATTTTTAAAATATCCTCTTCTTTTGTTAATATGTATTTATTTGCATCTGTTTTATCGAGTTTTGTATAGTCTATGTTATTATTTATTAAGATATATGAGTCGTTGCGGTCAATATGTAGGTGTTTTACATTTCTGTCAGGTCTTTGTCTAAACAGTTTGTTAATTTTCGGGAACATGTTTCTATTGTCTTTGGGGGTAATATTTTTTACCGTATTATACCAATATTTATTTACTTGTATATTTATTTCTTGTTTGATGAGTGTATTTATGATGTTTAAGAAACTTTTAATCAAGGTAAGTTCTTGTGGTGTAAAGTTCAAGCTTCTTTTGTGTATTTTATGTATGTCGGTTAAAAGTTTACTTTTGTACTTTAGGAAATGTTTGAGTTTGGTGGAAGAGAATTTGTTCATGTTATTAAAATTGCGGGCTATTGGTATTGTTTCGTCCATTGTCTGTGTTATAATTTTATTAATATTATTTAAATGTAGGTCTACTTTGACAATTGTGATGTTATTGCGCTTGTTATGTGGTCATTTTGAGTTTGGTACTCTTTGTCGAAATTGTAATCCAGCTTTCTTTTAAATTTGTTCCAGTTAGTTTTATGGAATAAATATTTTTTTCTGGATG
This sequence comes from Poecilobothrus nobilitatus, assembly GCA_947095535.1. NCBI lineage: Eukaryota > Metazoa > Arthropoda > Insecta > Diptera > Dolichopodidae > Poecilobothrus > Poecilobothrus nobilitatus. The sequence goes on from OX352772.1 coordinate 172,627,118, forward strand.
CTGTTTGATTTTCGGTATTCATAATTTCGCTTGGCACCGACAGATTTGCATATATGGCTTTGTGGTCACTATCATACGGTAATGTCAATAATCTATCATGTGCAGAATCTATTCTTATGTCTGTTATAGCTAGATCTAAGTAAGAACTGCTTATTGGATATGTTGGTTGATCTGGTATTAAGAAATTATATTTATATGGTATTTTGTTGTATCCCAACAATTTATATAGGCCAACGCCACGGCTGTTATTATTATTGTTTTGCCCAAAGATGTGTTTTGCCTTGAAAGTCCCGGCTATTATAATGATAATAATTTTTATTAGCCAGGTTTAATATCTCAAATATTTTTTGCAACTCTTCCACAAATTTGTTTTGATTTCTGTGGGAAGCATAGGTTGAAATAATAAATAGTTTTTTTGTATTTGTTAGATTTAATTTTAAAACACATACTTCTATGCATTGGAAAGTGTCAAAAATATTATTTCTGATTTTGTTGTATTGTATATTATTTTTTATACAAATTGCTGTATCACTATTTTCTTGGTTATTACGATCTTGACGTATAGTGCTATAACCATTTACTTGAAAATAATGTTTCTTTTGTAGTTTAGTTTCGCAAAGGCAGAAAATATCTGGCTTTGTCGTTTCTATGAAATGCATAAGAGAAAATCTTTTATTGTATGAGACTAGAGAATTAACATTAATTGCAATTATTTCTAAATTAATATTTATTGTGAGTGACATAATAGGAAATTATTAGGCACATTAAACATTTCGTATAAATATTTAATATCATTTGAATTTTTATTAATATTTGCTTCTATTGTGTTTATTTTTTTAAGATTAAACTCATATTTTTATTTAATTCTTTTAAAATATTGTGATTATTGTTAACATTATTACTATTGTTGCTAACATTACGAGTATTAGTGTTATTGTTTTAGTTAGTATTACCTATTATATTTGCAAATGATACGCTAGGATTAGTAAAGTTATTATACATATTATACCTATTTTTTATTTTTTCTTTTGTAATGTTTTTTGCTTCTTCTCTTTTTTTTTTTCTTTTTCTTTGTACACTGGACAATTTCTGTATTTCTGTAATTTCTGTATGCTGGATGCCCTTTTTGCTTACAAAGAATGCAAGTAAGCATGTCTCTCCCATCTTCTTGCGTTATTGTACATTCTCCTGGTATATGGCTCTCTCCGCATTTTACGCACCTATAGTCCATATTGCAATTAACGGCTGAGTGAGAGCAACGCTGACATCTGGTGCAGTGTAGTATGATTTTCCTTCTTAAAGTCTCCCAATAGATTATTGTCTTGTCTAATGCTTTAATGTTTTTTATTTCCTTTATTGATGAGTTAGCTTATGCTTGTTCGATAAAATGTGAGAAGATGAAACTCTTTTCAGTTGCTCGTTTTGTCGTTAATCTGCTTGCAGATAAATAGTTAATTTTTTCATTATTATGATCTTTTAAAAGTGCAAGCACTTCATTTTTTTCGTAGCTCTATCAAGCCTTTTTAATAATGAGGTTATTTTGTTGTTTTCTGTTTTATGTGTTTTTTAATATTTCAATAATTGTGTTGTAACTATTCATCTCATCAGGTTAGATTATTGTGTGGGATTTATTATTTTTTTTGTTAAAAAATTGCCAGTTTTAATTTTAATAATTTTTTGAGATATTCGATTTCAGTGTTATAAACATTTAATTGGTGGAATTTTTTTATTTGTATATTATTGTTGTTGTTTTCATTTTCATTTATATTTTCACTTTTATTATTGTTATTAATTAAATTATTTTTTTGGATATTATTAGAATTTTGGTTATCTTCTTGGTGTTTGTTATTATTATTTGTTCTTGTTTGTTTTTTATCATTATTTTTGTTTTTATTTTCTAAATTTTTTTGTGATAACACTTGCATAAATATAATAAATTCACCCTCATCACTATTGTTGATTTTGTTATTTTCTTTATTATTTCTTTATTTATTTAAACCATTTAAGAGCAACAACAAAGAAATTAAAAAATATCATTAAGTCCTGGTGCCGAAACGGGTTAATGTACCGTTATCAAATCAACTCAGTAAACTTCTGTGCTAAAGAGCTACACTTTTGCAAATTTGCAACTTAATTGGTCAAATCGTTAAGCACGACAACAAAGAAATCAAAAAATTTCATTGAGGCCTGATGCTGAAATGGATTAATGTATCATAACTAAATCAACTCGGTATGCTGCTGTGGAAAACTTTCAACTCAATTGGTCAAACCGTTTAAGCGCGACAACAAAGAAATTAAAAAATATCATTGAGCCCTGGTGCCGAAATTGATTTAATACTTTAACTCAACTCAATAAGCTTCTGTGGAAAAGAGCTACACTTTCCTGGTGCCGAAACGGGTTAATAGATCGTAGTCAAATTAACCTAGTGAGCTTTTCTGCTAAAGAGCAATAATTTTGCGAATTTTCAAATCAATTGATTAAACCATTTAAGCAGGACAACAAAAAAATATAATCAACTTCGTTCGGCTCTCGTGCCCAAACAGGTTACCGGAACTTCATAAAAATTTGTCACAGAATTTTTTTCAGACCATAAGACCGCCATACAAAATTCAACATAAATCGGAAACAAAAAATTTTTTGGAAGCCCGCCGGGCCGAATCCGGGTAACAAATTGCATCCAAATGCGGTAGCCTCCTAATACTAAGAAAAACCTATGTAGAAATTTTCAACTCAATTGGTCAAATGGTTTGGGCAGCACAACGAAAAAACCAAAAAGCTTTGAATAGGTTAATGAACCGAAACGCTATATAGCCTATAACTCCTTCCTGTCTCGTAGAAATATTCCTGCAAAATTTGGTTGCAATCGGACTGGTGGTTTTTACGTGAAAAGGGCACAAACAAGCAAACAAACAGAATTTCTTCTATTCTGTTAAAGGTATAATTTTTAATTTTAAAATAAAAATTATTAAAATTTTTTATTTTCATTAGACACTTTTCATCTTTAAGTGAAGAAAGAAGAATAGTTGTATTAATAAATATAAATTAAGTAAAAATTAAAAGTAACTCAATAAATATCAACATACATATTTTTTTTTAATGTAAACTTTTAAATAGTCGATAAGACCAAAATAATACTGTACGGTCAAATTAAAATTATAAATACATAGTTATTTTAATAAAAGTGTAAATTTTTCGAGTAAACCATAGAAAACCATTTTTCGAGTAAACCAAATAGAAAATTTCAAACTTTACTATTGTAAGTTTAAATGTATAAACTTCTCAACTTTAATTTAAAATATTGCAAGAAAATATTATTAAACTCTGAAGTGCAAAAATAGAAAACTTTAACGAATTTTACAAAGACATATTATTTAATTATATTAATATTACATATCACATAGGATATTGCAATATTACAAAACCATCGGCTACTAAGGCCATTATAGGTCGAATGTCATTATTAAATTATATTCTAATATTATTTATTTTGTTTATATTATATATTTTATATTAGCAGAGTATCCGGCGTTGTCCGGAGTAATTTATTGCCTTTATGAAATAAAAATTATTAACTTTTTGCGTTAATATAATTTAATTAATATAGTTAACTTATTACTATGCATTTACAGATGCTGGTAGTTAATATTCTTTTTTTTATTACATTTAGTTAAATTGAATAAACAGAGCGAAGAATTAGAGACAATTCGTCTACAAAAACTCTTTAAAGGAATCAATAATCTATTGAGTACAGAATTACGGCGAAGTGAGTTTTCACAATATAATCGTTAATACCGAAACATAAAATCGTATTTCAATTATAAAAGACCATAATGTAATATATTTGTTTTCGTAAGTAATGTCACTTCATGTTTTTGTGAATTATCGTTTTAAGCTCATTTTGAAAAATTTGCTATTAGGTTCGCTCTGCTGCTCCGTCTGTTTACAAAAATTATGTACTGTTCAATAAAGAGCAATGCAATATTAACTGTGCATAGTTCTCTTAAAAGAGTAATGTTGTAAAAAAACTTTTTTATGTACCCTCAGCGTTGGAGATCCTACAGAACCGACAACTCTTCAAATTTTGTAAAAACTTCCTTTTAAATGCATACATCTCAGGTTCTGTTTAACATATTTTCAAAAAAAAAGTATATGATTGTTTTTTACCTTTATAAATCAACCAGAATTTTTTTACGTTTACTTTTTCTAATTATGTTTTCAATTTGGACTCAGACTGATAAACCTTTCAACTATAGTGCAGATCAGAATGCGTTTATTTTTAAACCAATAAACTACAATACAGTTAAAAATTCAAAAAATGTAACTCATGCTGGCTTTTGTTCTGAAACTATCTCATCTGCATATTCAATTCAAGATTCACGTGCCACGTTTTCGAACCAAAACATTCCTGAAACTGCTTCAAAATCAAGCTTCGTAAACAATTCTTTATATAATGAATTACTTCAGTGCAGTGTTGGCAATACCAATTTATCTTCAACTAAACTGACTCTATCAACAATAAAAGTTCCACAAATTTCCGCATCTACTTTGACATCTTTGATCAATTACCATCTGTAACTAATCCTTCTTCAATTAAAAAATGTTCTTCAAATGCTTCTAATTTACCAACTAAGAAGGTTAAATGTTTACTACCAAATGAAAAAGAAATTACTGGGCAGACGTCAGCTGAGGATAAATCTAAACCGGATTCGGATCTCCAGTCACTGTACTTTACTAAATTTGCAGCTTACACAACTTCTTATTATCTCAGTAAGTTTTTAAAGAATAAGTTTAATTTAAATACTGTAATAATAGTTAACATTACTCCTAAGAATCTTAAATTTAAACCGAAATATGAATCTTTTAAAGTTATGGTACCTCAATCCAAAGTTTGTGAAATAATAAATTACAAACGATGGAAAAAAGGTACTATAATAAAGCTTTTTAAAGAAGAGTCTAATTCTAGTAGTAATACACAAAAATCTATTTCACATACTAATCCAAGTTTAAACATTAACACAAACAATAATAACACGCATTCTAAAACACTTCTTCTTAATCCTATCGCTGTTCCTTTTAGTAATAAAGCTAAAAAGAAATTTCCATTTCAGAGTTCATTATCTACCAATAGCAAAAAGTACTCTAACTTCATCCAAGGAGATACTTTAAGACCGGTTACCAGTAACTATAATATAAATAATAATAAAGTTAATAGTAATAACAATAATAAATTTAAAAGTAACAATAATAATAATAATAATCGAATTAAAAATGATCAAAATAAAAATAATAAAAATAAAAATAAAAAAAAAAATAATAATAATAAATATAATAATAATAATAATAATAATAATAAAAATAATAATAATAATAATAATTTTAACGATAATAAAAATGTTAGTAATGACAATAATAATAATTATAACGATAATAATGATAATAATAATAATTATAACGATAATAATGATAATAATAATAATTATAACGATAATAATAATAATAATATTAGTAACGACAATAATAATAATAATAATCAAAACAGTAATAATACTAATATTAATAATAATAATAATAATAATAATAATATTAATAATAATAATAAACTAGTATTACAAGATCCGCTTGTTTCTCCAATCGTTAGAATGACTAAGTAATCTCTAACAGAAGATTGCAAATATGCTCTGTCAAGATTCTCTACAACGTTAGACTTTTCCTAGCCTATTTACATAATGATTCTTATAACACCGTTATAGAAGGTGAAACTAGGACTCACCTGTTAGTTCTCATTCACAATGAGGGCCTGCCATCTAATTATAAAGATTTATATGATCTTTATCTCAGATATCATAAAAATATAGGCTTCTCTGTTAAAGAGGTCGAAGAGGATCTTAAGGCTTATCGTAGTCATTGCAATAGCAACTACTACAATCATTTGAATCACTCACGTGAGAGTTATAACAAGTTTTTTCGTCCAAAATCTAAGTAATTACTCAAGTTTCAACCAAACTTCAAATCTCATCTGTTTATCTAACGTTACTTACTCTAAAAAAACCTCTCAAATTTTCAACAACATAAACAACATTAAAATGTTTTACCACAATTGTAGTGGTATGAGAGGTAAGCTGAAGAAGCTTTTTGTTGATGCCTAGTCGTGTAATTTCAGTGTATTAGTTATAACTGAACATGGTTCAACGATTCGTTTACAAACGAGGAAATTTTTGTTGGTAATTGGTCCATTTACAGAAAGGATCGTGATTATCTATCTGCAAATTGTTCGCGAGGTGGTGGTTTTCTACTTGTAAAGAATAACTTATCTAGTGTACCATTAATCACTGGTACACATAAATCTTTCGATCACAAATTTTTTAAAATAAAATTAGGTACAAATAATTTATACCTAGGTATTGTTTATTTCCCTCCGAACTCTGACAATTCTTCATATTCTGATTTTTATAGTGTATATCAGAATATTATTTCAGAAATGCATGAGGATGACTCAATTTTTGTGTTTGGCGATTTTAATCGTCCTTCTATTTCTTTTATCGTTGAAATTGAACGAAATTGACTTCGGTCTTATTAGCGAGTTCTACGGTAACGATTTACAACAAATTATTAGTTATCCTAATAGTAATAATAAGTGGTTAGATCTTGCATTTTCAAATGCATATGATAGAGTGTCGGTCAAACTCGCTGATGATGTAGATAATCTTTTTACCAACGCTGCTCATCATAACGCATTATTTTCGAGTTCTCCACTTCTATCCCACTCTTGACCAAATCTTACAATAATGAAATTGTATACGATTTTTTTAATGCTGACTATCAAAGTATTAATTATGCTTTGTCATTAATCACATGGGACGAACAATTAGTTCAACAGGATATCAATTTACTAATTTCTATCTTTTATTCAAATCTGTTTCAAATTATTGATGCCTTTGTTCCTAAAATTCGCAAAAAGCATAAAACAACAGAACCATGGTTAGATAGAGATCTTAGGAACTTGAGAAATCGGCGCAATAAAATATACAAAAAACTTCAATGTATAAGCAACTTGCAATTGAATTTAAACAAAAAGCCAATGCAGCATATGAAAACTATGTCATGGATATTGGCAACAAACTTGTTACTGATCCTAAAAAATTTTTTGATTTTGTTAACACAAAACGGAAATTATTTGGGTATCCCAATTCAATGATATCAAAAGACAATGTGGTTTCTGATTGCCCAAAATAAATTTGTAACTTCTTTTCTGATCATTTTCAACAAGTTTATCATCCAACAGCACCAGTTACCACATCGACTAATTCCTTATCTCATAGCTCAAATTTGTTATTTACAGACGTGTATCTTTCTGAAAATGATATTCTTGAAGCAATTTTGAGCCTTGATATAAAAAAGAGTGCTGGTCCGGACTTAATTCCTCCAATCTTTTTGCATAATTGCTCTCACAGTCTAATCTTCCTTCTTCATTTTATTTTCAATAAGTCACTTTTAATTGGGATTTTCCCACAAAATTGAAAATCCTCCCACTTAACCCCTATTTTTAAAAAAGGGGATAGAGCATCGGTGGAAAATTATCGAGGTATAGCAATCCTTTCGACTATACCTAAATTATTTGAAAAAATTGTCGTTGATAGAATTACTCCTATCATAAATGCAAAACTAAATAAACAACAACATGGTTTCAGAAAAGGTCGTTCAACTACTACGAACCTAATGGTTTATAAATCTGAAATCCTGAATCAAATGGAGAAAGGGTACCAAGTTGATGCAATTTACACTGATTTTAGCAAAGCTTTCGATCGTGTAGATCACTTCACTTTATTAAACAAACTATCAACTTTTGGCATTTCGGGTTCATTTCTCGAGTGGCTATAAGAATAATAGTATGCACTTATAGAAAGAACTCAAAATATTAAATTTCGTGGTGTATTATCCAACACCATCGGGACCACTTCCGGTGTACCGCACGGCGGCTATTTAGGTCCGCTTCTGTTTAATGTTTTTATTTCAGATCTTTCAGAATATCTAAGCAATATACCTCACATTTCGTTTGCTGATGACCTAAAAATATATCAAGTGGTTAAAGATAATTCTGATGCAGCTAAACTTCAATCAAGCTTGTCAGTGTTATAAGCTTGGTGCACGTCAAATAAATTAGAACTCAACATACAGAAATGGAAGGTTATAAGCTTTACACGTAAACGGTCTTCTTTAATATATGACTACAAAATAGATAATGTAACTCTTGAAAGGGTTTTTAACATTACTGATTTAGAAATTCTTCTCGATAATAAACTTAAATATAATCTTCACTATGATCTAATAGTTTCAAAGGCTAATAAAATGTTAGATTTCATTAAGAGAAGAGCTAAAGAATTTAGCGACTTAGCTGTGATTAAATCTCTTTATTGTTCCCTAGTTCGATCTATATTAGAATACGGTAACATTGTTTTTGGATCCAGCCTTTGCAGTTCATTCCAATAGAATAGTTCAAAAGCAATTTCTTTTATGTGCATTAAGGACTCAATATAACCCTTTTGATTTTGCCAATCTATCTACTTACACTACAAGACTTAATTCATTAAACTTGCTTTTTTTATCTTTACGTAGACAACTATTGACATCATGCTTTACTTTTGATATTTTGAATTAGTTTAGACTTAACGATAGTGTTAGGCAAACTAGAAATACTAAATTTTTAATGGACTACAAACATAATGCAGAGTACGGTAGAAATGAACCCATCAATAGATGTTGTACTAATTTTAACAAAATTAGTCATCTCTGTTCTACTTCTATCTCCAGAAATATTTTTAAACACATTGTACAACTACATTTTTCCAATTTAATGACCTTAGACAATTAATTCTTACTTAAGCAAAAAAAATTTTTTTTTTTGTTAATTATGATATAATTTTAAACATAGCACATTTATTGTATTGCATTATACTACAACTAATGTTTTTTATTTAGATAATTTTTGTTGTACATTTTATAGATAGTAATTTAATGCTTTTAGGTATTGTTAATAAATAAAATTCATTTTTTTTTTTAATTTTACGTCTACGATATTTATTTACATTTTTTTACATAAAATGTTAAATTGATTGTCATTATATGTATGTACATATTTGTACAAATATCATATTTCAATTTTTTTGTTAAAATAAAGTTGTTATTGTAGTTTAAATAAAAAATTAATGATAACAATAATAATAATAATAAATTAACTTTTTTTATGATTTAAGTTATTATAAATTTAGTTTTAAGTCATTATTTTGTTTAATTTTAATTATAAGCATTAATTTAAGAATTTTTTTTGTATCGACCTTGTTTGGGTTTTGTTTAATAAAAACTAAAAAAAAAAAAATAAAATTGATTGGCTAAAAATATATGTAGAATTGTATATGGATAAGAATGTAAGATTTTCTGTTCTTAAATATGTATGTACTCATTTTTGATTAAATACTGTACAGAAATGTGAATAAGTTTTCCAATTTAATAGATTATGTTTATAGAATTTTTAAATATACGCACATTATACATACAATATGTACATATTTCAATGCTATTTTATGGGAAATATGTTATACACATGCATCTTATATAGGTAGACCACATGTAAGTAATGCATTTCTGAATGATGACATGATGATTGTCGTATGTAGGAGATTGTTTCTGTTTTTTAACAACGGACGAAAATGTTATGTTGTTAAGGCTTAAACACAGAATTATTAAGATACTTAATAAGGTTATTTTAATTACTGTTATATATTAAAAATTTGCATTGAAAAGTTTTTATGGAATATTAAGAATATAGATAAAAGTAAAAAGTGTTGGAAATATCTTTTCAATAGTAATAACAATACAAAAAATTAGGCAGAATATTTTTAATAGATGCTCGTGCGGAAATGGATTAACAAACGTTAACAAACATTTTATCACAGTCTTTATTTAGAACCATAAATTCATCCTGCCAAATTAAAAACAAACAAAATTTAGAAACAAATTAGAAACAAAAATTTGTTTTTGACAGTCTATCGTGCCGAAATGTGTTAATGTATCTCGACAAAATTTAGTGAATTCGTTTGTGTGCCTAAGTGCAATAGTTGTGCAAATTTTGAATTGGTCAAATCGTTTAAGCACAACAACAAAAAAATGAAAAACTTTATAGCCTGAAGCCTGATGCTGAAACAGGTTAATGTATCGTAACCAAATCAGCTTAGTATGCATTTGTGATAAAGACCTACACATTTGTAAATTTTCAACTCAATTGGTCAAACAGTTTAAGAGCGACAACAAAGAAATTAAAAAATTTCATTGGGTCCTGGTGCCGAAACGGATTAACGGCTCGTAACCAAATCAACTGAGTGATGTTCTGGGGTGAAGAGCTACACTTTTGCAAATTGTCAACTCAATTAGTTAAACCGTTTAAGCGCGACAACAAAGGAATTAAAAAATTTCATTAAGTGGTGGAGTGTAAACGGGTCAATTGATCGTACCCAAATCAACTCAGTGCGCTCCTGAGGTAAAGAGCTACACTTTGACAAATTTGCAACTCAATTTGTCAAACCGTTTAAGCGCGACAACAAAGTAAATTTTCCTAGTTGACCGTCATCTCCTAGTTGACCGTCGGTTTGACAACATCGTTTACGAATAATTAAAAATATAAATAATATTTACTCAATTTTTAAGTTTAACTTAATCTATTTTTTTTTAATTTTAATTTAACTAACAAATTCACTTTTATTTTTATTTTTTATCTATATTTTTTTATTTTGTTTTAATTTTAATTATGTGTAAAGTAAAAGGTACAAAATAAATATAAAACACGTTTTAAACCTCGGCTGCACTTCCAATGGCGGCAGTAAGATAAGTACTTTTTCTTTTTTAATATCACATTTATTTATTATTTTTTTTGTTATTTAATTTCACTTTTTTTTATATTTATTTATTATTTAGTATATTCAAAATTTACTAATTTATTTTATTTTTTTTTATATTTTTCTAATTCAACGCGCGCGGTTGCTTTGTTTACAATTAATTAATTTTAATTTCAATTTTTTTCTATTTTTGTTCTTTTCTTTCTAACATCTCCTAGTTGTAAACAAAGCAAAAACAATATCCTTCTCACTTCATCCCGTTGATAGATGTCAGTGTTCCAATTCTTCTCTTCTCAATAATCAATACCACCATAACCATAACTTAAACTGTAATTTTAATTTGTAATTTCTGGTGGTATTTATTTATTCTAATTTACTTTTACTTTTTCATAAATGATCTTGAGAAGACTTTAATATTATTGTAAATTTTACTATTACTTATAATAGTGTGTGTAAATATCAACTTAATTAATCAATAATTTTTATTTGCTATAACGTGCTCTTTTTTCTTTTGTTGTATTGCACGTAAGGTTTGCTTTGGGTGTGTATTTGGTCACTTCATAGTGTATGCTAAAAACTGTTGAACGTTTTATAAATCATTTGCACATTCAAGGCAAACATTTAATTTAATTTCATTTAATTTAATTCACAAACAAATTGTGTTGTCAAGCTCGCGGTATTCATATCGTACACATATGATTTTTATTGTTTCTTTATCAATTTAAATTTTAATTTGATATTTCACTTTTTTATCTAATTATAAATTTTAATTTGTTGATTTTTACTTATATTATTTTTTAAAATTTTACAAAATTACCAATTTTAATGTAGATTTCTGCAATATACACGGTTTACAGACGAATTTCAATGCCGTCACTTGCCATTTAAATTCGAGCAAACCAGCAATTCTTGCCCTATGTGAAACTCAAATTAACGGCCAGAATGATAATTTTAATATTACTGGCTACACACTCGTTTCACATTTCGTGTCGTGTCATCTTTCTCAACTTGTCCAAAATCCCACTAGGATCCCGGATCGTGCTGATCAAGATAGCTACCTCTTGGATCTGTTCCTGACCACACACCCTGAAAAATATGTGGTTTCAGTTGGTTGCCTCCTGGGTGGCTCCGACCATTGTTTAGTTAAAACAAGTTTCCGGGTAGGCCCAATTACCAATCAAAGGACTCCTCCGAGGAAATTAGTATGGCGATACAGCCATGCGAACTGGGAGGGTCTTAACAGGTTTTTCAGATCCTTCGATTGGTCATTGTGCTTCCGCGATAGGAATGTCGACTTTGCTGTAAATGCGATTTGTGAAACAATTTTACTTGGAATGAGGTTATTTATTCCTCACTCCATGAGAACTATTAAACGGAAATCCAAATCTTGGTTCAATCGCATGCAGTGAAGCCATTTTTAAAAAGGAGGAAGCTTTTAAACTGTATCAAAACAATAGGTCGGAGGCTCTCAGGGCAAACTATATAGTGGTTCGAAACAAGTTCAAGAGAGTTATCAACAGGCAAAAATTCTTATTCAACCTAAAGTTGAAACGCAAACTTATCCACATGCCTAAGAATAGCAAATCCTTTTGATCATTTGCAAAAAGTTGAAAAGAAGACGCTAGCGGGTCTTCTTTTCCTCCGCTTGATGATATTAATAACATGATTGTGTCAGATTCCAAAGAGAAAGCGAACTTGTTTCGCAAGCAGTTCTCTTCCAACTCGACACTGCCTCAGTCAACATTAAAGCCACCAACTGTTCCTGAAGTTGACTACTCCTTCGGTAAACTATACTTTAGAACAAGAGCAGTGATGAAAATCTTGAAAAATCTTGATGCAAAAAAATCAGCCGGTCCAGATGGTATCACTACCATGGTTCTTAAAAATACCTATTCAAGTATTACAAAACCTCTACGCAACCTTTTATATCTTTCCTTTACTTCGGGTATTCACCCTACCCAATGGAAGGTTGCGCATGTGTTCCCAATTCCAAAAAAAGGTAATAAAAGCGATCCCTCTAACTACCGTCTTATTGCTATAACCTCGGTTCTTTCCAAGGTAATGGAAAAAATAGTAAACCAGAAGCTTTTGAAATATCTGGATCGTAGAGGTTTGCTTCATGATCGACAATACTGGTTCAGAGCCCGTCGTTCAACCGGTGATCTCATGACTTACCTTTGCGAAAAGTTGAATATCAGCCTTCACCATTCTCGTGAATGTAGTGGCTCTGGATATTTCTAAAGCGTTTGACCGAGTCTGGCATGATGCTTTATTAGCAAAATGCAAAGGGTTAGGACTAGGTAGAGTCTTTCTAAAATGGACTGGAGATTTCCTTTCGAATCGCATGATTCGGGTACTTGTCGATGGTTATTCATCTGACAATTTTATAATTAATGCTGGTGTCCCTCAGGGATCGGTTTTGTCCCCCACTCTCTTCTTAATATTTATCAATGACCTACTTTCAATTACCTCCAATCAAATCCATAGTTTCGCAGATGACAGCACCCCTGTAGCTTCCTATGAATTTCATAGTCGCTGTGGTATTAATCACCAAATTAATAGAACAGCAAGAAACTTCACAGTCAGTGAGCTAAATAATGATTTAGCGAAAATCCAAATATGGGGTGAAATCAACAGAGTTTTGAAACGGGTGTGGAAACGGGTTAATGGATCGTGACCAAATTAACCTAATGAGCTTTTCTACTAAAGAGCAATAATTTTGCGAATTTTCAAATCAATTGATTAAATCATTTAAGCAGGACGACAAAGTAAATTACAAAACTTCATTGACCCCTGGTGCCGAAACGGGTTAATGGATCGTAACCAAATTAACCTAGTGAGCTTTTCTACTAAAGAGCAATAATTTTGCGAATTTTCAAATCAATTGATTAAATCGTTTAAGCAAGACAACAGGAAAATTTAATGAACTTCGTTCGGCTCTCGTGCTCAAACGGGTTACCGGAATCTCATAAAAATTTGCTTTTTGCTGACCATTAAACCACCGTACAAAATTGAACATAAATCAGAAACAAAAAAAATTTTTGGAAGCCCGCCGGACCGAATACGGTTAACATATTGCATCCAAATTTCTTCCAAAGCTAAAATGAACATTGGTACAAATTTTCAACTCAATCGCTCAAACCGTTTAGGCAGAACAACGAAAAAACGAATAAGCTTTAAAAGGCTCTCGGACCGGAATGAGTTCATGAACCGAAACGCGATATAGCCTATAAACTTTCCATGGTCGTAGAAATGATCCTGCAAAATTTGGTTGCAATCAGACTGGTGGTTTTTACGTGAAAAGGACACAAACAAACATAATTTCTTCTTTATATACTAGATTAGCCTTGTACCCGGCGTTGTCCTGACTATTTTATTGGCTTTATGAAATAAAAATTATTAACTTTTGTTTCTGCGTTAATATAATTTAATTAATATAGTTAACTTATTACTATGCCTTTACAGATGCTGGTAGTTAATATCCTATTATTTATTACATTTAATTGAATTGAATAAACAGTGCGAAGAATTAGAGACAATTCGTCTACAAAAAATCTTTAAAGGAATCAATAATCTATTGAGTACACAATTACGGCGAAGTGAGTTTTCACAATATATTCGTTAATACCGAAACATAAAATCGTATTTAAATTATAAAATACCATAATGTAATCAATTTTTTTTCGTAAGTAATGTCAATTCATGTTTTGTGAATTATCCTTTTAAGCACATTTTGAAAAATTTGCTATTAGGTCCGCTCTGTCCCTCCGTCGTGTTTGTCTAAAAATATGTGTAAGAACTGTATATGCATAAGAGTGCAAGGTTTTATGTTTTTTGAAAATGTATGTACTCATTTTTGATTAAATACTGTACAGAAACGTGAATATCTTTTATAATTTAATTGACTGTGTTTCTAGTATTTTTAAACATACGTACATTATAGTATGTACATATTTCAATGATACTTCATGGAAAATATGTTTTACACATGCATCTTATATAGGTGGACCACATGTAAGTAATGCATTTCTGAATGATGACATGATGATTGTCGTATGTGGGAGATTGTTTCTGTTTTTAACAACGGACGAAAATGTTATGTTGTTAAGAGTTAAACACAGTATTATTAAGATACCTAATAAGATACCTAATTTTAATTACTGTTATATATTAGAAAAGCATTGAAAGGTTTTTATGGAATATTAAAAACAGTATAGATAAAAGTAAAGAGTGTTGGAATTATTTTTTTAATAATAATAACAATGCAAAAAATTAAGCAGAATATTTTTAATAGATGCTCGTGCGGAAATGGGTTAACAAACGTTAATAAAAATTTTGTCACAGGTTTTATTTAGAACCATAAATTCATCCTGCCAAATTAGACACAAATTAGAAACCAAAAAATTTTTTTGACAGTCTATCGTGCCAAAAAGTGTTAATGTGTTTATCTGACTCATGGCGCAATGGTTAAGTCGCCGACCTTTCAATTGAAGGGTCTTGGGTTCAAACCCCCGTCAGGTCATAAATTAAAAATATGTAGTACTTTTATATGGTAATAATGTACGTCGTATAATTAATAGTAGAAATAAAAGCAATAATAATATTAATAATAATAATAGTGATAGTAATAATAACAATAATTATAATAATAATAATAGTAATAATAATAGTAATTATAATAATAGCTGCTACAGTGGGGCTATCTTTGATTATATCATGCAAGTAAGGTGTTGTATACTGCTGCACGTTGTAATCCACGGATGGCGCTGATTCTGTTGTAAAATTATAACAATAATAATAATAATAGAAATAATAATAATAATAGTAATAATAATAATAGTAATAGTAATAGTAATAGTAATAATAACAATAATTATAATAATAATAATAATTATAACAGAAATAATAATAATAGCTACTACAGTGGAGCTATCTTTGGTTATATCATGCAAGTAAAGTTTTATATACTGCTGAAATTTGTAATCCACTGATGGAGCTGACTCTGTAATAAAATAATAATAATATTAATAAGAATATTAATACCAATAATAGTAACCGCTACAGTGACAGTGCGGGTTGCCTTCAATAATTACCTCATGTAGTGCTATATACTACTACTACATGTTGTAACTGTTGTGATGGCTTTAGTCACTGTTAGGAAAATAGTAATAATAATAGGCGGATTCATTGTTTCCTTACAGTCCCACTTCCAATTCAATGGTATCCATTTCCTATCCTTCCCTATCCCTACTCCCTTGCCAGGTATACTGCGTTCGCAGGTAACGGTTTCATCCCATTATATTGGCTAAAGGGGAGGTGGGTTTAGTCAGTAAGAATCTGACACTACCAAAGTGGGAAATGGTGTCTTTGGAAGATTCCTCCCTTAGGAAAAAAAAGGAACGCGACAACATTTATTGAATGAGTTTGTGTGCCAAAGTGCGATACTTGTGAAAATTTTCAATTGGTCAAATCGTTTAAGCACAACAACAAAAAATTGAGGAACTTCATGGTTTGAATCCTGATGCTCAAACGGATTAATGTATCGTTACGAAATCAACTCAGAAAGCTTTTGTGATAAAGACCTACACTTTTGTAAATTTTCAACTCAATTGGTCAAACCATTTAAGCGCGACAACAAAGAAATTAAAAAACTTCATTAGGCCTGGCGCCGAAATGGATTAGCGGATCTTAACCAAATCAACTGAGTGATGTTCTGTGGTGAAGACCTACACTTTCTAAATTTTCAATTTAATTGGTAAAAACGTTTAAGCGCGACAACAAAGAAATTAAAAAATTTCATTGATCGCTGGAGCCGAAACGTGTTAATGGATCGTAACCAAATCAACTCAGTGAGCTCCTGTGTTAAAGAGCTACACTTTTGTAAATTTTCAACTCAATTGGTAAAACCGTTTAAGCGCGACAACAAATAAAATAAAAAATTTCATTGAGCCATGGTGCCTAAACGGGTCAATGGATCGTACCCAAATCAACCCAGTGAGCTCCTGTGGTAAAGAGCTACATTTTGATAAATTTTCATCTCAATTGATCAAACCGTTTAAGCACGACAACAAAGTAAAATACAAAACTTCACTGACCCCTGGTGCTGAAACGGGTTATTAGATCGTAACCAAATTAACCTAGTGAGCTTTTCTACTAAAGAACAATAATTTTGTGAAATTTCAAATTAATTGATTAAACCATTTATGCAGGACAATGAAAAAACGAAAAAGCTTTAAGTGTCTCTCGGGCCGGAATGGGGTAATGAACCGAAGCGCGATATAGCATATAAAACTTTCCGTCGTAGAAATGTTCTTGCAAAATTTGTTTGTAATCGGACTGGTGGTTTTTACGTGAAAAGGGCACAAACAAAAAAACAAACAAACAGAATTTCCTCTTTATATATATTTTACTAGCAGAGTCCCCGGCGTTGCCCGGAGTATTTGATCGGCTTTATGAAATAAAAATTATTAACTTTTGCTTTTGAGTTAATATAATTTAATTAATATAGTTCACGTATTACTATCCATTTTCAGATACTGGTAGTTAATATTCTATTTTTTATTACATTTAGTTAAATTGAATAAACAGAGCGAAGATTTAGAGATAATTTGTCTACAAAAAATCTTTAAAGGAATCAATAATCTATTGAGTACACAATTACGGCGAAGTGAGTTTTCACAATATATTCGTTAATACCGAAACATAAAATCGTATTTAAATTATAAAAGGCCATAATGTAATCAACTTTTTTTTGTAAATAATGTCACTTCATGTTTTGGTGAATTATCGTTTTAAGTACATTTTGATTTTAAAATTTGTTATTAGGTTCGCTCTGTCCCTCCGTCTGTTAAAACTTATACACTGTTTATAAAGAGCAATGAAATATTAACTATGCATAGGTCTCTTAAAAGAGTAATGTTGTAGAACAACTTTTTATGTACCCTCACCGCTGGGGATCCTACAGCACCGACAGCTTTTCAAACTTTGAAAAAACTTCTTTTTATATGCGTACATTTGAGGTTCTGTTTAACATATTTTCATTATAAAAAATACATGATTGTTTTTTACCTTTATAAATCAACCAGAATTTTTTTACGTTTAGTTTTGCTAATTATGTTTCCAAATTGATTGGCTAAAAATATGTGTAAAAATTGTACATGGATAACAATGTAAGATTTTCTGTTCTTTAAATATGTATGTACTCATTTCTGATTAAATGCTGTACAGAAATGTGAATATGTTTTCTAATTTAATTGATTATGTTTATAGTATTTTTAAATATAGGGATATTATACATACTATATTAACATATTTCAATGATATTTTATAGGAAAAATGTTATACACATGCATCTTATATAGGTAGACCGCATGTAAGTAATGCATTTCTGAATGATGACAAGATGATTGTCTAATGTAGGAGATTGTTTCTGTTTTTTAAAAACGGCCGAAAATGTTATGTTGTTAAGACTTAAACACAGTATTCTTAAGATACTGAATAAGGTTACTTTAATTACTGTTCTATATTAGAAATTTGCATTGAAAGGTTTTTATGGAATATTAGAAACAGTATAGATAAAAGTAAAGAATGTTGTAATATATTTTTAATAATAATAACAATACACAAAATTAGACAAAATATTATTAATAAGCGCTCGTGCCGAAATGGGTTAACAAACGTTAACAAACATTTTGTCACAGGCCTAATTTAGAACCATAAATTCATTCTGCCAAATTAGACAGAAATTAGAAACAAAAATTTTTTTTGACAATCTATCGTGTCGAAATGTGTTAATGTATCACAACAAAATTTATTGAATGAGTTTGTCTGCCAAAGTGCAATACTTGTACAAATTTTCAATTGGTCAAATCGTTTAAGTACAATAATAAAAAATGAGAATTTCATGGCCTGAAGCTTGATGGGTTAATGTATCGTAACCAAATAAACTCAGAAAGCTTTTGTTATAAAGACCTACACTTTTATAAATTTTCAACTCAATTGGTAAAACCGTTTAAGTGCGACAACAAGGAAATTAAAAAGTTTTATTGAGCCCTGGTGCCGAAACGGGTTAATGGATGGTAACCAAATCACCTCAGTGAGCTCCTGTGGTAAAGAGCTACACTTTTGTAAATTTTCAATTCAATTGGCAAAACCGTTTAAGCGCGACAACAAAGAAATTCAAAAATTTCATTGAGTCCTGGTGCCGAAACGGGTTAACGGATCGTAACCAAATCCCCTCAGTGAGCTCCTGTGGTAAAGAGCTACACTATTGTAAATGTTCAACTCAATTGGTCAAACCGTTTAAGCAGGACAACAGAAACATTTAATGAACTTCGTTCGGCTCTCGTGCCCAAACGGGTTACCGGATCTTCATAAAAATTTGTCACAGGCTTTTTTTCAGACCATAAAACCACCATACGAAATTGGACATAAATCGGAAACAAAAAATTTTTTTGGAAGCCCGCCGGGCCGAATCCGGGTAACATATTGAATCCAAATACCCGTCTAATGATAAGAAGAATATATGTCCAAATTTTCAACTCAATCGATCAAACCGTTTAGGCAGGACAACGAAAAAACGAAATGGCTTTAAATAGTTCTCGGGCCGCAATGGGTTAATGAACCGAAACGCGATATAGGGTATAACACTTTCCGGGGTCGTAGGAAAGTTCCTGCAAAATTTGGTTGCAATCGGACTGGTGGTTTTTACGTGAAAAGGGCACAAACAAACAAACAAATAAACAAATAAACAGAATTTCTTCCTTATTTATTAGATTTACGCTATATTTTAAAGCAAGGGCGATTTATTTTCAATTAAAAAACCCGGCTACCTTTGCAATATTTGAACCCGCACTCTTTCAGTTAATAAGACACGTGCTTAACCACTAGACCACCGAGGACCCAGTTGTAAAATTGTAAATAAAATTCAAATTTCGAACTTCAAATGTGTGAAAGTATATTGTAAAATATTGTGAAATTAAAACTTCGAATGTATAAAAAAAAATTTAATATACATATCTACATATTATATTTGATTAAACAAAATTCATAAAATTAAGATTATACAAATTAAATAAAGAAAATCATAACATTAAAAAGTAAAAATAACATTAATAAATGCAGCTACACAATATATGTTTTACAAAGGAATATTGTAACATGCATTGTTTAACAGTAATTAAAAGTTAAATTTTGTAAGCTGTTTTAAATTTGTAAGTTGAGTTATGTGTGCCGATATTAAAAATAAAAAAAGTGTGCAAGGTGTTGTATGTTGATCATTTTTCTTTTTTTTTTTTTTTGTACACGCTACCAAAACTCTAGGAAAGTTTTCCTTTTTACAAAATTATTGTAGGTTTGAGCAAGAAGCAGAGGAGTTGAAGGGAAATATAAACATAAAGGAGAATTGGCGGGTAAATTGGAGACGAACCTGAATAGGTTATTTATGAAAAGTTGCAAATTGTATAATGGACTATTTGTATCATCGGGAAACTTGTTGGATGGAAGCATGTTCCACATTTTAGCTGTTCTTACAATAAAAGAGATTCCATAACCAGTTCTAAAGTACCTAAGAATTTCCACGGTGTAGAAATGGGAACTTTAGGCTCCCCTAAGGTTGCGTTGGAATTGTTTAAGGGGAGGTATTATTGCTTTTAAGATGGAGGAGGTATCATTGCTTTTATACAAGATATCTATAAAAGAGAGATAAAGCTGCAATATTTCGACGTGAGTTAAGAGGCGTAGAGGTTTCCTGAACAGTAGGGTCGCCAATCAGGCGTAAGGCGTGATTTTGGATTTTGTCCAGGTAATGGACATTACTTTTCCCTAGAATTGGTATGGATTGAACTCTTTTGCAAGAGATCTGACAGCTTTGAGTTTTGGAAGTGGTGAATTCGACTCTGTTTTTAACACCCCAATCAGCTATTTTCGCTAGGTTGTGGTTAACTGAACTAGCCATAATTTCTCTTTTTAAACTGATTGCGGTTGAAGTAGCATTCGATTTTTTAAAAACATTATAAGATGCCACTAAAGTGATGTCATCGTCAAAACTATCGATTGGATTGAGGGTAGAACTGAGTATATTGTTAATGAAAATTAAGAAGAGAGTAGGAGATAAGGCAGAGCATTGTGGAACGCCAGCATTTATTTTATGAGTGGCAGACATAAAACTGTCGACAAGGAAACGAATACGACGATTCGAAAGAAAATCCTCAATCCATGCACAGAAGCAGCTGCCCAACTCAATGGCCTGACATTTGCTCAGAAGAGCAGAATGCCATACTCGATCAAAGGCCTTTGAGATATCGAGAGCTCCAACCTCAGATTCACCGTAAAAATTAATGCTGGTGTTGAGCTTCTCGCAGAGACAAGTTAAAAGAACACCTGTAGATTGATGACTGCGAAAGCCGTGCTGACGATCGTTTAAAATACGCGAGCTATTCAGGTATCTTAAAAGCCTTTTGTTTATCAAAATATCCATAATTTTGGATAGGATCGAATTGATGGCAGTTGGTTGGTAATTTGAAGGGTCGCTTTTGTCACCATTCTTGGGAATTGGTGAAACGTGTGCAATTTTCCATTGGCTGGGATTTTTACCAGTCCAAAATGATTGTGCAAAAAGAATGCGCAGAGGTTTCGAAATGGGAGAAGCTATATGTTTGAGCACCATAGCATAGTTAGCACTTTCACTTCAGCACGTGACCTGAACTATACCTTTTGAAGAAATTTAGTATTAGTAGGATCAACAGAAGGGTATACTGAAGGTAATTGAGTTATAGGAGGGAGTGTAGAATTTGCTGCAAATATTGCTTTATCAATAAATGATAGAATTGTCGGTATTAATCAGCGGAGGAAACGATGATCCACAAAATTCGTTCTTTATACTTTTTACAAAATTCCAAAAGAAACGATTAAAGTGAGCGAAATTAATTATTTTCTGTCTCAACCTTTGATTATAAAGAAACTTTTGCCGATTGATAATTCTCTTGCAATTGTTCTCTACGCAGATACATTGGCCTTGTACTTTTTAAAATGCTCCTCTTTAGATTCGATAGCTTTTCTACAGATGTCATTAAACCATGGCTTGGAACTTGGTTTAAACAGTTTAAAAGAGCTGGGTATTAAGAGTTTCATACCTAACATAATGGTATCTGTAGCAAAGTCAACGTTTCTGTGACTGAAACACAACGAACAATCAAAATCAGCCGAAAAACTATTCAGACCAACCCCAGCCAGCCCTGTTGTAGTGCCAAACTAGTCTTTTAGAAATATGATTTTGACTGGCGATGTATTTGTTGCAAAGCTAGTTTTAACAAGGCAATGATCAGAGACGCCAATTGGAGAGCTAACATAAATGTTATATTTTTCTGGATTAGCGGTCAGAATCCAAAAGGTGAAGGTCAAATAAGTCTGAAAACAGTTCAACTTGTTTGCCTTCCGGGGAGTTGTGACTAGAGAAATGGAGCCAGTTTTTGTTATGGACATGAAAATCCCCGTCGGCGGCTATCTAACATTCTGGATTTTTTCTAAAATTTTATTAATATCGTTGGATAGTTTTTCAATGACCACAGTTGTTTCTAGCTAATTGGCTTGGGGAGCTCTGTAAATAAAACAGAAAAAGATTGTAGCTTTTTCAACTCGGAGTTTCACCCAAAGGTAATGGAAAATTGGGTTGAAGCTTTTAATATCGAGAAGAGAATTGAAAACTTAGTCAGAAGTTATATATAAAGCGACACCTCGATAATAAATAAAAAGCGCAACTAAAGTACAGCCGTTGATACTATAATTAGTATCATCGCCTATAACCTGAGTTTCGCTTAGAGCTAATTTAGCTGGTCTTTCTGAGTGTAGGCGAGCTTTAACTGATTGCAAATTGCTCGTTAAGCCTATAATATTATAAAAGTTAATTGTAAAGTTGGCGAACCATATTACAATTTGCAACGAAATGGAACTGGAAAAAATTAATTAAAAAAAAAAAAATTAAACTAAAATAAAATTTTAAATTTAAATTAAATTTAAATTAAATTTACCCAAACAACAAAAAAAACGAACGCCAAACGTTAAACATGAACAGACGAAAAAAAAAACAAAGGACTGAACCAAATAAGTGGAGAATATGACAAACGAAATTCGATATACGATAGTTTTTAGAACCGTATCGTACACAAGAAATACTCTACCAAATTCACCACTTAAATAGCACAGACACGAACCTTCTTATATCATGTACATTTCTTTTTCCCACTTTTCTTTTTAAAAATTTAGTAAAAAAAAAAAGAAATAATGCAGCACCAATTAAATAAATTAGAAAAGAGCAAACGATTTGTTTACTGAAACCTGCTTGGAAATTTTGTATGGAAGAAAATGAAGGTGGGATTCCTGTTTATTGACATTTACTTTAATTTTACAATATTTAAAAGAAATTTAAAATGAAAACAAATTAATTGAATTTATAAGAATTAAAAAGAAAACGGTGTAGAAATGGGCACTTTAGGCTCCCCTAAGGTTGCGTTGGAAGTGTTTAAGGGGAGGTATTATTGCTTTCAAGATGGAGGAGGTATCATTGCTTTTATACAAGATATCTATATCTAATTTATAAGAATTAAAAAGAAAACAAAATTAAAATTAATAAAAATTGAATTTAAAAGTTAACTGTACTAAATTTAAATTTATAAGAAAGAGAGGATAAGAAAAATATTAATAAAAAATTAAAATTGTGAAAGAAAACTAAAACCTTAAAGCAAGTAAAATCAAAATATAATTAAGATTAAGAAGTTAATTTTAAGTTGAATAAATAAAAAATTGAATTTAAAATTTAAAGTTTCAAATACAAAAAAAAACTAAAGAAATTAATTAAGAAATAAAAAAAATATTTAAAACTATAGAAAAAACGAAAATTATAAAAATTAAAATAGATTAGATGATGAAAATAGATTAGATGATTAGACTTATAAACCAGCCGTAAAAAAATATGATATAAAGAAACTTTTGCTGATTGATAATTCTCTTGCAATTGTTCCTATCCGTTTTATAGCCCGCAAGTGAGGACTCTGATACTTTGGCCTTGTACTTTTTAAAATGCTTCTCTATAGATTCAATAGCTTTTCTACAGATGTCATTAAACGATAGCTTGGAACTTGGGTTAAACGGTATAAAAGAGCTGCGTATGAAGAATTTCATAGCTAGCATAATTATTTTACTAATGTCATCTGTAGCAAAGTCAACGTTTTTGTGACGGAAACATAACGAGCAATCAAAATCAGCCAAAAAACTATTCAAACCAACCCAGACAGCCCTGTTGTAGTGCCAAACTAGTCTTTTAGGAATATGATTTTGACTGGCCGATGTATTTGTTGCAAAGCTTGTTTTAACAAGGCAATAATCAGAGACGCCAATTGGAGAGCTAACAGAAATGTTATATTTTTTTGGATTTGTGGGCAGGAACAGATCCAAAAGATGATCGTTGAGACTGTCACGATCTGGAATTCTAGTAGGACTCTCAACAAATTGATAAAGTTGAAATAAGTTTGAAAATAGTTCAACTTGTTTGCCTTCCGGTGAGTTGTGACTAGAGAAATGGAGCCAGTTTTTGTTATGGACATTAAAATCCCCGGTAACGGCTTTCTCACATTCTGGATTTTTTTCCAAAATTTTATTAATATCGTCGGATAGTTTTTCAATGACCACAGTTGTTTCTAGCTCGTTTGCTTGAGGAGCTCTGTAAATAAAACAGAAAAAGATTGTTGCTTTTTCAACTCGGAGTTTCACCCAAAGGTAACGGAAAATTGGGTTGAAGCTTTTAATATCGAGAAGAGAGTTGAAAGCTACGTCAGAACGTATATATAAAGCGACACCTCGATGAGAACTAAAAAGCGGAACTAAAGTATAGCCATTGATACCATAATTAGTATCATCGCCTATGATATGATATAAAACATGACAAAGTTTTCTTAGGACAAAAATAAAAAGAAAATTTAAACCATAACTTTTAATAGATCTTCGATTTCATTGTATTTGAATTCTAGCAACCAAGTTTTAACTTTATTTAAAAATTTATTTTGATTTCTTATATTTTTTTATTTGTTCAGGTAGCTTGTTATATAAACGGTAAGATACCACAGTATATGAGTTTCGAAAGGTTATATCTAGTAGAAAATCTGCTCTTTAAGTAGCCTGCTCTGTTATAAAATATTTTTAAAACTTTGTAATAATATAAATGCCTAACAGGTAGGATTTTAGTTTCAGTAAACAAAGCAAAGCTAGTAGTCGTAATGTAAACAAAGCAATGTAGTCGACTTTTTTTACTTATTTTTCTTATTACGCACTTTTGAATAACAAGTATTGGTTTAATTTTATTTAGATATGCTCCCCCCCCCCAACAAGATATTCCATATTGAATTTTCGAATGGACCATTCCGTAGTACAATTGTTTCATTAACTTTTTAGAACAAACTTGGCTGAAACGAGAAAAATTCCATAATGTAGTGCGCAGATATTTTTTTAATTCTAGAGTGTGTTCAGCCCAATTCATACTACAATACCTAAATATTTGAAGTTTTTCACTATCTCGATACTAAAGCAGTTAATGCTACAGACTTCGTTGTCACAAAAGGAAGTTATATTATGATTTAAGGTACACAAAGTATTAATTAATTTAAACGTTTTACACTCCGAAGAGTGAAAAAACATGTTTAAATTAGGTAGATTCTTGTGAGGAAGGTTGAAAAACATGTTCTTGTTTTTATTACTAATAAGCAATTTATGTTCTGTAAACCAATTTGTGAGTACAAATAAATCATTATTAATAGCACTAACCATATCTAATGGAGAATATGATGTGTACGTATACCCCAAATCATCAGCAAACGCTGTCAACTAACTATGGAAAGACTGGTTAAATAACGAGTTCATATATATTAAGAACAGGATTGGAGCCAAAACCGAACCCTGGGGTATCCCATTTCTGATAATAGAACAGAAAATTCTCTCATAAAAGATCTATACAATTTGAAACAGGGAAATAAAACTGTCGAAAATACTATAATGAAATAATAGAAATTCAGGCAATTCTATTTAATAATATCCAAATTCATGAAGATAATGATAATGTTGTAATTTCTTAAAAAGTCCTAAATTCGAAATGTAAATAAATGTATTTTTGACTGGATTAAAATTACATCTTCATCAACGACACGGGCCACGAAACTCGATAGTCTATTTAACGCTTTAAGTGACTGTATAAAAGAACAGAAGGTATACTATGAAATCAGCAATCAAATACCTATTTCTACTAATAATCCAAATTTCAAAAATAAAAAAAATTCAAATTATAACCAAAATCCAATCTAAAAATTTAATTTCCAATCAAGAAATAGACCAACACAATTTACTGATAAGAATTATCCTATTCCAATTCAATAAAAACTTTCCCAATATAGACAATATCAACTTATGGACACAACAGATGACCAAGATTAATTTAAATACAGAACTAATCTGCAACCTAAAAATTTTAATAGAAATAATAGTTTTCCTAACAATAATTTTAATAGAAATCATAACAATTTTAATAATCATTTTTATAGGTTCAATAATTTACCTAATAATAATAACAATATGGAATGTCGATGACAGTGATGCCGAAATATAGGCTTATATTAAATAAATATAATATTTTACGAATTATAAAAATAAAATATTAATAAAATTATTTTGTGGACAAAAAGTATAAATAAAAAACAATTTTTTACTCAATAAATCTAAATGACGCAATGTTACAATATTTTCCTGATTTAAATAAATAAATATATATTGTATATATAAATTTTAAATTCTTACAAAATTCTATCTATGCCTAAAACTAACAAAATTAAAAATTGTGTTAGACCATACGTAAAATTAAAAGACTTAATTAATAGATCATTTGACAGTTCTTTAAAGCACTCTAGTGATCAAATAGCTGAATAAATTCTCTACAAAGTTTTAATTTGGCGCGTTCTATTTTGTCTGAAATTAGTCTTATAAATAATTCACTTAATAATCCTATAAATATACATTAAATAACTCTATAAACAAGTAAATGTAACAGTAAGTTGATGCAATCGACTTATTAATACCCTACACCTGAATAATTCGAATTAAATTAAAAATCCATAGGTTTTTTGGCAGCTGCTTGAACTTCTTCCCTTTTCTGTCTTATTCAACTCGAATTTCGGGAACGTAAAAGAGGCATCCTCTTGTGATATACTTGACATCCTTGTAAAAAATTTCAAGTTTCTATCTTTATTAATTTCAAAGATATGCTTGTTAGTCCTTGGGAGGCGTGTGTCAGGTTTCCGAAATGTCACTCCAATTCAACAAATCCATCTTAGGAACATAAAGAAAACATGCCAGAACACCAATGAACTGCATTTAAACTTTCTACTTTTGTTGATTTTGGAGATAATCTCGTTTGCTCCGGAATCATTCGGTAGCTTCCAGAATCCGAATCCATGGACCGATTTTGTCCAGATTTGAACTTAGCTTTCCTTTCGTAAGTAGTAACCTACTATGAATAATTCATCAAGATAGCTTTACTAGTTTTTGAGTTATCGTGCGAACGGACGAACGGACGG
Organism: Poecilobothrus nobilitatus; assembly: GCA_947095535.1. Classification (NCBI taxonomy): domain Eukaryota; kingdom Metazoa; phylum Arthropoda; class Insecta; order Diptera; family Dolichopodidae; genus Poecilobothrus; species Poecilobothrus nobilitatus. The sequence goes on from OX352772.1 coordinate 172,654,615, forward strand.
ACATCGTTAAATCTACACAGGAGGTGATCCTGATTCAGAATACATATACATGTCCTTATCTAACTCGCTTCCTCTTCCACGATTTGTATAAAAGAACGGTATACTTTCTCTATGAAATCAGCAATCAAAGTCCTATTTTTAATAATAATCCAAGATTCAGAAATAGAAAAAATTCAAAAAATTATAACCAAAAACCCAATTTGAAAATTTAATTCCCAATCAAGAAATAGACCAACACACTTTTGTTTTTTAGGGCAAGTTTTTCCTTTAACAGCAAGGTTTTGATTTTAAGTGCAAGTTTTTCGTTTAACAGCAAGGTTTTACTTTTAAGTGCAAGTTTTTCGTTTAACAGCAAGGAATTGCTTTTAAGTGCAAGTTTTTTTTAACAGCAAGTTCAGTAAGTTAAAATTATAAACAAAAACAAATTAATTGAAAACTGAAATTCATCGATAAAAAAGCAATTTGTTTTTCGTTTTGCCTTATAGTATTTTATTTACTCATTTACATTAATTACAATGTAAAATTAAAATTAATAGAAAATTTTTCTTTCTAAGCGCTAGAAACTCAGGCTTCTTCTGGTTATCAAATTCTTCACATTTTTTTTTATACCCTACACCTAAAGCATAGGGTATATTAACTTTGGTTGTTAACTTTGGATCCGCCCGTTCGCACGATATCTCAAAAGCTAATAAAGCTATCTTGATGAAATTTATATAGTAGGTTACTAATTACGAAAGGAAGGCTAAATTCGAATCTGGACAAAATCGGTCCATGGGTTGGGGTTCTGCAAGGTTCCGAATGATTCCGGAGCAAACGAGATTATCTCCAAAACCAATAAAGATATAATTTTCAAATTTGACAGAGTGGTGTTCTTTCAAGTTTTATTTAAGTTTCTACAATTTGAGAGGATTTGGTCCATAGGTTCGGATTTTGAAGGCTTCCGAACGATCCCCAGAGCAAACGAGATTATGTCCAAAATCAACAAAGATAGAACCTTTAAATGTTGTACAATGATGTTTCTTCCCGTTCGATTTATGTCTCTGAAATTTAATAGAATTTGGTCCATGGATTTGGATTTTGGAAGCTTCTGAACGAGCTCCAGAACAAATGAGATTATCTCCAAAAACAACAAAGATATAACGTTTAAATTTGGCAGAATGGTGCTCTTTCATGTTTGATTTGGGTCTCTGAAATTTGAGAGGATTTGGTCGTTGCGTTCGGATTTTGGAAGCTTCCGAACGTGCCTCAGAGCAAATGATATTATCTCCAAAAGCAACAAAGATATAACCTTTAAACTAAGCAGAATGGTGTTCCTTCATGTTTGATTTATGTTTCTGAAATTTGTGAGGATTTGGTCCATGGGTTCAAATCTTGGAAGCTTTCGGACGAGCCCCATAGCAAACGGGTATATCTCCACAACCAACAAAGAAAGAACTTTTATTTTTAGTACAAAGGTGTTCTGTTATGTTTCCTTTTCTGTAAAATTGGAAACTGACACTTGAAAGAATTTGAACCATTGGTTCGTATTTTGGAAACTTCCGGACGAGCACGAGAGCAACGAGCATATCTCCAAAACCAACAGAAGTAGAACCCTTAAATTTAGTACAATGGTGTTCTGGCATGTTTTCTTTATGTTCCTGAGATGGATTTGATGAATTAGTGTGGCAATTCGGATACCTGACACACACCTGCCAAGGACTAAGAATCTTCGAAATTAATAAAGATAGAAACTTAAAATTTTTTACAAAGGTGTCAAGCATATCCCAAGAGGATGCCTCCTTTATGTTCCTGAAATTCGAGTTGAATAAGACAGAAAAGGGAAGAAGTTCAAGCAGCTGCCAAAAAAACTGATGGATTTTTAATTTAATTCGCATTATTCAGGTGTAGGGTATTAATACGTCGGTTGCATCGACTTACTGTTACATTTACTTCTTTTTTTTAAAATTAAACTCATATTTTTAATTAATGCTTTTAAAATATTGTGATTATTGTTAACATTATTACTATTGTTGCTAACATTACGAGTATTAGTGTTATTGTTTTGGTTAGTATTACCTAATATATTTGCAAATGATACGCTAGGATTAGTAAAATTATTATACATATTATACCTATTTTTTATTTTTTATTTTGTAATGTTTTTTTCTTCTTCTCTTTTTTTTCTTTTTCTTTGTACACTGGACAATTTCTGTACGATGCTGGATGCCCTTTTTGCTTAGGAAGAATGCAAGTAAGCATGTCTCTCCCATCTTCTTGCGTTATTGGACATTCTCCTGGTATATGGCTCTCTCCGCATTTTACGCGCCTATAGTCCATATTGCAATTAACGGCTGAGTGAGAGCAACGCTGACATCTGGTGCAGTGTAGTATGATTTTCCTTCTTAAAGTCTCCCAATAGATTATTGTGTTATCTAATGCTTTAATGTTTCTTATTTCCTTTATTGATGAGTTAGCTTATGCTTGTACGATAAAATGTGAGAAGATGAAACTCTTTTCAGTTGCTCGTTTTGTCGTTAATCTGCTTGCAGATAAATAGTTAATTTTTTCATTATTATGATCTTTTAAAAGTGCAAGCAATTCATTTTTTTCGTAGCTACTATCAAGCCGTTTTAATAATGAGGTTATTTTGTTTTCTGTTTTAGGTGTTTTTTAATATTTCAATAATTGTGTTGTAACTATTCATCTTATCAGGTTAGATTATTGTGTGGGATTTATTAATTTTTTTTGTTAAAAATTTAACTGTTTTAATTTTAATAATTTTTTGAGATATTCGATTTCAGTGTTATAAACATTTAATTGGTGGAATTTTTTTATTTGTATATTATTGTTGTTGTTTTCATTTTCATTTATATTTTCACTTTTATTATTGTTATTAATTAAATTATTTTTTTGGATATTATTAGAATTTTGGTTATCTTCTTGGTGTTTGTTAGTTTTTTATTATTATTTTTGTTTTTATTTTTTAAATTTTTTTGTGATAACACTTACATAAATATAATAAATTCACCCTCATCACTATTATTGATTTTGTTATTTTCTTTATTATTTCTTTATTTATTTAAACCATTTAAGAGCAACAACAAAGAAATCAAAAAATATCATTAAGTCCTGGTGCCGAATCGGGTTAATGTATCGTTATCAAATCAACTCAGTAAACTTCTGTGCTAAAGAGCTACACTTTTGCAAATTTTCAACTTAATTGGTCAAATCGTTAAGCACGAGGCCTGATGCTGAAATGGATTAATGTATCATAACTAAATCAACTCGGTTTGCTTCTGTGTAAACTTTCAACTCAATTGGTCAAACCGTTTAAGCGCGACAACAAAGAAATTAAAAAATATCATTGAGCCCTGGTGCCGAAATTGGTTAAGGTATTATAACCAATTCAACTCAATAAGCTTCTGTGGAAAAGAGCTACACTTTCCTGGTGCCGAAACGGGTTAATAGATCGTAGTCGAATTAACCTAGTGAGCTTTTCTGCTAAAGAGCAATAATTTTGCAATAATTTTTTGGAAGCCCGCTGCGCCGAATCCGGGTAACAAATTGCATCCAAATTCGGTAGCCTCCTAATACTAGGAAAAACCTATGTACAAATTTTCAACTCAATTGGTCAAATGGTTTGGGTAGCACAACGAAAAAACCAAAAAGCTTTAAATAGGTTAATGAACCGAAACGCTATATAGCCTATAACCCCTTCCTGTCTCGTAGAAATATTCCTGCAAAATTTGGTTGTAATCGGACTCGTGGTGTTTACGTGAAGAGGGCACAAACAAACAAACAAACAAACAGAATTTCTTCTTTATGTATTCGATATTCTGTTAAAGGTATAATTTTTAATTTTAAAACAAAAATTATTAAAATTTTTTATTTTCATTAGACACTTTTCATCTTTAAGTTTGTTTCATCTTTAAGTGAAGAAAGAAGAATAGTTGAATTAATAAATATAAATTAAGTAAAAATTAAAAGTAACTCAATAAATATCAACAAACATTTTTTTTTTTAATGTAAACTTTTAAATAGTCGATAAGACTAAGATAATACTGTACGGTCAAATTAAAATTATAAATACATAGTTATTTTAATAAAAGTGTAAATTTTTCGAGTAAACCAAAAATAGAAAATTTCAAACTTTACTATTGTAAGTTTAAATGTATAAACTTCTCAACTTTAATTTAAAATATTGCAAGAAAATATTATTAAACTCTGAAGTGCAATAATAGAAAACTTTAACGAATTTTACAAAGATATATTATTTATTTATATTAATACTAGCAGAGTACCCGGCGTTGCCCGGAGTATTTTATTAGCTTTATGAAATAAAAATTATTAACTTTTGTTTCTGCGTTAATATAATTTAATTAATATTGTTAACTTATTACTATGCATTTACAGATGCTGGTAGTTTATATTCTATTTTTTATTAGACTTAGTTAAATTGAATAAACAGAGCCAAGAATTAGAGACAATTCTTCTACAAAAAATTTTTAAAGGAATCAATAATCTATTAAGTACACAATTGCGGCGAAGTGAATTTTCACAGTATATTCTTTAGTACCGAGACATAAAATCGCATTTCAATTATGACCATAATGTAGTATATTTTTTTTCGTAAGTAATGTCACTTCATGTTTTTGTGAATTATCCTTTTAAGCACATTTTGAAAAATTTGCTATTAGGTTCGCTCTGTCCCTCCGTCACTTTACAAAACTTATATATTCTTTAATATTCGTTAATACCGAAACATAAACTCGTATTTAAATTATAAAAGACCAGAATGTAATCAATTTTTTTTTTGTAAGTAATGTCATTTCATGTTTTGGTGAATTATCCTTTTAAGCACATTTTGAAAAATTTGTTATTAAGTTCGCTCTGTCCCTCCGTCTGTTAAAACTTATATACTGTTTAATAAAGAGCAATGAAATATGAACTATGCATAGGTCTTTTAAAAGAGTAATGTTGTAGAACAACTTTTTTATGTACCCTCACCGTTGGAGATCCTACAGCACCGACAGCTCTTCAAATTTTGAAAAAACTTCTTTTTAAATGCGTACATTTCAGGTTCTGTTTAACATATTTTCAATGTTAAAAATACATGATTGTTTTTTACCTTTATAAATCAACCAGAATTTTTTTACATTTAGTTTTTTTAATAATGTTTTCAAATTGATTGGCTAAAAATATGTGTAAAAATAGTATTTGGATAAGAATGTAAGATTTGCTGTTCTTTAAATATGAATGTACTCATTTTTGATTAAATAATGTACAGAAATATGAATATATTTTCTAATTTAATTGATGAAGTTTATAGTATTTTTATGTACATATTTCAATTATATTTTACCACATGTAAGTAATGCATTTCTGAATGATGACATGATGATTGTCTAATGTAGGAGATTGTTTCTGTTTTTTAATAACGGCCGAAATTGTTATGTTGTTAAGACTTAAACACAGTATTCTTAAGATACTTAATAAGGTTACTTTAATCACTGTTCTATATTGGAAATTTGCATTGAAAAGTTTTTATGGAATATTAGAAACAGTATAGATAAAAGTAAAGAGGGCTGGAAATATCTTTTTAATAATAATAACAATACACAAAATTAGGAAAAGTATTATTAATAAGTGCTCGTGCGGAAATGGGTTAACAAACGTTAACAAACATTTTGTCACAGGCTTAATTTAGAACCACAAATTCATCCTGCCAAATTAGACAGGAATTAGAAACAAAATTTTTTTTGACAGTCTATCGTATCGAAATGTGTTAATGTATCACAAAAAAATTTATTGAATGAGTTTATCTGCCAAAATGCAATACTTGTGCAAATTTTCAATTGGTTAAATCGTTTAAGCACAACAACAAAAAATGAGAATTTCATGGCCTGAAGCCTGATGGGTTAATATATCGTAACCAAATCAACTCAGAAAGGTTTTGTTATAAAGACCTACCCTTTTGTAAATTTTCAACTCAATTGGTAAAACTGTTCAAGTGCGACAACAAAGAAATTAAAAAATTTTATTGAGCCCTGCTGCCGAAACGAGTTAATGAATCGTAACCAAATCAACTCAGTGAGCTCCTGTGGTAAAGAGCTACACTATTGTAAATTTTCAACTAAATTGATCAAACCGTTTAAGCAGGACAACAGAAAAATTTAATCAAATTCGTTCGGCTCTCATGCCCAAATGGGTTAACGGAACTTTATAAAAATTTGTCACAGGCTTGACACATCAATCTTTCGATCACCAATTTGTTAAAATAAAATTAGGTGCAAATAATTTATACCTAGGTATTGTTTATTTCCCTAGGTATCTTTGTTTATTATAAGCAACTTGCAATTGAATTTAAACAAAAAGCCAATGCAGCATATGAAAACTATGTCATGGATATTGGCAACAAACTTGTTACTGATCCTAAAAAATTTTTTAATTTTGTTAACACAAAACGGAAATTATTTGGGTATCCCAATTCAATGATATCAAAAGACAATGTGGTTTCTGATTGCCCAAAAAAAGTTTGTAACTTCTTTTCTGATCATTTTCAACAAGTTTATCGTCCAACAGCACCAGTTACCACATCGAATAATTCCTTATCTAATAGCTGAAATTTGCTATTTACAGACGTGTATCTTTCTGAAAATGATATTCTTGAAGCAATTTGATATAAAAAAGAGCCTTGATATAAAAAAGAGTGCTGGTCCGGACTTAATTCCTCCAATCTTTTTACATAATTGCTCTCACAGTCTAATCTTCCTTCTTCATTTTATTTTCAATAAGTCACTTTTAATTGGGATTTTCCCATAAAATTGAAAATCCCCCCACTTAACCCCTATTTTTAAAAAAGGGGATAGAGCATCGGTGGAAAATTATCGAGGTATAGCAATCCTTTCGACTATACCTAAATTATTTGAAAAAATTGTCGTTGATAGAATTACTCCTATCATAAATGCAAAACTAAATAAACAACAACATGGTTTCAGAAAAGGTCGTTCAACTACTACGAACCTAATGGTTTATAAATCTGAAATCCTGAATCAAATGGAGAAAGGGTACCAAGTTGATGCAATTTACACTGATTTTAGCAAAGCTTTCGATCGTGTAGATCACTTGACTTTGCTAAACAAACTATCAACTTTTTGCATTTCGGGTTCTTTTCTTGAGTGGCTTTGTTCTTATCTTATAGAAAGAACTCAAAATGTTAAATTTCGTGGTGTATTATCCAACACCAACGGGACCACTTCCGGTGTACCGCAAGGCAGCCATTTAGGTCAGCTTCTGTTTAATGTTTTTATTTCAGATCTTTCGGAATATCTAAGCAATATACCTCACATTTCGTTTGCTGATGACCTAAAAATATATCAAGTGGCTAAAGATAATTCTGATGCAGCTAAACTTCAATCAAGCTTGTCAGTGTTACAAGCTTGGTGCACGTCAAATAAATTAGAACTCAACATACAGAAATGTAAGATTATAAGCTTTACACGTAAACGGTCTTCTTTAATATATGACTACAAAATATATAATGTAACTCTTGAAAGGGTTTTTAGCATTACTGATTTAGAAATTCTTCTCGATAATAAACTTAATTATAATCTTCACTATGATCTAATAGTTTCAAAGGCTAATAAAATGTTAGGTTTCATTAAGAGAAGAGTTAAAGAATTTAAGCAAAAATTAAATTAAAATTAAAAACTTAATGTCCTGAAGCCTGATGCTGAAACAGGTTAATGTATCGTAACCAAATCAGCTTAGTATGCATTTGTGATAAAGACCTACACATTTGTAAATTTTCAACTCAATTGGTCAAACAGTTTAAGAGCGACAACAAAGAAATTAAAAAATTTCATTGGGTCCTGGTGCCGAAACGGATTAACGGCTCGTAACCAAATTAAGTGAGTGATGTTCTGGGGTGAAGAGCTACACTTTTGCAAATTGCCAACTCAATTAGTTGAACCGTTTAAGCGCGACAACAAAGAAATTAAAAAATTTCATTGAGCGGTGGAGCGTAAACGGGTCAATTGATCGTAACCAAATAAACTCAGTGCGCTCCTGAGGTAAAGAGCTCCACTTTGATAAATTTGCAACTCAATTTGTCAAACCGTTTAAGCGCGAAAACAAAGTAAATTAAAAAACTTAATTGAGCGCTGGAGCCGAAATGGGTTAATGTATCGAAACCAAATCAACTCAGTGACCTGCTGTGGCAAAGTGCTACACTTTTGTAAATTTTCAACTCAATTGTTAAAATTGTTTAAGCGCGAGAACAAATAAATTAAAAAACTTCATTGAGCTCTGATGCCTAAACGGGTCAATGGATCGTACCCAAATCTTAATCCTTTAGCTGTTCCTTTTAGTAATAAAGCTAAAAACAAATTTCATTATCAAACAAAGAAATCAGAGTTCATTATCTACCAATAACAAAAAGTACTCTAACTTCATCCAAGGAGATACTTTACGACCGGTTACCAGTAACTATAATATAAATAATAATAAAGTTAATAGTAATAACAATAATAAATTTAAAAGTAACAATAATAATAATAATCGAATTAAAAATAATCAAAATAAAAATAATAATAATAAATATAAATACGAAAAAAATAATAATAATAATAATAAATATAATAATAATAATAAAAATAATAATAATAATAATAATTTTAACGATAATAAAAATGTTAGTAATGACAATAATAATAATAATAATTATAACGATAACAATGATAATAATAATAATTATAACGATAATAATGATAGTAACGACAATAATAATAATAGTAATCAAAATAATAACAATACTAATATTAATATTAATAATAATAACAATAATATTAATAATAATAATAAACTAGTATTACAAGATCCGCTTGTTTCTCCAATGGTTAGAATGACAAAGCAATCTCTAACAGAATATTGCAAATATGCTCTGTCAAGATTCAGAGATGAGACGATTCTCTACAACGTTAGACTTTTCCTAGCCTATTTTCATAATGATTCTTATAACACCGTTATAGAAGGTAAAACAAGGACTCACCTGTCAGTTCTCATTCACAATGAGGGCCTGCCATCTAATTACAAAAATTTATATGATCTTTATCTCAGATATCATAAAAGTATAGGCTTCTCTGTTAAAGAGGTCGAAGAGGATCTTAAGGCTTATCGTAGTCATTGCAATAGCAACCTACTACAATCATTTGAATCAATCATGTGAGAGTTATAACAAGTTTTTTCGTCCAAACTCTAAGTAATTACTCAAGTTTCAACCAAACTTCAAATCTCATCTCTTTATCTAACGTTACTTACTCTAAGAAAACCTCTCAAACTTTCAACAACATAAACAACATTAAAATGTTTTACCACAATTGTAGTGGTATGAGAGGTAAGCTCAAGAAGCTTTTTGTTGATGCCAAGTCGTGTAATTTCAGTGTATTAGTTATAACTGAAACATGGCTCAACGATTCGTTTACAAACGAGGAAATTTTTGTTGGTAATTGGTCCATTTACAGAAAGGATCGTGATTATCTATCTGCAAATTGTTCGCGAGGTGGTGGTGTTCTACTTGCTGTGTAACTTATAATAGAATAACTATCTAGTGTTCCATTATTCACTGGTACACATCAATCTTTCGATCACCAATTTGTTAAAATAAAATTCGGTGCAAATAATTTATACCTAGGTATTGTTTATTTCCCTCCGAACTCTGACAATTCCTCATATTCTGATTTTTATAGTGTATATCAGAATATTATTTCAGAAATACATGAGGACTCAATTTTTGTGTTTGGCGATTTTAATCGTCCTTCTACTTCTTTTATCGTTGAAATTGAACGAAATTGACTTCGATCTTATTAGCGAGTTCTACGGTAACGATTTATAACAAATTATCAGTTATCCTAATAGTAATAATAAGTGGTTAGATCTTGCATTTTCAAATGCATATGATAGAGTGTCGGTTAAACTCGCTGATGATGTTGATAATCTTTTTACCAACGCTGCTCATCATAACGCACTTATTTTCGAGTTCTCCACTTCTATCCCACTCTTGACCAAATCTTACAATAATGAAATTGAATACGATTTTTTTAATGCTGACTATCAAAGTATTAATTATGCTTTGTCATTAATCACATGGGACGAACTGTTAGTTCAACAGGATATTAATTTACTAATTTCTATCTTTTACTCAAATCTGTTTCAAATTATTGATGCCTTTGTTCCTAAAATTCGCAAAAAGCATAAAACAACAGAACCATGGTTAGGTAGAGATCTTAGGAACTTGAGAAATCGGCGCAATAAAATATACAAAAAACTTAAATGTATAAGCAACTTGCAATTGAATTTAAACAAAAAGCCAATGCAGCATATGAAAACTATGTCATGGATATTGGCAACAAACTTGTTACTGATCCTAAAAAATTTTTTGATTTTGTTAACACAAAACGGAAATTATTTGGGTATCCCAATTCAATGATATCAAAAGACAATGTGGTTTCTGATTGTCCAAACTTCTATTCTGATCATTTTCAACAAGTTTATCGTCCAACAGCACCAGTTACCACATCGAATATTTCCTTATCTAATAGCTGAAATTTGCTATTTACAGACGTGTATCTTTCTGAAAATGATATTCTTGAAGCAATTTTGAGCCTTGATATAAAAAAGAGTGCTGGTCCGGACTTAATTCCTCCAATCTTTTTTCATAATTGCTCTCACAGTCTAATCTTCCCTCCTCATTTTAATTTCAATAAGTCACTTTCAATTGGGTTTTTCCGACAAAAGTGGAAATCTTCCCACTTAACCCTTATTTTCAAAAAGGGGATAGAGCATCGGTGGAAAATTATCGAGATATAGCAATCCTTTCGACTATACCTAAATTATTTGAAAAAATTGTCGTTGATAGAATTACTCCTATCATAAATGCAAAACTAAATAAACAACAACATGGTTTCAGAAAAGGTCGTTCAACTACTACGAACATAATGGTTTATAAATCTGAAATCCTGAATCAAATGGAGAAAGGGTACCAAGTTGATGCAATTTACACTGATTTTAGCAAAGATTTCGATCGTGTAGATCACTTGACTTTGCTAAACAAACTATCAACTTTTGGCATTTCGAGTTCATTTCTTGAGCGGCTTTATTCTTATCTTATAGAAAGAACTCAAAATGTTAAATTTCGTGGTGTATTATCCAACACCAACGGGACCACTGCCGGTGTACCGCAAGGCCATTTAGGTCAGCTTCTGTTTAATGTTTTTATTTCAGATCTTTCGGAATATCTAAGCAATTTACCTTACATTTCGTTTGCTGATGACCTAAAAATATATCAAGTGGCTAAAGATAATTCTGATGCAGCTAAACTTCAATCAAGCTTGTCAGTGTTACAAGCTTGGTGCACGTCAAATAAATTAGAACTCAACATACAGAAATGTAAGATTATAAGCTTTACACGTAAACGGTCTTCTTTAATATATGACTACAAAATAGATAATGTAACTCTTGAAAGGGTTTTTAGCATTACTGATTTAGAAATTCTTCTCGATAATAAACTTAATTATAATCTTCACTATGATCTAATAGTTTCAAAGGCTAACAAAATGTTTCATTCAAAAGGTTTCATTAAGAGAAGAGTTAAAGAATTTAAGCAAAAAAAACATTTTTTTTTTTTAATTAAAATATAATTTTAAACATAGCACATTTATTGTATTGCATTATAATACAACTAATGTTTTTTATTTAGATCATTTTTGTTGTACATTTTATAAATAGTAACTTAATGCTTTTAGGAATTGTTAATAAAAAAAATTCATTTTTTTTTAAATTTTACTTCTACGTAATAATAAGATATTTATTTACATTTTTTTACATAAAATGTTAAATTGATTGTCATTATATGTATGTACATATCTGTACAAATATCATATTTCAATTTTTTTGTTAAAATAAAGTTGTTATTGTAGTTTAAATAAAAAATTAATGATAACAATAATAATAAATTAACTTTTTTTATGATTTAAGTTATTATAAATTTAGTTTCAAGTCATTGTTTTGTTTAATTTTAATTATAAGCATTAATTTAAGAATTTTTTTTGTAACGACCTTGTTTTGGTTTTGTTTAATAAAAAAAAAAATTGATTGGCTAAAAATATATGTAAGAATTGTATATGGATAAGAATGTAAGGTCTTCTGTTCTTAAATATGTATGTACTCATTTTTGATTAATACTGTACAGAAATGTGAATAAATTTTCCAATTTAATAGATTATGTTTATAGAATTTTTAAATATACGCACATTATACATACAATATGTACATATTTCAATGCTATTTTATGGGAAATATGTTATACACATGCATCTTATATAGGTAGACCACATGTAAGTAATGCATTTCTGAATGATGACATGATGATTGTCGTATGTAGGAGATTGTTTCTGTTTTTTAACAACGGACGAAAATGTTATGTTGTTAAGACTTAAACACAGAATTATTAAGATACTTAATAAGGCTATTTTAATTACTGTTATATATTAGCAATTTGCAGTGAAAAGTTTTTATGGAATATTAAGAATATAGATAGAAGTAAAAAGTTCTAACAGTTTTATATATTTTTAATAGTAATAACAATACAAAAAATTAGGCAGAATATTTTTAATAGATGCTCGTGGGGAAATGGATTAACAAACGTTAACAAACATGTTGTCACAGTCTTTATTTAGAACCATAAATTCATCCTGCTAAATTAAAGACAAACAAAATTTAGAAACAAATTAGAAACAAAAATTTTTTTTTGACAGTCTATCGTGCCGAAATGTGTTAATGTATCTCGACAAAATTTATTGAATGAGTTTGTGTGCCAAAGTTTGTGTGCCAATAGTTGTGCAAATTTTCAGTTGGTCAAATCGTTTAAGCACAACAATAAAAAAATTAAAAACTTAATGGCCTGAAGCCTGATGCTGAAACAGGTTAATGTATCGTAACCAAATCAGCTCAGTATGCATTTGTGATAAAAACCTACACATTTGTAAATTTTCAACTCAATTGGTCAAACAGTTTAAGAGCGACAACAAAGAAATTAAAAAATTTCATTGGGTCCTGGTGCCGAAACGGATTAACGGCTCGTAACCAAATTAACTGAGTGATGTTCTGGGGTGAAGAGAGAGCTACACTTTTGTCAACTCAATTAGTTAAACCGTTTAAGCGCGATAACAAAGAAATTAAAAAACTTCATTGAACTCTGATGCCTAAACGGGTCAATGGATCGTACCCAAATAAACTCCGTGCGTTCCTGAGGTAAAGAGCTACACTTTGACAAATTTGCAACTCAATTTGTCAAACCGTTTAAGCGCGAAAACAAAGTAAATTAAAAAACTTAATTGAGCGCTGGAGCCGAAACGGGTTAAAGGATCGAAACCAAATCAACTGAGTGACCTGCTGTGGTAAAGAGCTACACTTTTGTAAATATTCAACTCAATTGTTAAAACTGTTTAAGCGCAACAACAAAGTAAATTACAAAACTTCACTGACCCCTGGTGTCGAAACGGGTTAATGGATCGTAACCAAATTAACCTAGTAAGCTTTTCTACTAAAGAGCAATAATTTTACGAATTTTCAAATCAATTAATTTAATCGTTTAAGCAGGACAACAAAGTAAATTACAAAACGTCACTGACCCCTGGTGCTGAAACGGGTTTTTGGATCGTAACCAAATTAATCTAGTGAGCTTTTCTACTAAAGAGCAATAATTTTGCGAATTTTCAAATCAATTGATTAAATCGTTTAAGCAAGACAACAGAAAAATTTAATGAACTTTGTTCGGCTCTAGTGCTCAAACGGGTTACCGGAATCTCATAAAAATTTGCTTTTTGCTGACCATTAAACCACCGTACAAAATTGAACATAAATCAGAAACAAAAAAATTTTTGGAAGCCCGCCGGACCGAATACGGGTAACATATTGCATCCAAATTTCTTCGCTACCCGCCCAAAGCTAAAATGAACATTTGTACAAATTTTCAACTCAATCGCTCAAACCGTTTAGGCAGAACAACGAAAAAACGAATAAGCTTTAAAAGGCTCTCGGACCGGAATGAATTCATGAACCGAAACGCGATATAGCCTATAAACTTTCCATGGTCGTAGAAATGATCCTGCAAAATTTGGTTGCAATCAGACTGGTGGTTTTTACGTGAAAAGGGCACAAACAAACAGAATTTCTTCTTTATATACTAGACTAGCCTTGTACCCGGCATTGTCCTGATTATTTTATTGGCTTTATGAAATAAAAATTATTAACTTTTGTTTCTGCGTTAATATAATTTAATTAATATAATTAACTTATTACTATGCCTTTACAGATGCTGGTAGTTAATATCTTATTATTTATTACATTTAATTGAATTGAATAAACAGTGCGAAGAATTAGAGACAATTCGTCTACAAAAAATCTTTAAAGGAATCAATAATCTATTGAGTACACAATTACGGCGAAGTGAGTTTTCACAATATATTCGTTAATATCGAAATATAAAATCGTATTTAAATTATAAAAGACCATAATGTAATCAATTTTTTTTCGTAAGTAATGTCACTTCATGTTTTTGTGAATTATCCTTTTAAGCACATTTTGAAAAATTTGCTATTAGGTCCGCTCTGTCCCTCCGTCCGTTTGTCTAAAAATATGTGTAAGAACTGTATATGGATAAGAGTGCAAGGTTTTATGTTTTTTAAAAATGCATGTACTCATTTTTGATTAAATACTGTACAGAAACGTGAATATCTTTTATAATTTAATTGACTGTGTTTCTAGTATTTTTAAACATACGTACATTATAGTATGTACATATTTCAATGATACTTCATGTCGTATGTGGGAGATTGTTTCTGTTTTTAACAACGGACGAAAATGTTATGTTGTTAAGAGTTAAACACAGTATTCTTAAGATACCTAATAAGATACCTAATTTTAATTACTGTTATATATTAGAAAAGCATTGAAAGGTTTTTATGGAATATTAAAAACAGTATAGATAAAAGTAAAGAGTGTTGGAATTATTTTTTTAATAATAATAACAATGCAAAAAATTAAGCAGAATATTTTTAATAGATGCTCGTGTGGAAATTGGTTAACAAACGTTAATAAAAATTTTGTCACAGGTTTTATTTAGAACCATAAATTCATCCTGCCAAATTAGACTCAAATTAGAAACCAAAAAATTTTTTTGACAATAATGTAATAATGTATGTCGTATAATTAATAGTAGTAATAATAACAATAATAATAATAATAGTAATAGTAATAATAACAATAATTTTAATAATAATAATAGTAATAATAATAGTAATTATAATAATAGCTATTACAGTGGAGCTATCTTTGGTTATATCATGCAAGTAAGGTGTTATATACTGCTGCAATTTTTAATCCACTGATTGAGCTGACTCTGTAGTAAAATAATAATAATATTAATGAGAATACTAATACCAATAATAGTAACCGTTACAGTGACAGTGGTGGTTGCCTTCAATAATTATCTCATGTATTACTATATACTACTACTACATGTTGCAACTGTTGTGATGGCTTTAGTCACTGTTAGGAAAATAGTAATAATAATAGGCGGATTCATTGTTTCCTTACAGTCCCACTCCCAATTCAATGTTTCCGTACCCATTTCCTATCCCTCCTTATTCCTACTCCCTTGCAAATATACTGCGTCCGCTGGTAAGGGTTTCATCCCATTATATTGGCTAAAGGGGGAGGTAGGCTTAGTCAGTAAGAATCGGACACTAAAAAAGGGGAAATGGTGTCTTTGGAAGATTGCCACCTCCCTTAGGAAAAAACGAGAACATTTATTGAATAAGTGAGTGCCAAAATGCGATACTTGTGAAAATTTTCAATTGGTCAAATCGTTTAAGCACAACAACAAAAAATTGAGGAACTTCATGGATTGAATCCTGATACTGAAACGGTTAGTGTATCGCAACCAAATCAACTCAGAAACCTTTTCTGATAAAGACCTACACTTTTGTAAATTTTCAACTCAATTGATGAATCATTTAAGCGCGACAACAAAGTAAATTAAAAAATCTCATTGAGCGCTGGAGCCGAAACGGCTCAATGGATCGTACCCAAATCAACTCAGTGCGCTTCTGTGCTAAAGAGCTACAGTTTGATAAATTTTCAACTCAATTGATCAAACCGTTTAAGCACGACAACAAAGTAAAATACAAAACTTCACTGACCTCTGGTGCTGAAACGGGCTATTGGATCGTAAGCAAATTAACTTAGTGAGCTTTTCTACTAAAGAGCAATAATTTTGTGAAATTTCAAATTAATTGATTAAACCGTTTAAGCAGGACAACGGAAAAATTTAATGAACTTCGTTCGGCTCTCGTGCCCAAACGGGTTAGCGGAACTTCATAAATATTTGTCAATGGCTGTTTTTTTGAACATAAAACCTCCATACGAAATTGGACATAAATCGGAAACAAAAAACTTTTGGAAGCCCGCCGGATCGAATTCGGGTAACATATTGCATACAAATTTCTTCGGTACCCGCCTAAAGCTAAAAAATGCATTTATACAAATTTTCAAATCAATCGATCAAACCATTTAGGCAGGACAACGAATAAACGAAAAAGCTTTAAGTTCCTCTCGTACCGGAATGGGGTAATGAATCGAAACGCGATGTAGCCTATAACACTTTCCGGAGTCGTAGAAATGTTCCTGCTAGATTTGGAGGTAATCGGACTGGTGGTTTTTACGTGAAAAGGGCACAAACAAAGAAACAAACAAACAGAATTTCTTCTTTATATATATTAGATTTACGCTATATTTTGAAGCAAGGCGGATTTGTTTTCAATTAAAAAAAACGGCTACCTTTGCAATATTTGAACCCGCACTCCTTCAGTTAATAAGACACATGCTTAACCACTAGACCACCGAGGACCCAGTTGTAAAATTGTAAATAAAATTCAAATTTCGAATTTCAAATGTGTGAAAGTATATTGTAAAATATTGTGAAATTAAAACTTCGAATGTATAAAAAAAAATTTAATATACATATCTACATATATTTGATTAAACAAAATTCATAAAATTAAGATTATGTAAATTAAATAAAGAAAATCATAACATTAAAAGGTAAAAATAACATTAATAAATACAGCTACATAATACATGTTCTACAAAGGAATTTTGTAACATTGTTTAACAGTAATTAGAAGTTAAATTTTGTAAGCTGTTTTAAATTTGTAAGTTGAGTTATGTGTGCCGATATTAAAATTAAAAAAAGTGTGCAAGGTGTTGTATGTTGATAATTATTCTTTTTTTTTTCACACGCTACCAAAACTCTAGGAAAGTTTTCCTTTTTACAAAATTATTGTAGGTTTGAGCAAGAAGCAGAAGAGTTGAAGAGAAATATAAACATAAAGAAGAATTGGCGGATAAATTGGAGACGAAACTGAATAGGTTATTTATGAAAAGTTGCAACTTGTATAATGGACCATTTGTATAAGAGGGAAACACGTTGGATGCAAGCATGTTCCACATTTTAGCTGTTCTCATAATAAAAGAGATTCCATAACCAGTTCTAAACAACCTAGAAATTTCCACGGTGTAGAAATGGCCACTTTAGGCTCCCCTAGGTTGCGTTGAAATTGTTTAAGGGGAGGAATTATTGCTTTCAATTCAATAGAACTAGTGTCATTACCTACAAGATATCTATAAAAGAGAGATAAAGCTGCAATATTTCGACGTGAGTTAAGAGGAGTAGAGGTTTTCTGAACAGTAGGGTCGCCAATCAGGCGTAAGGCGTGATTTTGGATTTTGTCCAAGTAATGGACATTACTCTTCCGTAGAATTGGTATAGATTGAACTCTTTTGCAAGAGATCTGACAGCTTTGAGTTTTGGAAGTGGTGAACTCTACTCTGTTTTTAACACCCCAATCAGCTATTTTCGCTAGGTTATGGTTAACTGAACTAGCCATAATTTCTCTTTTTAAACTGATTGCGGTTGAAGTAGCATTCGATTTTTTAGAAACATTATAAGATGCCACTAAAGTGCTGTCGTCGTCAAAACTATGGATTGGATTGAGGGTGGAACTGAGTCAATATACATACTGAATGAAAATTAAGAAGAGAGTGGGAGATAAGGCAGAGCATTGTGGAACGCCAGCATTTATTTTATGAGTGGCAGACATAAAACTGTCGACAAGGAAACGAATACGACGATTCGAAAGAAAATCCTCAATCCATGCACAGAAGGAGCTGCCCAACCCAATAGCCTGACATTTGCTCAGAAGAGCAGAATGCCATACTCGATCAAAGGCCTTTGAGATATCGAGAGCTACAACCTCAGATTCACCGTAAAAATTAATGCTGGTGTTGAGCTTCTCGCAGAGACAAGTTAAAAGAACACCTGTAGATTGATGACTGCGAAAGCCGTGCTGGCGATCGTTTAAAATACGCGAGCTATTCAGGTATCTCAAAAGCCTTTTGTTTATCAAAATTTCCATAATTTTGGAGAGGATCGAATTGATGGCAATTGGTTGGTAATTTGAAGGGTCGCTTTTGTCACCTTTCTTGGGAATTGGTGAAACGTGTGCAATTTTCCATTGGCTGGGATTTTTACCAGTCGAAAATGATTGTGCAAAAAGAATGCGCAGAGGTTTCGAAATGGGAGAAGCTATTTGTTTGAGCACCATAGCATAGTTAGCACTTTCACTACAGCACGTGACATGAACTATACCTTTTGAAGAAATTTAGTATTAGTAGGATCAACAGAAGGGTATACTGGAGGTAAGTTATAGGAGGGAGTGTAGAATTTGCTGCAAATATTGCGAACAAATTAGCTTTATCAATAAATGATAGAATTGTCGGTATCAATCAGCGGAGGAAACGATGATCCACAAAATTCGTTCTTTATACTTTTTACAAAATTCCAAAAGGAACGATTAAAGTGAGCGAAATTAATTATTTTCTGTCTCAACCTTTGATTATAAAGAAACTTTTGCCGATTGATAATTCTCTTGCAATTGTTCGTAGCCGCTTTATAGCCCGCAAGTGAGGACGCAGATACATTGGCCTTGTACTTTTTAAAATGCTCCTCTTTAGATTCGATAGCTTTTCTACAGATGTCATTAAACCATGGCTTGGAACTTGGGTTAAACAGTTTAAAAGAGCTGCGTATGAAGAGTTTCATACCTAGCATAATTATTTTACTAATGTCAGCTGTAGCAAAGTCAACGTTTTTCTGACGGAAACATAACGAGCAATCAAAATCAGCCAAAAAACTATTCAGACCAACCCAGACAGCCCTGTTGTAGTGCCAAACTAGTCTTTTAGGAATATGATTTTGACTGGCCGATGTATTTGTTGCAAAGCTTGTTTTAACAAGGCAATAATCAGAGACGCCAATTGGAGAGCTAACAGAAATGTTATATTTTTTTGGATTTGTGGGCAGGAACAGATCCAAAAGATGCTCGTTGAGACTGTCACGATCTGGAATTCTAGTAGGGCTCTCAACAAATTGATAAAGTTGAAATAAGTTTGAAAATAGTTCAACTTGTTTGCCTTCCGGTGAGTTGTGACTAGAGAAATGGAGCCAGTTTTTGTTATGGACATTAAAATCCCCGGCAACGGCTTTCTCACATTCTGGATTTTTTTCCAAAATTTTATTAATATCGTTGGATAGTTTTTCAATGACCACGGTTGTTTCTAGCTAATTGGCTTGGGGAGCTCTGTAAATAAAACAGAAAAAGATTGTAGCCTTTTCAACTCGGAGTTTCATCCAAAGGTAATGGAAAATTGGGTTGAAGCTTTTAATATCGAGAAGAAAGTAGAAAGCTACGTCAGAACGTATATATAAAGCGACACCTCGAGGAGAACTAAAAAGCGGAACTAAAGTATAGCCGTTGATACTATAATTAGTATCATCGCCAATGATATGATATAATTATATGGTAAAAGTAACAGTAAGTCGATGCAACCGACTTATTTATACCCTACACCTAAAAAATTCAAATTAAATTAAAAATCCATAAGTTATTTTAGTTAGGTATTTAATACAACTAAGCTAAAAAAATAAATGCTTTTACAAATTTTGTACAAAATTTCAGATTTCTATCTTTATTAAATTCGAAAATGTGGTTGTTAGGTCTTGGGAAGTGTGTGAAGGTACTCGGACCACCACCCCAATTCATTTCAAATTTTAGAAACATCAACAGGGTAGAACATTCTTATATCAAATTTCAAGTTTATATATTAATTAATTTCGAAGATATGCTTGTTCGGTTTTGGGAGTTGTATTGGAAGGTACCCGAACGACCATTCCAATTCATCTTAAATTTTAGGCAAATCAGGGATTTAGGAAACAGCAAATTTGAAGTTCCTTTCTTTATTAATTTCGAAGATATGCTTGTTCGGTTTTGGGAGTTGTATGGGAGGTACCCGAACAACCACTCCAATTCATCTCAAATTTTGGACAAATCAGAAATTCAGGAAACAACACCCTAGTACCAAATTTGAAGTTTCTATCTTTATTAATTTCGAATATATGCTTGTTGGGTTTTGGGATTTGTATGGGAGGTACCTGAACAACCACTCCAATTCATCTCAAATTTTAATGATATCAGGGATTCAGAAAAACACACCCTCGTACGAAATTTTAAGTTTCTATCTTTATTAATTTCGAAGATATGCGTTTTCGGTTTTGGGAGTTGTATGGGAGCTACTCGAACGCATGGTCCGATTTCGTCCATTTACAATCCCCGCCTTAGCTTTGTCATTGTTAACCTACAGTATAAATTTCATCAAGCTAGCATCATTATTTTTTGAGTTATCGTGCGTACGGACGGGCGGACGGACGGACATCGCTAAATTGACTCAGGAGGTGATCCTGATTCAAAATATATATACATGTCTATACCCAACTCGCTTCCTTTTGGTGGTTACAAACACCATACCAAAGTTAATATACCCTATACTTAATGTGTAGGGTATAATAAAAAGAAAATTTAAACCATAACTTTTAATAGATCTTCGATTTCATTGTATTTGAATTCTAGCAACCAAGCTTTAACTTTATTTAAAAATTTATTTTGATTTCTTATTTTTTTTTATTGGTTCAGGTAGCTTGTTAAATAAACGGCAAGATACCACAGTATATAAGTTTCGAAAGGTTATATGTAGTAGAAGATCTGCTCTTTCAGTAGCCTGCTCTGTTATAAAATATTTTTAAAACTTTGCAATAATATAAATGCCTAACAGGTAGGATTTTAGTTTCAGTAAACAAAGCAAAGCTAGTAGTCGTAATGTAAACAAAGCAATGTAGTATACTTTTTTTACTTATTTTTCTTATTACGCACTTTTGAATAATAAGTATTGGTTTAATTTTATTTAGATATGCTCCCCCCAACAAGATATCCCATATTGAATTTTCGAATGGAACATTCCGTAGTACAATTGTTTCATTAACTTTTTAGAACAAACTTGGCTGAAACGAGAAAAATTCCATAATGTAGTGCGCAGATATTTTTTTAATTCTAGAGTGTGTTCAGCCCAATTCATACTACAATACCTAAATATTTGAATTTTTTCACTATCTCGATACTAAAGCAGTTAATGCTACAGACTTCGTTGTCACAAAAGGAAGTTATATTATCATTTAAGGTACACAAAGTATTAATTAATTTAAACGTTTTACACTCAGAAGAGTGAAATAACATGTTTAAATTAGGTAGATTCTTGTGAGAAAGGTTAAAAAACATGTTCTTGGTTTTATTACTAATAATCAATTTATTTTCTGTAAACCAATTTCTGAATACAAATAAATCATTATTAATAGCACTGACCATATCTAATGGAGAATATGATGTGTATGTATACCCCAAATTATCAGCAAACGCTGTCAACTAACTATGGAAAGACTGGTTAAATAACGAGTTCATATATATTAAGAACAGGATTGGACCCAAAACCGAATCCTGGGGTACCCTATTTCTGATAATATAACATATACAATTTGAAACAGGGAAATAAAACTGTCGAAAATACTATAATGAAATAATAGAAATTCAGGCAATTCTATTTAATAATATCCAAATTTATGAAGATAATGATAATGTTGTAATTTCTTAAAAAGTCCTAAATTCGAAATGTAAATAAATGTATTTTTGACTGGATTAAAATTACATCTTCATCAACGACACGGGCCACGAAACTCGATATTCTATTTAACGCTTTAACTTACTGTATAAAAGAACAGAAGATATACTATGAAATCAGCAATCAAATACCTATTTCTATTAATAATCCAAATTTCAAAAATAAAAAAAATTCAAATTATAACTAAAATCCAATCTAAAAATTTAATTTCCAATCAAGTAATAGACCAACACAATTTACTGATAAGAATTATCCTATTCCAATTCAATAAAAACTTTCCCAATATATACAATATCAACTTATGGACACAACAAATGACCAAGATCAATTTAAATACAGAACTAATCTGCAACCTAAAAATTTTAATAGAAATAATAGTTTTCCTAACAATAATTTTAATAGAAATCATAACAATTTTAATAATCATTTTTATAGGTTCAATAATTTACCTAATAATAATAACAAAATGGAATGTCGATGACAGTGATGCCGAAATATAGGCTTATATTAAATAAATATAATATTTTAAGAATTATAAAAATAAAATATTAATAAAATTATTTTGTGGACAAAAAGTATAAATAAAAAACAATTTTTTCCTCAATAAATCTAAATGACGCAATGTCACAATATTTTCCTGACTTAAATAAATAAATATATATTGTATATATAAATTTTAAATTCTTACAAAATTCTATCTATGCCTAAAACTAACAAAATTAAAAATTGTGTTAGACCATACGTAAAATTAAAAGACTTAATTAATAGATCATTTGACAGTTCTTTAAAACACTCTAGTAATCAAATAGCTGAATAAATTCTCTACAAAGTTTTAATTTGGCGCGTTCTATTTTGTCTGAAATTAGTCTTATAAATAATTCACTTAATAATCCTATAAATATACATTAAATAAATCTATAAACAAGTAAATATAACAGTAAGTTGATGCAATCGACTTATTAATACCCTACACCTGAATAATTCGAATTAAATTAAAAATCCATAGGTTTTTTGGCAGCTGCTTGAACTTCTTCCCTTTTCTGTCTTATTCAACTCAAATTTCAGGAACGTAAAAGAGGCATCCTCTTGTGATATACTTGACATCTTTGTAAAAAATTTCAAGTTTCTATCTTTATAAATTTCAAAGATATGCTTGTTAGTCCTTGGGAGGCGTGTGTCAGGTTTCCGAAATGTCACTACAATTCATCAAATCCATCTTAGGAACATAAAGAAAACATGCCAGAACACCATTGAACTGAATTTAAACTTTCTACTTTTGTTGATTTTGGAGATAATCTCGTTTGCTCCGGAATCATTCGGGAGCTTGCGAAATCCCAGCCCATGGACCGATTTTGTCCAGATTTGAACTTAGCTTTCCTTTCGTAAGTAGTAACCTACTATATATAATTCATCAAGATAGCTTTACTAGTTTTTGAGTTATCGTGCGAACGGACGGACGGGCGGACATCGTCAAATCTACTCAGGAGGTGATCCTGATTCAGAATACATATACATGTCCTTATCAATTTGTTTTTCGTTTTGCCTTATAATATTTTATTTACTCATTTACATTAATTACAATGTAAAATTAGAATTAATAGAAAATTTTCTTTTCTAAGCGCTAGAAACTCAGGCTTCTTCTGTTTATCAAATTCTTCACATTTTTTTTTATACCCTACACCTAAAGTATAGAGTATATTAACTTTGGTCGTTAACTTTGGATCCGTCCGTTCGCACGATAACTCAAAAACTAATAAAGCTATCTTGATGAAATTTATATAGTAGGTTACTAATTACGAAAGGAATGCTAAGTTCGAATCTGGACAAAATCGGTCCATGGGCTGGGATTTCGCAAGCTCCATAATGATTCCGGAGCAAACGAGATTATCTCCAAAACCAACAAAGATAGAATCTTTAAATTTTGTACAATGATGTTCCTTCCTGTTCGATTTATGTCTCTGCAATTTAAGAGGATTTGGTCCATGGGTTTGGATTTTGGAAGCTTCCGGACGGGCCCCAGAGTAAACGAATACCTCTCCACAACCAACAAAGATAGAACTTTTATTTTTAGTACAAAGGTGTTCTGTTATGTTTCCTTTTTTGTAAAATTGGAAACTGATATTTGAAAGAATTTGAACCATGGGTTCGTATTTTGGATACTTCCGGACGAGCACAAGAGCAACGAGCATATCTCCAAAACCAACAAAAGTAGAATCTTTAAATTTAGTACAATGGTGTTCTGGCATGTTTTCTTTATGTTCCTGAGATGGATTTGATGAATTGGAGTGGCAATTCGGGTAACTGACACACGCTTCCCAAGGACTAACAAGCATATTATAAGGACAGAAACTTGAAATTTTTTACAAAAGTGTGAAGCATATCCCAAAAGGATGCCTCTTTTATGTTTCTGAAATTCGAGTTGAATAAGACAGAAAAGGGAAGAAGTTCAAGCAGCTGCCAAAAAACTTATGGATTTTTAATTTAATTCGAATTATTCAGGTGTAGGGTATTAATAAGTCGGTTGTATCGACTTACTGTTACATTTACTTGTTTTATTTTAATTTGTACATAAAATTTACAACAAATTTTTTCGTAGTTATTTAAATATTATATTAGCATTAATGATATATTTTTGTTCTTTTATGAAAGGATAATATTATATACCCTAATTGTAAATTACTTAATTCGGTTTTTTTTTTAAATAATTTTAATAATATTTTCTCCACCTTAAATTACTCTGTATACCCGAGTAAGTCCGTTTTGCAAATACTGTATAAAAGAAACCCTCTAAAAATTTAGCTCGAATAAGCAATGTAATTCAATTGTTTTTCTTACAGAAATCTTTTTCATCTTCGTTCATAATTATATTGCACAATAAAAAAAAAAATTTAAAAGAATAGCAATTAGGATATAGCAGCAAAGCATCTAAAATGATATATAAAATGAATTTGAATTTAATATTTATTTTAGTTAATAAAACTCAAATTAGATCACATCGATTTTCTCGTCGAATTCCTTGATTTGTATTTGCTGGGATAATCCAAATGACAACCAAAAATTCCTATAATGTATTGAAAATATTATAGAATGTTTTTCCATATGCACACAAAATTTTTTTGCACATTGGCGGCCTTTTTTCTATAATAATTTCTATTATATTACAACAACAAATTTTAATAATCAAAATATGTAGAAGATGAAATATTTATATAAAATGTATTAAAAATTTAATAAAAAATTGATGTACGTCTCCTGATAAGGTGAGGGCAAAAAAAAAAAACTTAATTTAAATTTGCAGATTTCTGCTTTTATAGGTAAATATTCATATTACAGAAACATGAATAACAAAATAATAATTATCATTAATATTTTTTTTTACCATTCAATAATATTCACATATAATTGCCATTTTATTGAAGAAATAAAATTAAAAAAAAATATTATTTATTAAACATTAAGTATAAAATGTTTGTAAAAGGTAAATAATTTTTTTTAAATTTGCTAAATCATATTTTGACAGTTTAACTAATTTTATTTAACTTTTTCTTTATAATATTTAATAATTTATTAATAATAATTAGTTAATAATATAATAATCATAATAAGTTATGACGTTGCATGCTTCCAAATGCTTGGGTTACTTGTCTTTACGGCCGCCCATGAAAATATGTAAAGGCAAATACATTTTGATTTTTTATATTAAATTTTTTTCTAATTTTTAATTAATCATTTTAATACAAAAAAAAATTATTTCAAAGTAAAAATTTAATTAAATTACGTTAAAACAAACTAAAGATGTAAGTGAGAGATAAATAAATATTAAAAACTCATTCTTTTTAAATTTTGTTAATACAATTTAAATTATAGAATAAAAATGACTGACGCAAGTAAATAATAATTTTACAGTTGTGGAAAAACGACGTCGCCAAAACATTTCACAGTAAAAGAGAAAAATGCTTTTACATTTATACGAAACTGGAGTGCCCATTATTGAAGCTGCCAAAACTCGAACAATAAATTGTAATTCCGCTTACAGTATCATCAAAAGATATAAAGCCCATGGTGAGGAATGCGTGCAAAAACAATGGGGGGTCATAAGAAGACCAGTCGGACGCCAGAAGTTTTAAAACTAATTGAAGATTTGGTTGAGAATAACTCTTCAATAACATTGAGAAAAATTCAGTTGGAATTACAAAATAAAGGTACCTATGTGTTAATAATTTTTATTATTTCTAAATCAAATCTATTGTAAATGCTTTGTCAATATGTTGGTAATTATTGATTATAAAAATTATGTATACAAAATTATTTCTATATCTTTATTTAAAGAAAATATAATACATATTTAATACGATTACCCTATATCTTGCAAAAACAAATATTTTTCGTATAAAATCTTGCAAAACACTCGAATTGAATTTGTTTTTGAAATTTTATAAATAAAAAAATTCAATGTATATTTATATATTATAATATATGTACTCATATAGATGTATATTCATATATTTACAACAATTTTAATATTTTTCTAATTATTTTACTAATTTGACCACTACTGTGTTAGAAAATGTTGTATTGTTATATATTAAAAATGTATTAAAAAAAAGTTAAAAAGAGGTAGATAAAATTTAATAATTATGATATTTTTATTTATTGATTATAATAATGATAAAATTTATTGAGAATTTATAAAATTTAAATTACTTTTATTTGGAACAATAATTTTGAAATTTCAGTTCAGGCTCCGTTTTATGCATTCGAATTTTTGAATAAAAAATTTTGGAATTCGAATAAGTTCGAATTTTGTATTCCATGATTTTGTTTTAAATAGCTATTGTCCAAAAAAAAGGTTAAGAATAAAATTCAAGACTTTTTTTAAGATAACATTGTTCATGTTAAAGAAGATAAAAATATAAAATAGTCGCATGGGAAATACAGTAAAACCTGTATAATTTGGCGGTGTAAAAAATTTTGTAAAAAACCTGTATAACGGTGTAAAAAATTTTGGCCAACTTATAGAAAAAATAAAATTATTGAGTTTTTTTCCTTATAGTAAATAGAAATACATAATTTTTTTTAATGTAAATGTGTATGTACCTACTCAGAGTTAAATAATCAACAAAAAAGATTAATACTACTATTTACTTTCAAATTAATTTTTACGATGGCTTTTAATAATGTTCAATCAATACATTTATTCGTTTTGTAATCTAATTGAAAATTGTCAAAATAAAATATTCAATAATCTAAACTTGAACAAAATTTTTGCATGACTGAACTTGATTAGAGGAACTTAGAAGACATACAAACATCAGAGATGGGAAATAGTGCATTATTTTCATAATGCATTATTTTTCATAATTATTAATTAGATATAATGCATTAATTTTATGAATAATGCATTAAAATAATTATTTTAAATTATTTTATTAAACTAAGGCATTATATTCAAAATTCATATACAATTTAAATGGTTTATTCATGACCTTAGCTGTCTATAATTTACATATGTATACAGACGTAATTAAAAAGCAAAATTTATAAGTTAATTAAAAATAATACCAAAATTAATAAAAATATTTACTTGCAAGTTAATTAAAAGAAAAAACAAAAAAAAATAAATAAAAATAAAAAGTTTACAAAATGTGTTGTTTTACAAAAATCCCAGAAGTATATAATTAAAACAAAATCATAAGTTAGTATAATGTTAGCAATAATTTTAATACTTGTATTCGTAATGTTAGTAATGTTCTCAAAACATGCTGTTTGTATTGAATTAATAATGTTAGTAATAATTAGTTCTCAATTAACAAGTCCTTTACTTTCTTTTTGAAAAAAGAGAAATTGGTTATTAATTTTAGTTCTTCCGGTAAGACGTTGTAGCTTTTCAAACAATTGTATAGACAGTTATTTCTTTGGTTGCTAGTTCTAAAAAGTGAAAGATAGAAATTGGCTTTGTTTCTTGTATTATAGTTATGTATATCGAGTCTTCTATTTAAGATAAAACTATGTTTTAATTGGTTGTTTACTATTTTGAAAGCCGTTGCAAGCAATTGAAATTTGCTTATGACCGCCAGACTAAGATATTGGTTCATGTATAAAAATCGCGATGGATAACAAATCGGTAACCGTTGAATAATTTTCAAACACTTTTTGTGTACTATCTCCAGTTTATTTAGGTACCCTTGTGGCGCTCTGCTCCATATAGGATTTAAATAGCAGATATTAGACTTAATATATGACGAATATATCGCAAAAAGACATACATACATACATATACTTTTTTTTGCACAGATCATAAATAATGTAGATAGCATTATTCTGCATGATATCCACACATTTTTTTAAAAAAGTTTTTAACAATCTTTTACATGTTTAAATTGTATTGTAGCCCAGCGACAGCGACTAGTTATTTTAAATTTACATGCATAAAAACATGCCCATACATATACATATATTATAAAATAATCAAAACAAAAAGGTCTGTATACAAGCGGCAGCGACTATAGTTATTATAAATCCACATGCATAAAAACATATTCATACATCTTATGTTTTATTGCTTTAAATTTCTTAGATTTCTAAAAATTTTTAACAGCCCAAGTTAGGCAGGTTAGCTTATATGAAAAATAATTTAAAATAAATAAAAGAAATGGCCAACTACGAAGCTGGACAGGTGCAACTTACACAGGTATTTTGAACGAAGTTTATAAGCAATTTTTTTGGTTCCATTATATTTCGGACAATTTAGGCGAGTGACTAACTTATAAGGGTGGCCAACTTGATAGGTTTAACTGTATTATAATCGTTTTTTTTTATATTATTACACTACAATATTTGTTTAACGACTATAATATGAAATAAAAAAAAAAGTGATTTTGGTATACAAAGTTTTTTCAAATTTTATACTTTTATAATAATTCTTATCCTATAGTTGAGTACTATAGAATAAAGAGCAAAACTGGTATTCATTCATAATTTACAAAAATATTTTTTTTTCTCTTATTTTTTGCTTTTTATCGTAGTAAAATAAATATAGAATCCTCTTCCACAATCTGTTAATCCAGTTATGAATTATGTGTTATAACATATAATAAAAATTTATAATTTATATAACATTATAATTTTCAATATACAGGTATTATGTAAATTATTTAATTTGTACCTTTTGATTAATTTTTAAGGAATATCTTTGAGCTTATCAGTTATACACAGGGCTCTAAACGAAGACCTAAAAATAACATTGAAATTAGTGCGATGTGAGGTCCAGCAAATGAATTCGACTTCAAAAATCCAATTGCGAAAATCCTACGCATTAGATTTAATATCTAATGCACCAAGAAAGAAACAGTGCATCTTTATAGATGAAAGTGGATTTAATCTGCACTTGAGAAGATCGTTTGCAAGATCCAAAATAAACGAACGCGCTATTACTACTTTTCATACCTCCAGGGGTAGGAATATTACATTAATAGCAGAGATTTGCAGTAAAGGTGTGGCTGACACTAATATAATTTCGAATACAATACTAATCAATTACTTTATACTGAACAACCACCTAAGGTTGAACCTTATGACAGAAATGACTACATAGAGTTTAATAACTTTCATTTAGTAACCGAAACTTCTCAACTTAATAAAAACAACAATATATTCATACGCTTAAACCATCTCAATATTGAGGAATCTGTGCCTTTACAACGTTAAAATGTGCCGAATACAACGATATTTTCTTCAAATCCGAACAAAAATTATAATTTAGTAATCTAATAAACCATACAATGCCAATGACAGACGAAATCCAAATTTACACCAAATCATATGAATATCCATATAGTCATAAACAGGAAATCAATAAACAGATAAACGAGATGCTAGACCAGAAAATCATAAAACCCAGCTATTCATCATGAAACCCTCCCCTTTATATTGTACCCAAAAAGAAGGACGCGAGCGGAAATATAAAATGGAGAATGGTTATTGATTACAGAAAAGAGAGAAGATAATCCATACTCTATATCCAATATTATCGAAAATTTGGACAAACTAGGAAGATGTCTTTACTTCATACCACTGGATTTATCTAGTGGTTTCTATCAAATTGAGACGGACTATTTATCTGAAGAGCGCAAAAATTGTAACTTTAGATAAAAGTTATATTAATACTTTTGAAATGTGTAAACAAATTATAGTAAATGACCCAATGTTACAATATTTTGGTGACTTAACTACGGACGCCGGAACTTGAACTAGCCGGATATGAACTTTGCCATATGAGCTCTTTTAAGTGTTTTATCTCTACTATAGGCAGTGACAAACCTATATGCTATGCCAGCAGAACTTTGAGCGATAGCGAACTCCATTATTTAACAATTGAAAAGAAGTTTTTAGTAATTGTTTCGGCAACCAAATATGTTCGCTCTTATTTGTTTGTAAGACATTTTAAAATTATTACCGACCTCAAAACTTTAACGCTGATAATGAATCTTAAAGAATCCAGTGCGAAATTAATAAGATGGATATTAAAGTTAGGAGATTACAACTACAAAATAATTTACAAAAGTCGGAAATATTATAATAAAGCTAACGTACTTAATAGAATCAAAATTGAAGATTTGTTAATCAGTATTCCTTCTTCAGAAAAACTGCTAAATTATTTCAACATTCAAATTATACTAGAAAATACTGACAAAAAACCCGCTACTAGAAGCCTTAAAATGTGACAGAAATCCTCCTAAATCAAAAAATTAAAAGCGTACATTCCTTCAAAACTCGCTTATACTATTAATTCGCTAATACTCGCTAATACTAATAAAAACTCACTAATACTATTGATAAATTCTCAAAATTCGCTTATACTATTAATTAAAGAAATACTTTAGTTATTGTAAAGAATATTAAACATTTTATTACCCTCTATTGAATACGTTCAAAAATTATATGTGATCAGGAAAATTAATTTAATTCAAATGTTTTTAAAGATTTATGCAACCAGTAAGAAATCGAACTGCACTTAACGTGTTACCAGCAAACAAGTAGTAATTCACCAGTTGAAAGAGTACATTCAACGTTCGCAAAAATTTATAGACTAATAATTCAAAAATTTAAAGAAAACAAATTTAAAATAAACCATAAAAATATTTTATTTGAAACCTTAATTACGTACAATAATGCTATACACTATAACACCAAACTAACGCCTTACGAACCATTCTATTTAACAACATTTAAATTTAATAAAGAAGTTCATTTTAATAACGAATATGATTATTTAAGAGAACTTGGTAAATTCCAAAATATATTGTACACTTCCATTAGGGAAGAAATAATTAAATCCACAAATAAAAATATAGGAAAATTAAATCAAAATAGAGACGAAACTATTAATTTAGAAGAAAATAAAGTAATATATAGAAAAGAATATAAAAAAATAAATTAGCTTCTAAGTTTTCAAAACAAAAAGTAAAAAGAAACCGAAAAACAACTATTTCAAATATATATCTATAAATATATTATAAGTATTAATAAAAATAAAACAAAAAAACTATAAAACTCTTAAAAATATCAAAAACATTATAAAATTTAGAAGTTAATTATATGGTTTTTTGCCATTTTTCATTCGATAGTAGACTTAAAGAAACTAAGATAAACATTTAGTTTGAACAAATATTCGTTATTAGTTAGTAGTAACAAAACTATGTAAACAAAGGCAATAAATTTATAAATAATAAAAAGAATTGATAATAACTACTTTAATTTTTAAAAATAAAAAATTACATAAATCTAGAACTATTAATTAGGCTATAATAATTTATTACTTGAACTTGATGCATACAAAGAAAATATAAGAAGAATTAACTATCCAGAAATATAATATCATATAATAACAATCTGGAAAACTCTGTTAATATAACGCAAATGAAACTTGCGGAATTAAATATCAAACTGAATTCCCTAATACCAAAATATAGAGCAAAAAAAAAGATTTTTTTACATGCACTTGTAACTACCATAAAAATCTTGAACGGAAACATGGACCTATACGATGCTCAACAAATGAATGATCAAATTGAATTCTTAAAATCAAACCAAACTAACAGACAAATTTAAAAGCCAAACTGCAATTAATACTCAAATATTAAGCAGATTTTAAAAAAAAATTTATAAAATAATTGACGAAAATTGCTAATTAATTGCTAAATTAAGTTTAATACCGCAACAAATTTTAAATACCGAAGAAATGAATAAAATAAATAATAACTTTCAAGGCTTTATTAATATAATCTCAGAAGAAAATGTTTATGATTTATTTAACTTTCAGTCCACTTTAACATTATTTCTTATGTAAAATTTTTTTTTATCAAGAAATTAAATAAAATAAAGAATTATTTTTATAATTATTATTTTATAACATATTTTTGTAAGTATTCCAATAACAAAGAAGAAATGGCAGAAACATCCTTGATTTCACAACCAGAACCAAATTTCATTTTCCAAATCAATTTTCAAGAAACTTCGATTACATCCACCTGAACAATAGAACTCAAAAAACTAAGCATTATTATCCAAAGCAAAAATTACAAAAGCAAAATCAATAATATAACTTATTCCGATAAGCCAAATATTTATTTCGATTTATCCAACAATTTCCAACAATGAAATTTGTCCAAAATTTTCGAACCAATCACTCAACATGAAGAAAGTAAAGCAGCAAAAAACACATTATTTTGAATATGTATAAAGTCAACTAGAGTTTAAAAGCAACTGCACATTTTTTGTAATCACAACATTAGCAGCAAGTATCTTCATTTTTGCAATACATATTGTTAGAAAATTCAACACATATGAACATTAATGCAGCTCTAACCTCAGAAACTTCTGTACCAAAATTACTGTGGGTGTTGCTCTAAGCGGCAGGAATTACGTATAGCATAATACCTTAATTATAGTTAAAACTAACCTTTATTTTTAACATAACATTTAATTTCATAATTTTCTTTTACTAAAATGTAGTCTAATTAATTTTGTTTTATTTTAATTGTTAACATAATATTATTAACGCAATTATCATTTGTCTTGTTAAATTTAAAATAATAAATTCGAGTATATATACATCAAATTTGAATTACCTAATTACATAATTATAATAGGTAATTAAAATATTATTAATTTCTCACATTTAAATATGATATGTGTTCACCTGCTAGTGCTGATTCAAACAGTTTAATAATATAAATATGTGAAGCTTTGTTGAATTAATCAATTATTATTAGATCAGTCAAATAAAGAAAATCAAAGTATAAACCAAATTGTTTTTTTTTTTGATAAGATTAATAAAGATCATCTAATTCGTACTTTAATAAGATATCTGAATAATACATTTTTTTCAGATAATATAAGATATTTTACAAATAGTAAAACATTTATTTATTATAGTAGGTATGAAGGCACTTTGGCCAGACGGCCTTGACGTCATCACGTAATGTATGGCGCCAGTGTTATAGAAGGTCAACTAGATAATGTAGAACAAGTAGATAGTGCAATGACCTAAACAGGTGTGTAGTATTTTTACCGGTTGCATGATTAGTTTCCGGAAAAAGCTTTTGTAAATAATACAAGTAAATGCAATAATCTTGTTGTGATAGTATATAGTAACATAGATTATTGTATATAATAAGAATTTATTTTATTTTTTAATAAAAAGCTTTCACGGTCAACCAGTTATTTTAACGTAACATTAACACAAGAATGCAGTTGTTATTTATGAGATAAATAAAATGCAGATATTTATAGACCTTGATATTGTATCTTAGTTTTAAAGTAATTTAAAAAAATGTATTTATTGATTAATTGTTATGTTTATTGCAGAAAAAATTTTTAAAGAAAAAATCCAGGTGTTTGATATGAATTTATGTTAATGTTAAATGATTTATTATATTAACTACTTTGTATTTTGCAAATAAAAAAACGTCAACTATTGGTATTTTTACAAGTTTTATTATATTCTTGTAAATTACTTTGTGTATTGCAAATTTGAGGTGTGTTATGGGTAACTGGTATGGTTATAAATGTGCAAAAAAAAAAATAAAAAAATAAAAAAGTAAATTAATTTTCATATAATATCGTTTTTATTTATCCAAGAGTTGTGATCTTTATCAAAACCTAACCATTTAACAAAAACCTGATTTCCTTTTCTTTTCAATATTTTTTCAACAAGAAAAGTGTCAGGATTTTTGACTCGAGTAAGTTCAGGCTCGTAAAAAGAACCGAAAATCGGTGATTTTTTTATAATGTAGTAAGTTGTAAATAATTGGGTCTGTGCGTTTTACTTCTTTAATTGTAAATATTTTTGTTGATCAGTTTGGTTGATAACCTTTTGCAAAGTTTCCTTTGTATTTACTTATGCGTACATAATCTCCACCTTTGTATTTTGCTTTCTGATAAAATTTCGGTTGCATGTAAATGTTTTTCAAAATATATTTCTCATTTGCTTTTGTGACTTTTTTATGTTGAAGTTTAATTGTACGATGATATGTTGAGTTGTATTTCTCAAAAAGTGAGGGTAAAATAGATATCCACTTATAATTACCCTGAAAACTAAACTGCTTCCACATTGAATTTTTTAAAGTACGGTGAACACGTTCTACTATGGAGGCTTTCATATCAGAATATATATGATAATGATTATTTTTTTTTATTTCCATTTTTAAATTCTTTGTTAAAAAACTCTTTACCTTGATCAGATTGAATATTTTTTGGGAGTGTTCCAGCACGTTTGAAAATGTTTTGCATGCCAAGTAAAACGTTATTAGCATGTTTAGTTTTAATTGGCTCAGCATAAGCATATTTCGAGAAAATATCTATTACAGTTAATAAATATTTATTTCCTTTGTTATACTTTGCATATGAAATCATTTCTACTAAATCGATTTGCCATGTATCGTTTAAACCTTTTTGAATAAATTTTCTTCGACGAAAGTTTCGTCTGGCTGGTCAATATATTTCCGATACTATTTGTGCCCTTGACATTATGTCTGTACCATTTAATCAGATTTTCCAATTCTATTTTATAATTTTCTATAGAACAACAGTTACACGTATCCGGTCCAGATAACGAGTTGTCGTAAGCCCAAGAACAAAGAGCAAATGAGTTCCGTATATTGACGTAAATTTTTCTGTTGTTGAAAATTCTTTAATGTATTTATACATGTGAAAAATACGGTGTTTATGCTCATTTAATAAGATAGAGGAATATGATTTAAAAACTCTTCCACTTCTTTCACCTCCATCTTTTAAAACGAGAATAAGTTATATACGTTTGTGTTTTTATATATTTGAACAACTCTAATTACCTTTCAATAACTTTTAAAACGAAACCAATAATGATATATTTTAATGATCCATTTACAATTATGGTTGCGGGACCATCTGGATGTGGAAAAACAACATTTGCAACTCAA
Source organism: Poecilobothrus nobilitatus (assembly GCA_947095535.1). Lineage (NCBI taxonomy): Eukaryota > Metazoa > Arthropoda > Insecta > Diptera > Dolichopodidae > Poecilobothrus > Poecilobothrus nobilitatus. The sequence continues at coordinate 172,690,236 of OX352772.1, forward strand.
TTAAAAATATTAACAGATTGATTTATCCGAAAATTGAAACAATAAAATGGTGTAACCCAGAAATTTCTGCTATTCCGAAAAATATAAATTTTCCTGATATAGACCTTTATACCAGTAAAGTTTAGTGAGAATGAAAATAAACCTACATTAATTGTTTTAGATGATTTAATGCTAGATTCTGCAAATAAACAGGTGTGCGAACTATTTACTAAAGGTTCGCACCACCGTAATTTATCTATTGTATTGTTAACGCAAAACGTTTTTCATGAAGGAAAATTCTCAAGAGATATTTCATTAAATTGTAAATATTTAGTGCTTTTCAAAAACCCTCGAGACAAATCACAGATTTTTCCTCTTGCTAGACAACTATATCCGTAAAATATGAAGGGTTTCTTGAGAGTACATAATGAGTCAACATCAAAACCGCATGGTTATATTGTGTTGGATTTAACGATTTATTTAACGATAAGACATTAACAATTTATTTCGTATTAGAACTAATATTTTTTCAAAAGAATATTGTATATGTTTCTGTGATACGTGTGAGATGAACAGCTGTCAAAAATGTGAAACGATTGAAGAAAAACCAACATATATTACATGCACTAGGAAAGTGCAACAAGAAGAAATTTCGTGAAAATATTCTTAAATATTGTGATGATGATATTATAAAAACTATTGCTAAAATTGCAATCAATATATTAAATGGCAATAATAAAATTTCACCAGCACAAAAAGCAAAATTAAAAAAACATAAAAAACAATTAAGATTTCTAGCCTGTGCAAAGAAAAGTATAAAAGCCAAACGAAAAATATTAGTTCAAAATGGTTGATTTTTACCAACTTTAATCGGAATTATATTATCTGATGTAACAAGAAAATTGCTCAGTAAGACATAATGCAGCGAATGATTGTAATGTCACCAGAAATATTTTCAAAATTTTGTAAATTATTTCAAGATGATAAAAACTTGGATTTATTAGATCAAAAAATGAAAAATTTTGTATGATAAAAAATTAAAACCATTGCAAAAATGGTACTTATATCGTCAAAATCTCCTCAAATATGGAATTAACAAAAGACATGCAAAAAAATTACTAGAAAAGGCTAATAATCTTACATTTGATTCAGGCACTCAAACAAAATTCTTTTCTAAACGAAATACATATACAGAAACTGAATTACCTAAATTCAAATCAACATCAGCACAGACCGATTTTTTACCATTAGTTACTGATGATATGTTTGAATATGATCCTAAAAAAGAACATTCAAGTATTGATATCGATTTAACACATTACGATTTGGATGATGAAAATTCATTTAAAAAATTAGCTCAAACGAAAATGTTGAAAGATGAAAAATTTGTCGAAAGACCATCTTTAAGCTCTGATTATCGAATGTTTGAAACACCAAGTGGTGATGTAATTACCGTTGCTGTACCATCTCCTGAAAAAAGAAGACACTTAGATCGGCCGGTAGTTTAATTTCCTCAAGTATACTTTCACAGTTTCCTGAAACAAAAAAGCGAAAACTAAAACTTTTACTAAGAATTCCAAAATTAAGAACTTCATCAACACCGGAATGGACAACATATAAATAGTACAACATTTTATGTTTTAGAAGAAGTTAACAAAGATGGATAGTCAAGATGACTTCTAGGTAACATTGTTTAGTAATGATAATTTAACACTGTTTCCAGACAACACTTTAGCTTCATTCGAAAATAAATTGCCTATTCATTTTGATTTAAGAAATGGAAATTGGAAAGTTGGTCTTTCAGAAATATATCTGAACGATTTCCTACAAACAGAAGAATTTAACAAAGAAAAATGTGCTTTTATTAATATTGGACAGTATAATATGTCCAATATATGTAACAAATATTGAAAAGCTTCTTGAAAAAATCAAAGTAACCAAATCTATAGGCTACACATATTATTCATATGATGATTTGGAATTACATTTGGATGATTGGAAATTTAATTTCTTGCCAACTCTTATTAAAAATATAACTCCTAATCCCGGATTTACTCGAAACCAAGTTTCCAAAGAATTTTTTAATTAATTTTTACCATATATTTCTACTGGAAATATATTCTGAAGTTTAATTCGTTACTAAAGCCTATTTTTACATCAGGTTGGGACTTAATTAAAAAAGAGGGTGTAAATACAAGTAAAAATATTTTTAATGATATAGCATCTGGTGCAAACATAAAAGAAACTGTAATTGATCAAAGCAAAGGTGGCATAAATTTACGAAAATCATTAGTTAACCAACTTCATTCGATGCATGTTGGAAGGCGAAGAGCTATAAAAAGACAAAGAGCTATAAAAAAAACTAGCAGTTTCTAAAAAGACACATTTGAAGTCAAAAAAGCGACGAAAACAGCAAAATAAAACCTACGATATATTTAATTAAAAATGGAATGTATGAAATCTGAACTTGATCTTTTTGCATCATTACCTGTTCAAACAAATATTTTGCGTTCAGAAGAAGTAGCATACAATCTTTTAGCTTCTTTAGAGGCATTTGTTTCGCTTGGGAATGGAGATACATATCGAGATTTATCCAGTACCTATATAAAGCTTAAAGTTCAAATATTATAAAAAGATGGATCAGTTTGGAGTGCAAACGATAAAATAGGAATCGGAACTGACGCAAGGGCAACTCCCCAGCCGAGTGCTGTAAACAATTTATTACACTCTTTAATTAAACAATGTAATGTAACTCTGAACGAAAAAAATATCACTCCTTCAGATTCCTTATACCATTATAAAGCATACATAACTACTTTACTAAATTATGGTACAGATTCCAGTCAAACACATCTGGAAGCATCTGGTTGGGAATTGGATAAACCAAATGTAAATGATTTCAATAATTCTGGTTCTAAATCAAGACAAAAAGCATACAACAATTTTGCAATAGTAGAATTAATGGGAAAATTACATGTAGATTTCTTCAATACTTCTAAATTACTTTTAAATAATAAATAAAGAAAAGGGAAATCAAAACATTTACAATTCCAGCTAACACTTCCAACATAAAATTGGATAATATATTTATAGGGCAAATACCAAAAGCTTTTGTATTTTGTATGGTTAATAATGAAAATTTTAATGGTAAAAGATCAAAAAATCCATACCATTTCGATCATCAAAATCTCACACAATTTCAATTATATGTGAATGGAGTGCCTACACCAAACTCTGCAATTGAAACAAGTTTTACACCGAATAATCTTTGCAATTCTCGTACATATTTAACATTATTTAGCGGAACAGGTATACATCATTCTGATGGAGGACATTAAATTTCAAAAGAACGTTATACAATACTAGCTTTTGATTTATCACCGGACGGCTCGGGAACTGATACATGTCAGAGTTTATTAAACCAGGGAGCAGTAAAGAAGCAAGCAAGACTCAGCTCTCCAATAACTTCAACATTAACTTGTATTGTATTTGCAGAATTGGTAAACATATAAAAGGAAGTTTAATGGACTATTTCTATTCATTTGAATTTTCTATTCATATTCATGTGCTCTAGTAGATTTATCGTTCTGTACGGACGACAACAATACAATATTTGTAAAGCTGGAATAAAAGAAAAATGTAAAACTATTGTAAAAGAATTAAAGTATAAATTTCCTGTCAGAGATTTAAAAAGAGCAGACATTGAGAATTACTCTTTTGGACATATCGATAATGAAAAAATAACTAATAACTTAATAAATTTGCTTGAAAAATTCGATATAGTCTTAACAAATGGAAAGCTTAAAGCAGAATATTTAACAACATTTATACGAGGAAATACTCGACCTATTGATACTTCACGTTTGCAAGAAAATGAATACACTTTAGATTTCAAAAGTGCTGAAATGTAATAACTTAACACATAAAATATTTAGAGGTGTTTATGCTCTTGATCAATTGCTAAAACAAGTTCAAAACCTAGTATTTTGGTGGTAAATAATGATACTTCTAATGAAAAGGGAACACATTGTTTAGCAATATTTGTTCCAGTTCAAGAGTGTGCAGAATATTTTGATTCATTTGGAAATCGGCCCTTTCACAATGAGATTATAAAATTTCTACAAAATCAATCGACATGTTTTATTTTCAACAATAAGCTTTTACAAAGTAATTTAACATCTGTTTGCGGACATTACTGTTGTGTAAATCTATGGATGCAAAGTTCCGGTAAAAGCATAAGATATTTTCTTAATTTATTCAACACAAGCTCCCCACTTAAAAGCGAAAAAAAAATTCAAAGAATATTTCGAAAAATTTTTAAAAAATGTGGAAGAAAAACTATAAATACAAAATTCTAAAATAGAATTCATCAGTTAAACCAAAACAAAACAATGGAGCAATCTACAACTTCAGAAATATTTAAAACAGAAAAAGGTGTGCCACCGCAGAACCTTTTATTAAGCTATATTAATTTTTTGAATAAAAAACAAACAATAAAAATTCAAATTGGATTTAATATTGAGAATTTTGCTGCATCAATAATTTTCCAACGACAAAACAAAATCATAAGCGAAATTAATTATTTGGAGTGGTATACATTTTATCACAACTTTAAAAACAGTTAAGCAAAATTAAATGCAAAAGGATTTTCGCTAATATTTAATCATGATGAGCGCACTAAAATACTTATATTGCAATTAGATGAGTACCCTCGTTTTTGTCTTATGTTAGACTTTATACAAGCAGTGATGTCATATAACAACGAAGCTGAACTTAATATACGAGAATATGTATTCAAACATTTTGAGAAATGTATTGAAAAGAATAAACTAAGATTGGAACAAGAAGATTTCTACATTCCAATGAATTTACACATAGCTCAGTGTAATTATTCCAGACTATTTTATGAAATACCTATGTTTTTGTCAGAAAAATTATCTTGGTCAACAATAAATAAAACAAATATTTTTTAAAACCAATTATTTTCTTTTATTAAATACATATATAAATTCATACAATTTTTTGCAGCACATCTTTTTAAATTTTTAGTAATGTTATGGTGAGGGCAAATGGTTGTGAAATTCCTTACTATCTGAAGAGATGGAATGTCATTATCTAAGTTTATAACGTCTACTCAACTCGAAACAAATTTATCTAAAAATTCATTTTTCTGGTACCCCTTTATATAAACGACATCGAGTGAATTTAAATGTTCTTTCAAGGTATTTTTAATTGCTGAATACTCTATAAAGCCATCATCCCAGTCAAGACCATTTATTTGTGTTTTATTGAATTCACCTCTAGGACCAAATCAATGAGAATTGGTAATTCTCAAGGGCCGAAACCGTGAATTGTCGACTTCACTATTTCCGAAATCACACCTATGAGGACCGTATTTCAGACTTCCGGGGACCCCATCCGAAAACGGGAAGGGGGTCGCCAGAACAAGGCCCCATTTAAAGGGTGCTGGACCCTCAGGGACTGAAATCGAGCCTTCGGGGAGCGAAATGGAGTCTTCGGCGACCGAAATCGGACCTTCAGATACAAGGTCTGATTTAAATGGATTAGCCTGAAAAATATGAAATACAAACAATTTTTCATCAAAAATGTGAAATTTAAACAAAAAAAAAAAAAAAATCGTGATAAGAGTTACAAATTGTTGGTGACTAACATTTTAACTCCATAATAATTTAATTCTTAGACATAGTTTATAGAATGTATAGTGATATGTATAGAATATTTTAGAATGTTGTAATTATGTACCTATGTGACGTAATCTTATATGCAATATATTTAATGTTGCATAAAAAGTATAAATTAATTTGTGTTTTCAAATTATTTTTAATCTAAATGGAAATACCTGAACCATTTGAAGAAATAATTGGAAAATGCGATATTTTCCATTTAGAAAAAAACATCCATTTTAAATAACGACATCAACCTTAACAACCTTCCTAGAGAAAAAATTAATTTATAATAAATTAAATTTAATTAAATAAAACGAATTAAGTACACTAAATTTTTAATATTCTGTTCCTTTTTCTTTAAATTTTCTTTTATTTTTTATTATTATTTTAAATTTTTAATATTCTTTTTCTTTTTCTTTAAATTTTCTTTTATTTTTTATTATTATTTTAATCATTTTTTAAAAAGGAAGACATTTTTAATAAAAGGAGGGAAAAATCTGTAAATTTTTCAAAACTACGCTTCTCTGGCAGTTAGTACAAAACCTGAAAAAAGACTTACAAACTAAAAATTCTTTAAAAAATCTGAAAAAGACCTAAGAGTTTATAAATCTAAGAACTAAACTTAAGTTTTTAAAAATTTTTCTAAGTCTTGTCTTAAGACTTATTACATAATATATAAAATCTGGAAAGTTAAAAAATCGAAATAAAAAAAAGGTAACAATATTTTTTATTTAATTAGATGTTGTTATATTAAATTATATATGAAAAGTTAAAAAATTTAAAAAAAAAGGTAAAAGTATATGCAAAAAATTTATGAGAATGCCATTAAACCTGAAATTAATAAATATTCTGAAAAGTTAAAAAATTTTAAAAATGGTAAAAGTAAATAAAAAAGACAATATTTAATTTGTAAAAAATTTTGTATTTTAACTTTATTTTAAAAATTTTTCTTGTGAGTTTATACTCGTATTTGGAATTAACTCGAACAGAGTCATATTCCACCTATTTGGGTCCCGTCCTATAAACTTAAAACAAAAGCCCTGGCTTTATTATTATTTATTTTTAATTCTTTTTCTGATACAATTTTTTGGAGAATCGTTCCGGCATAAAAAAGGTAATGCTGCTAGCTGATTCCTTCAAAACGCTTGTTACTTTACAGAGAACCGTTCTCTGACCCCTTTTTGTGTTTAAGAATTTCCACTCTTTTATCTCGTACATCACATTCTGCATCTGTGCATCTATTGTTTTGTAGCTCTCTTGCTGCCCTTTTCCGATTGCTATGAGGCTGTCTATGAATTCGTGAATGAAAATAAAATTAATAATTAAAAATATAATTGAAAAATTTGAAAAAAAAAATATTAAAATTATTTAAAAAATTTCAAATCTAATTACCATTATTTCTTTCGGTACTGGTACTGCAACTGGTTATTTCTATTTTTGCGTAGAACTCAACTGATGAAAATAAAAGTTTGGTTTTTCTATTATACTTTTGGAAAAGTATTTTCTACCATAGTTTAAATTACTTTAATAAATACCACAAATTATTTAACCAGCAACTGAACATATGGGAAATTTAAACACTCCTAAAATTCTTTGTTTAAATTAGTACCATAGTTTAAATTACTTTAATAAATACCATAAATTATTTAACCAGGAACTGAACATGTGAGAAAATTTAAACACTAAATTTCTTTGTCAAGAAGAGCAGCAACAACAGCATCACGAATATTACGTTGCAATCACAAAAGATGCTAGTACGATGGTCAAATGGTTTAAATTACAAGGACTTGATTGAATTTAAAATCAAACCGGTACCGGATCATGAAGAACCAACCAATTGGATCAAAAATGCAAAAAACGTCAACCCCGCGGATAAGGTGGGTATTACATTTTGTGGAAGAAGTTTTGAAGAGCGAGGTCCCGGGTGGATAAATTTTAGAGACGCTTCAGAAATTAAATTTCGTGATATCTGGAAAATGATATCAAACATTTTTCAAAGCAACTCTGAAGGACTTAGCACTGATACATTTTGCATATGTATTACTTCTGTTAAGCTTCCTCAGGGCAGAGGGAGAGGAAAATGTTATAATATCTTCGATGAGGAATGTGCTAAGAAAGAAGGTATCGTTAGTATTAGAAACAACGATAACTTATGCCTTCCAAGACCGTTAGTAGTGGCAATGAACATTGATAAGCATTCTGATTACATTAAAATTCGAAAAGACACTAAAAAATTACAAACGATGAAGGCAACAGAACTTATTAACAACGCCAACATAAATATACCTCAAGAAGATTCTGGAATACCACAACTTCAGCAGTTCCAACAATATTTAAAGGAATACTCCATAACCGTTTATAAATATGGAAGCACAGGTAGAGATATTATATTTGAAAAAAGATTTGATTTGATTATGCGGTGAAAAAAGGATCTATCTCCTGTACGACAAAGGCCATTACAACGAAATCACTTCGCTTACTGCGGCAGTTTGCTGTAGTTATTATTGTGAAAAGTGCCATAAGCCATTTTATATCCGTCACAGATGTGGCGGAACATGTCCCCAATGTCAATATTCTCCAGCTTGCCCAAAAACCCAAATTAAATATTTTATGTAAAGATTGTAACCGCCATTTTAGAGGGAACGATTGTTTTAATAACCATAAAGCTTCCAATTCACGGAAGAAAGCGTCCATTTGCAGCACAGTAAAGAGATGCACAAAATGTCTAAGAACATACCAGACAAATAGAGAACATACATGCGCCGAATATTATTGCAAAACATGTAGTAAACATGTTCCTCAGGAAAATTATTGTTTTATACTACCAGATGAAAGAAACCCGAATATTGAAAATGTTCTCTGTATCTTTTTAGAGTGTATGCAGGAAAAAATTTTCCGAGGAAAGTGTATTGATAATGAAGTTTATAAAATAAAGGAACATGAAGCTAATTTATGTGTACTACAACAACGTTGTAATTTATGTCTTAATAAAGATGAAAAAGAAGAATTTTGCGATAGATGTGGAGAAAGGCAACATATTTTAAAAATAAATATTATTGACATTTTCGTACAATGTATATTGAATCAGCGTAAAATATTTAAAAAAGTTATTGTAATAGCACATAATGGACAATTATATGACCATTAATTAATACTAAAGGACATAATAGAAAACACTAAGCTAAATCCTGAATTAATAATGCGAGGTACTAAGATAATTTTAATGACAATAGGAAATATAAAATTTTTGGATTCATTGAATTATTTTCCTATGCCATTAGCAAAATTACCTAAGACTTTTGGGTTACCACAAGCATTCAAGAAGGGATATTTTCCACATTACTTCAATACAACTGAGAATAAAAATTACATTGGAACACTGTAACCACAGAAATTTTATAGCCCTGACACAATGAAAGAAGAAGAACTCAATCAATTTATTAAATGGTATGAGGAACATAAAAATGAAGAATTTAACATGCAGAGAGATATTGTTGAGTACTGCTTAAGTGATGTAAATATATTAACACAGGCATGCTTAAAATTTAGAAAAATCTTTCTTGAAAAATGTGACGTCGAACCATTTTCAGAAGCTACCACAATAGCTTCAGCATGCAATCTAGTATATCGAAGAAAATTTCTACAACCAAATACAATAGGTCTTATACCTAAAAATGGATATAGATGGACAAACAATCAGTCAAAAATAGCTATATAATGGTTGATTTATGAAGAAGAAAAAAGGAATATTAATATCAGACATGCGGCTAAAGAAAAGGAAGTTATTATTTCAGGAAAAAAAGTTGATGGATATTGCCCTGAAACCCGTCAAATTTTTGAATTCCATGGGTGCTATTTTCATGATCATACTCTATGTTTACAACACGAAAGAGACAGCCCATTGCATGACGATCCGAATGATACGTTAAACAGACGATATGAAAGAACATTAGAAAAATCTGAAAGATTAAGAAAATTAGGGTATGTATTACAATATTTTATTTCATATTTTTAAAAATATAAAACTAAAACTGCTTTCCTATAATATAAATTTTCTTTTGTCCCATAGATATGAAGTAATTGAAATGTGGAGTTGTGAATTTAAAAAACACTTGTTAGGAGAAGAACTTTCACATTTAAAAAATTATCCGTTAATATACAATGCTCCTCTAAATCCCAGAGATTCTTTTTATGGAGGTCACACCGGAAATGTGTATCAATATTACAAATCCAAAGAAGCTGAAAAACTTAAATATATTGATGTTTGTTGTATCCATATGTATGTAAATATGAAAAATTTCCTATAGGCCATCCAAAAATTTACGTGGGTAATGTATCAAACAAAATTTGGAAAATATAACCGGTCTCATTAAATGTAAAATACTTCCACCTGAAGAACTATTACATCCAGTATTACAAATTAAACAAAACAACAAGTTAATGTTTTCTTTGTGTCACAAATGCGGAGAAGAAAAAAGCCAAAATGATTTTTGTACACACTCTAATGAAGAACGAGCTTTAATCGGAACATGGGTTATAGACGAAGTTTTAAAAGCCCTGGAGAAAAACTGCGTAATACTGGAAATTTATGAAAAATGGGAATACAATGTTGTTCAATATGATAAACTAACCAATTATGATGGTTTATTCACTAAGATGATGGACAAATTTTTAAAAATGAAGACCGAGGCATCAGGGTGGCCAATATATTACAGAAGCAGACCAAAATAAATATATAGAAGATTTCTTCCAAAATGAAAACATTCAATTAGAATTTTCTAAAATTATTAAAAATGATGGTTTAAGATGCTTCGCAAAATCGATATTGAATGCATTTTGGCGTAAATTTGGCCAGAGAGAAAATCAATAAAAAACCAAAATTATAAATGAGCCCTCAGAGTTATATACTATGCTTACGAATCCAGCTTTAGAAATATGTCATATATTGCCCGTTAACGAAGGAAATCTCATTTTGAGCTGGCAATATAAGGAAGAAGCGACAGATAGCCTTTCTACTGTAAACGTTTTTATTGCGGCATATACAACAACTTAGGCTCGCTTGAAATTATATTAATAATTATCTAGAAGGTTTAAGCAATAGAGACATCATATGTTATACTATGACACGGATTCGATTATATATGTATCCAGAGAAGGTGAATATGACCCGCCGACAGGAGAATTTATCGGAGACATGACCGATGAGTTAGACTGCTATGGAATTAAAAGTTACATACCAGAATTTGTAAGTGGTGGCCCAAAAAATTATGCTTTTAAAGTACATTCAACTAGAGATAATACAGAAAAAATTGTATGTAAAGTAAAGGGAATATCACTTAATTATTCAGCATCTCAAAAGGTCAATTTCAGTACGATCAAAAATGCTATGTTGAATTATAATGAAGTGAACCCTATACATATTTTATCAAATAATATACGCCGTACTCAGAATCACGAAGTAATTAGTGTTCCTGAAACAAAATTTTATCGACCAATGGCAGAAAAACGAAAATTTCTTGAAGACTACAGTTCATTACCGTATGCGTTTAAAAGGCGTCAAATAGAATAAAACGTATTAAAATACATCTCCAAATATATTATTTGAAAATTATAATTTATAGATTAATAAAAATGACATTGTATAAAACTTATTTAACTTGTTTCTTTTACATTATACAAAGTATATATTTTAAAATAATATAAGCTTATTTTAATTTGCATTAGTTAACAATTAAATTTAATAAATTTTTCATCATTTTAGCACACCTGCATAGTATGCATATAAAAAGGCAAGTATATAATATATTAAAAATAATTCCGCATTCCAATTTCTTTTGCATAAATCTTATTTGACATATTTTTAAAATCACGATTTCTATACTAATTAATTTACTTCTTTTATTTAGCATATGCATAATATAAAAGGAATTAAAATATGAAAATTATAATTCTAACACAATAAATTTATTTGATTTTATAATGTAATTTATTTGTATGTACAATAACAGAAAATTTAATTTACATTATACAAAGTAGCAGAAAATTTAACAATAACTGACTTTTTTATTTGCAAAATACAAAGTAGTTAATATAATAAATCAATTAACATTAACATAAATTCATATCAAACACCTGGATTTTTTCTTTAAAAATTTTTTCTGCAATAAACATAACAATTAATTAATAAATACATTTTTTTAAATTACTTTAAAACTAAGATACAATATCAAGGTCAATATCTGCATTTTATTTATCTCATAAATAACAACTGCATTCTTGTGTTAATCTTACGTTAAAATGGTTGACCGTGACAGCTTTTTATTAAAAAATAAAATAAATTCTTATTATTTACAATAATCTATGTTACTATATACTATCACAACAAGATCATTGCACTTACTTGTATTATTTACAAAAGCTTTATCCGGAAACTAATCATGCAACCGGTACACTTGTTCTATATTATTTTACTAATCATGGACTATCTACTTGTTCTATATTATCTAGTTGACCTTCTATAACACTGGCGCCATACATTACGTGATGACATCAAGGCCGTCTGGCCAAAGTGCCTTCATACCTACTTATTATATTTAATTATATTTATTTAACAAAAAACAAAAATTCAGAAAAAGCGTCAAAATAAGAACATTCATAAAATGTTTCATACTTATATTTGTTGACCATTTTTGTTGCTGCTACTGTAACGTACACCAAAATTCATAAAACTTTACGGTCTTATGTAAAATTTGATGATAAACATGTCTTCAACTTTCAACATAAAGTCTTCACACAAATTAATAGTGTTTAGAAAAAAAAATTCAAAATAGACAGGTTTTAAAACCATACCACAAACTTATCCAACCTATCATCCAACCATTATGTAATTATGTACTTTATATTTTTATTATTTTCTCAAATCAAAAAATCTCAATGTTAAAATGACATTTAAGTTGTACAACTTGCTCATACACGATACAACTCAACCGCAAACCAAAGACTGCGCCTACAAAAATCAAAATTTTTTGATATTTATCCAACCATCAAAATGTTTTTACAATTTGCACATACACGATATAACTTATCAAGTCCGCGGACCTGTTCTAAAACTCAATGTGGTTTCGATAATTTTTCAAATACAACTTTAAAAATAATTGCTATTAACATAATTGATATTTTAGCTCATCTTTTTAACAAAAGTATATTGTATGGTACGTTTGCTGAAATATTAAAACATGCCTTAGTTATTCCAATTTTTAAAAAAGGGAACACTAAAGAAATTTCTAATTACCGACCTATTTCTGTGCTGTCAAGTATCTCCAAGATATTTGAAAAAGGGGTAAAATTACGAATAGTGAAATTCTTAAATAAAAATGATTACTTCATTCAAAAGCAATATGAATTTAGAAAAGGGGTCTCAACCGAAGACACTTTATTAGAATTTTGTACCTCAATATGTAAGGGATTAGATGAAAGCAAGTGTTGTGCGGAGCTTTTTGTCGACATTACAAAGGCGTTCAACACTGTTAATCACACGCTTCTCTTAACAAAACCATACAATGATGGTATTAGATGATTCATTCTTGATTGGTTCAAATCTTATCTACAAAATAGAACGCAAAAAGTGAAAGTTAAAGATAAACTGAGCAGGAGTTGCAATATTAATCTGGGTGTACGACAGGGCTCTGTTCTAGGCCCTGAATTATTTTTAATTTACGTCAACTCGATATTCGATAAAAAATTCTCTGGTAAACTTGTCGCATTCGCTGATGATCTGGCTTTATCCTATATATCAAAAAATGTAATGAATCTAACAGCTGAAATAAATTATGATCTACATATATTGAGAAACTGGTTTGCAAAGCATAAACTTGTCGTAAGTAGCAAAACTAAAATAATGCACTTTAATTTAGTTAAACGGGAACCTATGGATATGAAATTGAAATTTCATGCTGCTAACTGCGCTCGTTTTAAACTGGGTAGTTTAGCATGCAATTTTCAAAAAAATCTATTTGCAAGTTATGAGACTTGTTGCTCCGATTGCTTTGAGATTGAGACTGTTAACCAATATAAATACTTAGGTACAGTAATCGACGAAAATATGAATTGGCTTAAGCATACTTACTCTATGAAAACTTACCTAAGGTCAACCCTATAGAATATTTTATTATTTAAAGAAATTATGCTCTCAAAAAGTATTCGAAATGATATATTATGATATATTTCATTCAAAATTCAATATGGTATATGTTGTTGGAATGGAGCATACTATAATAAAATCAAACCTCTTCTCTTTCTACAAAAATATGTAATGAAAAAAATAGCTATAAAAATCGCCAACACAACTCTTTAGAGTTGTTCCAACAACTGAATATAATGCCAATTCGGCACCTTTACTATTTTAATGTTATCAAAAGATTATTAACAAAAAACAGCATTGAGTTGAGTCTTCGTTCAAATGAAAACTATAATCTAAGGATTAATCAACATCGCAGAGTAAATGTGCCAATTTTTAGAACTACGAGTCACAAAAACTCCTACTCTATTGTATCATGTACATTATATAATAAAGTACCTAATTCAATTAAATCTTTATGTAATAAAACTACTTTATTCCGAAAACTAAAACTATGGTTATTGGATATGGGTCATGAGGAAATTGAAGTCTTGTTAAGAACATTAATTTAATCAGTATTTGCAGAGTTTTATTATTGGTAAATTACAATAAACCTTTTACCTGTTTTGTTTTTGGTATACCTATCCTTAATTATTCAAAACTTTTGTATTAAATTTTTATGCATATTTAAGTTTTTGTTTTAAATTTTATGAATTTAAGTATATTTTTTTTTTTTGTTTTTATTTTATGAATTTTTTTTATGCATTTTTAAGTTTTGCTTTAATTTTTATAAATAAGTACATTTTTTATAAATTTTTTTTTGTTTATTTTCGCATTTTTAGTATATAGAATTTTATTATTTTTTCTATAGTATCTATCAATAGTAATTTTTATTGCTGAATTTAGTATGTATGTAAATCATATTCACCCGCTATTAAAAAAATTATTGTTTAGATTAAGGACTAATGTAACACTTAACACTATAACTCATGTAGTTATATTAAGTGCCTCAAACTATTCTCATAAACTTGTTTTCAATTGAACATGTACTTATTTATTATAAATTATATATTTATGGTTGAATGAATGGGAATAAAGAAAAATCTTAAAAAAAAAAACCAAGTCCGCCGTGTGTGGGTACCATTATATAGCAGATATAAACAATTTTTTTAAAAAATCAACGAGAGCATTACAGTTATTATTTTAGAATGTATTAAAACTCAAATACTGAAGCTCAGCTCAGCTACTAAAAGTTATTGAATTCTTAAATAGATTTGGGTCGAAAAGATCCGTACTTGAGTACCGAAAATAATCGATTATTTAAGTTTTTTATTATAACCTTGTTGTATTTCATAAAGTAATTTGATAACAGCTGCAAATATAGGTAATAAATTATTTTATAATTGTTATGTTTACATATTTTTGATATACATACTCGTACAGGTAGTACAATTTTCAAAGTAAAAAACACTTTTTTTGTCAAATTAAAATGTAAATTATACTATTTATTTATTTATTTATTCATATTAATATTACAAATCACATAGGATATTGCAATACTATAAAACCATCGGCTACTGAGGCCATTACAGGTCGAATATTATTATTAACTTATACACTATTATTTATTTGGTTTATATTATATTAATATAAATATTTGTCCAGAAAAATTATGTGTAACAAATGCATTCAATTTAAAGTGTTGTGTTGGATGTGTTATATTATAGAAAAAATAAATATGCATAGCTACAATGTATAGAGTATAGATATAATGTCTATGATTTACAAAAATAAAATATACATAGCTATAATGTATTCAGTAGACTTTTATTAAATATTTTGTTTTAACAAATAAACTTAAGGTACTAAGGAAACAAATCAATGTCCCCTGGGTAGGGTAATTCCGACCATTGCTTGGTTAAGACAAGTTTCCGAGTAAGCCCAATCTCCAACCAGAGGTTCCCTCGCAAAAAATTAGTTTGGTGTTACAGCCATGCTAACTGGTAGGGTCTTAATAACTTTTTTAAATCTATTGATTGGTCATTCTGCTTTCGTAATATAAATGTTAACTTTGCTGCAAATACAATTAGTGAAACTATTTTACTTAGGATGAAGTTATTCATTCCTCATTTCATGAAACTGTCAAAAAGCCCAAGTTTTGGTTTAATCGCATTTGCAAGGAAGGCATTTCTAGAAAAGAGGAGGCTTTTAAACAGTACCAAAACTGCAGGTCGGAGGCTCGCAGGGCCAACTATATAGTGGTTAGAAACAGATGCAAGAGAGTTATCAACAAGCAAAAATTCTTGTTCCATCAAAAGTTGAAACGCAAAATTATCCACATGCCAAAGAATACCAAGTCTTTTTGGACATTTGCCAAAAGTTTAAAAGAGGACGTTAGAGGGTCTTCTTTTCCACCACTTGTTGATAATAATGGCAGAACCGTATCAGATTCTAAACAGAAGGCCAACTTATTTGGCAAACAGTTCGCTTCCAATTCGACACTGCCACAATCAGCTCATATGCCACCCTCCATTCCAGAAGTTGGCTGTTCCTTTGGTAAAATTTACTTTAGGACACGGGCGGTGATGAAGATCTAGCAAATCTGGAAACAAATAAGTCGGCGGGTCCAGATGGTATAACTACCATGGAGCTCAAAAATACCTACTCCAGTATTTCACAACCTCTACGCATCCTTTTCCACCATTCCTTTACTTCGGGTATTCATCCTACCCAATGGAAGATATCACATGTTTTCCCTGTTCCCAAAAAAGGTAACAAAAGCAATTCCTCTAACTACCGACCAATTGCTATTATTTCGGTCCTTTCCATAGTAATGGAGAAAATTGTAAATCAAAAGCTTTTGAAATACCTGGATCACAAAGGTTTCCTTTATGACCGACAATACGGGTTCAGAGCCCGCCATTCAACCGATGATCTCATGATTCACCTTTGTGAGAAGCTAAGCGTCGGCCTTCATCATTGTGGTGAGTCCGATGTTGTGGCTCTTGATGTTTCTATGGCCTTCGACCGAGTTTGGCACGATGCTTACTGACAAAATGCAAAGCATTAGGTTTAGGTAGAGTCTTCCTAAAATGGATTGGAGATTTCCTTTCGAACCTACGATTTGTGTACTGGTCATCTGAAAAATTCAAAATAAATGCTAGTGTCCCTCAAGGATCAGTTTTATCCCCCACTCTCTTGTTAATGTTTATCAATGACTTACTCTCATTAACCTCCAATCCGATCCATAGTTTCGCAGACGACAGCACTCTTGTAGCTTTCTATGAGTTTCATAGCTGCTGTAATATTAATCACCAAATTAATACAACATCAAAAAATTTCACAATTAGTGAGCTAATTAACGATTTAGCAAAAATTCAAAAATGGGGTGAAGTCAGCAGAGTCGACAGAGTTGATTTCAACACCAAAAAAACGCAATGCTGTCTGATCTCGCGCAAAATTGCTACAACTATTCCTAACCTACTATTTAAGGGTGAAGTTTTGCAGCATTCAACAAACTTAAACATGCTGGGTATCGAGTTAAACCAAAAATTGACCTGGCCAAATCACATTTTTGATATAGCTAAAGATGCAGCTAATTATTGGGGTTTTTTGTATCGCTGCAAAACCTACTTCTCTTCATTCGATCTTCTCAATATCTATAAAGCGTACATTAACCCGAAAATGGAGCATAATGCACACATTTGGGCTGCAGGCCCTCAAACAGCGATGGGTTATCTAGATAATATGCAAAACAGAGCTATTCGTCTCATCAACGACCCTAATGTAACTTAAATGCTCACTTCAATCAGCTATCGCCGTACAGTTGCGTCACTGACCTTGTTTTATAGATATCTTGTAGGGATTCACACCTGTTCCAAAGAAATAAAACAGTTAATGCCTCCACTCAAAGTATTCCAACGAGAAACAAGGACTGCAACAAAAGCTCATCCCTAATATGTAGAGTAATCAAGATGACGAAATACAGCTTATAGAAATTAGTTTTTCATGCGCACGTCCCGTTTGTGGAACCATATACCATCGCATGTGTTTCCTAAAGTTGGTAATTCATATGTGATTTACTTAAGTTTGAGAAGAACATTAACATCTTTTTTCAAAATATCCCTTCAAATTTCCCTACCTATCCCCCATAATCCCAAGTTTCCCAATTTCAATTTTCTCAATTATCCTTCCCACATCCCTATCCCCAAAACCAAGCTGTCATTTGTATTAAAGGTTTCATCCTAAAGTTTGGTTTTAAAAGGTGGTTTTGGTTGGTTTAAGTCTACCTTGAGAAACCACGTTGCAATTCCTCTTGGTGACTTTAGAGTTTTCCACCAACCCTCGTAAAAAAAAAAAAAAATAAAAATCAATGTTAAATTATAGGTTCACTGAAATAAAAGTTTCTTTTCCTACTTAGAGTAAATATATAGACATGATATACCTAGTACTAATAAAATTAAATAATTTTTAAAGCTTTTGCAAAAATTAATAAAAAAGTCAAATTTTATTTAACAATTTTCTTTTTAATATTAGTACCTAAATGGGGAATAGGAATATAAGTACAGTACCTAAATAGGGAATCAAAAAATAACAGAAGCAAATAAAATTAATTAAAAAAAATGTTTTATTGCTTAAAATTAAAGAACAGAAGGGAAACTTTAGAAGGGAAAAAGTCACATGGAAAATTCTAAAATATAGTCTGATAGTATTCATTTTCCAAATGGCATAAAAAACCCTTTTTATTAGCACATTTACAAAAAAAATAAAAATTCAAAATTTATGTAGACAAATTTTACAAGAAAATATAAAAAACTATTTGCAAAATTATTTACAAAATTATAACTAAGCATAATAAACTACTTTAACATTTAAAAAAAATTAACATAAAAACATAATAAATCATTTTAACAATATATATAGGTATTAAAGTTAAATTAATAATCTCATGCATTGATTTTTAACGAAATTTTAATGAAAAAAAAAAGAAATTAAAGTTATTAATCCATTACAAATCAAGAAAAAGTTTAAAAAAATATTTATTCAAAAATTGCAGACCATGTGAGACAAAATTTCTACTATATATATATTTAGTTTCGAATTATTTTTGACTATTTTTTTGTCTTTCCCTCTTCACTTAATTAAATCAATTAATTAAATCTATTCGTAATACATTACTCAAATATAATTTAAATACTGTTGACTGTGAAGTTTCTTTTCGATCGCTTTACTTTCCCAAAGAGACAACAGCCAAAAAATGTGCCCAAAGCTTTCAAAAAACCATATCTTTCCAAATTCATTCATATTGATGTATGCTTGTTGTATCCATATGTATGTAAATATGGAAAATTTTACATAGGCCACCCAAAAATTTACGTGGGTAATGTATCAAACAAAATTTAGTAAATATGACCGGTCTCATTAAATGTAAAATACTTCCACCTGAAGAACTATTACGTCCAGTATTACAAATTAAACAAAACAACAAGTTAATGTTTTCTTTGTGTCACAAATGCGGAGAAGAAAAAAGCTAAAATGATTTTTGCACACACTCTAATGAGGAACGAGCTTTAATCGGAACATGGGTTATAGACGAAGTTTTAAAAGCCCTGGAGAAAAACTGCGTAATACTGGAAATTTATGAAAAATGGGAATACAATGTTGTTCAATATGATAAACTAACCAATTATGATGGTTTATTCACTAAGATGATGGACAAATTTTTAAAAATGAAGACCGAGGCATCAGGGTGGCCTTCTAAATATATTACAGAAGCAGACAAAAATAAATATATAGAACATTTTTTCCAAAATGAAAACATTCAATTAGAATTTTCTAAAATTATTAAAAATGATGGTTTAAAATCCTTCGCAAAATTGATATTGAATTTATTTTGGCGTAAATTTGGCCAGAGAGAAAATCAACAAAAAACCAAAATTATAAATGAGCCCTCAGAGTTATATACTATGCTTAGAAATCCAGCTTTAGAAATATGTCATATATTGTCCGTTAACGAAGGAAATCTCATTTTGAGCTGGAAATATAAGGAAGAAGCGACTGATAGCCTTTCTACTGTAAACGTTTTTACTGCGGCGTATACAACAACTTAGGCTCGCTTGAAATTATATTAATAATTATCTAGAAGGTTTAAGCAATAGAGACATCATATGTTATACTATGACACGGATTCGATTATATATGTATCCAGAGAAGGTGAATTGATTATATTGATTATAATAATGATAAAATTTATTGAGAATTTATAAAATTTAAATTACTTTTATTTGGAACAATAATTTTGAAATTTCAGTTCAGGCTCCGTTTTATGCATTCGAATTTTTGAATAAAAAATTTTGGAATTCGAATAAGTTCGAATTTTGTATTTCATGATTTTGTTTTAAATAGCTATTGTCCAAAAAAAAGGTTAAGAATAAAATTCAAGACTTTTTTTAAGATAACATTGTTCATGTTAAAGAAGATAAAGATATAAAATAGTCGCATGGGAAATACAGTAAAACCTGTATAATTTGGCGGTGTAAAAAATTTTGTAAAAAACCTGTATAACGGTGTAAAAAATTTTGGCCAACTTATAGAAAAAATAAAATTATTGAGTTTTTTTCCTTATAGTAAATAGAAATACATAATTTTTTTTAATGTAAATGTGTATGTACCTACTCAGAGTTAAATAATCAACAAAAAAGATTAATACTACTATTTACTTTCAAATTAATTTTTACGATGGCTTTTAATAATGTTCAATCAATACATTTATTCGTTTTGTAATCTAATTGAAAATTGTCAAAATAAAATATTCAATAATCTAAAACTTGAACAAAATTTTTGCATGACTGAACTTGATTAGAGGAACTTAGAAGACATACAAACATCAGAGATGGGAAATAGTGCATTATTTTCATAATGCATTATTTTTCATAATTATTAATTAGATATAATGCATTAATTTTATGAATAATGCATTAAAATAATTATTTTAAATTATTTTATTAAACTAAGGCATTATATTCAAAATTCATATACAATTTAAATGGTTTATTCATGACCTTAGCTGTCTATAATTTACATATGTATACAGACGTAATTAAAAAGCAAAATTTATAAGTTAATTAAAAATAATACCAAAATTAATAAAAATATTTACTTGCAAGTTAATTAAAAGAAAAAACAAAAAAAAATAAATAAAAATAAAAAGTTTACAAAATGTGTTGTTTTACAAAAATCCCAGAAGTATATAATTAAAACAAAATCATAAGTTAGTATAATGTTAGCAATAATTTTAATACTTGTATTCGTAATGTTAGTAATGTTCTCAAAACATGCTGTTTGTATTGAATTAATAATGTTAGTAATAATTAGTTCTCAATTAACAAGTCCTTTACTTTCTTTTTGAAAAAAGAGAAATTGGTTATTAATTTTAGTTCTTCCTGTAAGACGTTGTAGCTTTTCAAACAATTGTATAGACAGTTATTTCTTTGGTTGCTAGTTCTAAAAAGTGAAAGATAGAAATTGGCTTTGTTTCTTGTATTATAGTTATGTATATCGAGTCTTCTATTTAAGATAAAACTATGTTTTAATTGGTTGTTTACTATTTTGAAAGCCGTTGCAAGCAATTGAAATTTGCTTATGACCGCCAGACTAAGATATTGGTTCATGTATAAAAATCGCGATGGATAACAAATCGGTAACCGTTGAATAATTTTCAAACACTTTTTGTGTACTATCTCCAGTTTATTTAGGTACCCTTGTGGCGCTCTGCTCCATATAGGATTTAAATAGCAGATATTAGACTTAATATATGACGAATATATCGCAAAAAGACATACATACATACATATACTTTTTTTTGCACAGATCATAAATAATGTAGATAGCATTATTCTGCATGATATCCACACATTTTTTTAAAAAAGTTTTTAACAATCTTTTACATGTTTAAATTGTATTGTAGCCCAGCGACAGCGACTAGTTATTTTAAATTTACATGCATAAAAACATGCCCATACATATACATATATTATAAAATAATCAAAACAAAAAGGTCTGTATACAAGCGGCAGCGACTATAGTTATTATAAATCCACATGCATAAAAACATATTCATACATCTTATGTTTTATTGCTTTAAATTTCTTAGATTTCTAAAAATTTTTAACAGCCCAAGTTAGGCAGGTTAGCTTATATGAAAAATAATTTAAAATAAATAAAAGAAATGGCCAACTACGAAGCTGGACAGGTGCAACTTACACAGGTATTTTGAACGAAGTTTATAAGCAATTTTTTTGGTTCCATTATATTTCGGACAATTTAGGCGAGTGACTAACTTATAAGGGTGGCCAACTTGATAGGTTTAACTGTATTATAATCGTTTTTTTTTATATTATTACACTACAATATTTGTTTAACGACTATAATATGAAATAAAAAAAAAAGTGATTTTGGTATACAAAGTTTTTTCAAATTTTATACTTTTATAATAATTCTTATCCTATAGTTGAGTACTATAGAATAAAGAGCAAAACTGGTATTCATTCATAATTTACAAAAATATTTTTTTTTCTCTTATTTTTTGCTTTTTATCGTAGTAAAATAAATATAGAATCCTCTTCCACAATCTGTTAATCCAGTTATGAATTATGTGTTATAACATATAATAAAAATTTATAATTTATATAACATTATAATTTTCAATATACAGGTATTATGTAAATTATTTAATTTGTACCTTTTGATTAATTTTTAAGGAATATCTTTGAGCTTATCAGTTATACACAGGGCTCTAAACGAAGACCTAAAAATAACATTGAAATTAGTGCGATGTGAGGTCCAGCAAATGAATTCGACTTCAAAAATCCAATTGCGAAAATCCTACGCATTAGATTTAATATCTAATGCACCAAGAAAGAAACAGTGCATCTTTATAGATGAAAGTGGATTTAATCTGCACTTGAGAAGATCGTTTGCAAGATCCAAAATAAACGAACGCGCTATTACTACTTTTCATACCTCCAGGGGTAGGAATATTACATTAATAGCAGAGATTTGCAGTAAAGGTGTGGCTGACACTAATATAATTTCGAATACAATACTAATCAATTACTTTATACTGAACAACCACCTAAGGTTGAACCTTATGACAGAAATGACTACATAGAGTTTAATAACTTTCATTTAGTAACCGAAACTTCTCAACTTAATAAAAACAACAATATATTCATACGCTTAAACCATCTCAATATTGAGGAATCTGTGCCTTTACAACGTTAAAATGTGCCGAATACAACGATATTTTCTTCAAATCCGAACAAAAATTATAATTTAGTAATCTAATAAACCATACAATGCCAATGACAGACGAAATCCAAATTTACACCAAATCATATGAATATCCATATAGTCATAAACAGGAAATCAATAAACAGATAAACGAGATGCTAGACCAGAAAATCATAAAACCCAGCTATTCATCATGAAACCCTCCCCTTTATATTGTACCCAAAAAGAAGGACGCGAGCGGAAATATAAAATGGAGAATGGTTATTGATTACAGAAAAGAGAGAAGATAATCCATACTCTATATCCAATATTATCGAAAATTTGGACAAACTAGGAAGATGTCTTTACTTCATACCACTGGATTTATCTAGTGGTTTCTATCAAATTGAGACGGACTATTTATCTGAAGAGCGCAAAAATTGTAACTTTAGATAAAAGTTATATTAATACTTTTGAAATGTGTAAACAAATTATAGTAAATGACCCAATGTTACAATATTTTGGTGACTTAACTACGGACGCCGGAACTTGAACTAGCCGGATATGAACTTTGCCATATGAGCTCTTTTAAGTGTTTTATCTCTACTATAGGCAGTGACAAACCTATATGCTATGCCAGCAGAACTTTGAGCGATAGCGAACTCCATTATTTAACAATTGAAAAGAAGTTTTTAGTAATTGTTTCGGCAACCAAATATGTTCGCTCTTATTTGTTTGTAAGACATTTTAAAATTATTACCGACCTCAAAACTTTAACGCTGATAATGAATCTTAAAGAATCCAGTGCGAAATTAATAAGATGGATATTAAAGTTAGGAGATTACAACTACAAAATAATTTACAAAAGTCGGAAATATTATAATAAAGCTAACGTACTTAATAGAATCAAAATTGAAGATTTGTTAATCAGTATTCCTTCTTCAGAAAAACCGCTAAATTATTTCAACATTCAAATTATACTAGAAAATACTGACAAAAAACCCGCTACTAGAAGCCTTAAAATGTGACAGAAATCCTCCTAAATCAAAAAATTAAAAGCGTACATTCCTTCAAAACTCGCTTATACTATTAATTCGCTAATACTCGCTAATACTAATAAAAACTCACTAATACTATTGATAAATTCTCAAAATTCGCTTATACTATTAATTAAAGAAATACTTTAGTTATTGTAAAGAATATTAAACATTTTATTACCCTCTATTGAATACGTTCAAAAATTATATGTGATCAGGAAAATTAATTTAATTCAAATGTTTTTAAAGATTTATGCAACCAGTAAGAAATCGAACTGCACTTAACGTGTTACCAGCAAACAAGTAGTAATTCACCAGTTGAAAGAGTACATTCAACGTTCGCAAAAATTTATAGACTAATAATTCAAAAATTTAAAGAAAACAAATTTAAAATAAACCATAAAAATATTTTATTTGAAACCTTAATTACGTACAATAATGCTATACACTATAACACCAAACTAACGCCTTACGAACCATTCTATTTAACAACATTTAAATTTAATAAAGAAGTTCATTTTAATAACGAATATGATTATTTAAGAGAACTTGGTAAATTCCAAAATATATTGTACACTTCCATTAGGGAAGAAATAATTAAATCCACAAATAAAAATATAGGAAAATTAAATCAAAATAGAGACGAAACTATTAATTTAGAAGAAAATAAAGTAATATATAGAAAAGAATATAAAAAAATAAATTAGCTTCTAAGTTTTCAAAACAAAAAGTAAAAAGAAACCGAAAAACAACTATTTCAAATATATATCTATAAATATATTATAAGTATTAATAAAAATAAAACAAAAAAACTATAAAACTCTTAAAAATATCAAAAACATTATAAAATTTAGAAGTTAATTATATGGTTTTTTGCCATTTTTCATTCGATAGTAGACTTAAAGAAACTAAGATAAACATTTAGTTTGAACAAATATTCGTTATTAGTTAGTAGTAACAAAACTATGTAAACAAAGGCAATAAATTTATAAATAATAAAAAGAATTGATAATAACTACTTTAATTTTTAAAAATAAAAAATTACATAAATCTAGAACTATTAATTAGGCTATAATAATTTATTACTTGAACTTGATGCATACAAAGAAAATATAAGAAGAATTAACTATCCAGAAATATAATATCATATAATAACAATCTGGAAAACTCTGTTAATATAACGCAAATGAAACTTGCGGAATTAAATATCAAACTGAATTCCCTAATACCAAAATATAGAGCAAAAAAAAAGATTTTTTTACATGCACTTGTAACTACCATAAAAATCTTGAACGGAAACATGGACCTATACGATGCTCAACAAATGAATGATCAAATTGAATTCTTAAAATCAAACCAAACTAACAGACAAATTTAAAAGCCAAACTGCAATTAATACTCAAATATTAAGCAGATTTTAAAAAAAAATTTATAAAATAATTGACGAAAATTGCTAATTAATTGCTAAATTAAGTTTAATACCGCAACAAATTTTAAATACCGAAGAAATGAATAAAATAAATAATAACTTTCAAGGCTTTATTAATATAATCTCAGAAGAAAATGTTTATGATTTATTTAACTTTCAGTCCACTTTAACATTATTTCTTATGTAAAATTTTTTTTTATCAAGAAATTAAATAAAATAAAGAATTATTTTTATAATTATTATTTTATAACATATTTTTGTAAGTATTCCAATAACAAAGAAGAAATGGCAGAAACATCCTTGATTTCACAACCAGAACCAAATTTCATTTTCCAAATCAATTTTCAAGAAACTTCGATTACATCCACCTGAACAATAGAACTCAAAAAACTAAGCATTATTATCCAAAGCAAAAATTACAAAAGCAAAATCAATAATATAACTTATTCCGATAAGCCAAATATTTATTTCGATTTATCCAACAATTTCCAACAATGAAATTTGTCCAAAATTTTCGAACCAATCACTCAACATGAAGAAAGTAAAGCAGCAAAAAACACATTATTTTGAATATGTATAAAGTCAACTAGAGTTTAAAAGCAACTGCACATTTTTTGTAATCACAACATTAGCAGCAAGTATCTTCATTTTTGCAATACATATTGTTAGAAAATTCAACACATATGAACATTAATGCAGCTCTAACCTCAGAAACTTCTGTACCAAAATTACTGTGGGTGTTGCTCTAAGCGGCAGGAATTACGTATAGCATAATACCTTAATTATAGTTAAAACTAACCTTTATTTTTAACATAACATTTAATTTCATAATTTTCTTTTACTAAAATGTAGTCTAATTAATTTTGTTTTATTTTAATTGTTAACATAATATTATTAACGCAATTATCATTTGTCTTGTTAAATTTAAAATAATAAATTCGAGTATATATACATCAAATTTGAATAACCTAATTACATAATTATAATAGGTAATTAAAATATTATTAATTTCTCACATTTAAATATGATATGTGTTCACCTGCTAGTGCTGATTCAAACAGTTTAATAATATAAATATGTGAAGCTTTGTTGAATTAATCAATTATTATTAGATCAGTCAAATAAAGAAAATCAAAGTATAAACCAAATTGTTTTTTTTTTTGATAAGATTAATAAAGATCATCTAATTCGTACTTTAATAAGATATCTGAATAATACATTTTTTTCAGATAATATAAGATATTTTACAAATAGTAAAACATTTATTTATTATAGTAGGTATGAAGGCACTTTGGCCAGACGGCCTTGACGTCATCACGTAATGTATGGCGCCAGTGTTATAGAAGGTCAACTAGATAATGTAGAACAAGTAGATAGTGCAATGACCTAAACAGGTGTGTAGTATTTTTACCGGTTGCATGATTAGTTTCCGGAAAAAGCTTTTGTAAATAATACAAGTAAATGCAATAATCTTGTTGTGATAGTATATAGTAACATAGATTATTGTATATAATAAGAATTTATTTTATTTTTTAATAAAAAGCTTTCACGGTCAACCAGTTATTTTAACGTAACATTAACACAAGAATGCAGTTGTTATTTATGAGATAAATAAAATGCAGATATTGACCTTGATATTGTATCTTAGTTTTAAAGTAATTTAAAAAAATGTATTTATTGATTAATTGTTATGTTTATTGCAGAAAAAATTTTTAAAGAAAAAATCCAGGTGTTTGATATGAATTTATGTTAATGTTAAATGATTTATTATATTAACTACTTTGTATTTTGCAAATAAAAAAACGTCAACTATTGGTATTTTTACAAGTTTTATTATATTCTTGTAAATTACTTTGTGTATTGCAAATTTGAGGTGTGTTATGGGTAACTGGTATGGTTATAAATGTGCAAAAAAAAAATAAAAAAATAAAAAAGTAAATTAATTTTCATATAATATCGTTTTTATTTATCCAAGAGTTGTGATCTTTATCAAAACCTAACCATTTAACAAAAACCTGATTTCCTTTTCTTTTCAATATTTTTTCAACAAGAAAAGTGTCAGGATTTTTGACTCGAGTAAGTTCAGGCTCGTAAAAAGAACCGAAAATCGGTGATTTTTTTATAATGTAGTAAGTTGTAAATAATTGGGTCTGTGCGTTTTACTTCTTTAATTGTAAATATTTTTGTTGATCAGTTTGGTTGATAACCTTTTGCAAAGTTTCCTTTGTATTTACTTATGCGTACATAATCTCCACCTTTGTATTTTGCTTTCTGATAAAATTTCGGTTGCATGTAAATGTTTTTCAAAATATATTTCTCATTTGCTTTTGTGACTTTTTTAGGTTGAAGTTTAATTGTACGATGATATGTTGAGTTGTATTTCTCAAAAAGTGAGGGTAAAATAGATATCCACTTATAATTACCCTGAAAACTAAACTGCTTCCACATTGAATTTTTTAAAGTACGGTGAACACGTTCTACTATGGAGGCTTTCATATCAGAATATGTATGATAATGATTATTTTTTTTTATTTCCATTTTTAAATTCTTTGTTAAAAAACTCTTTACCTTGATCAGATTGAATATTTTTTGGGAGTGTTCCAGCACGTTTGAAAATGTTTTGCATGCCAAGTAAAACGTTATTAGCATGTTTAGTTTTAATTGGCTCAGCATAAGCATATTTCGAGAAAATATCTATTACAGTTAATAAATATTTATTTCCTTTGTTATACTTTGCATATGAAATCATTTCTACTAAATCGATTTGCCATGTATCGTTTAAACCTTTTTGAATAAATTTTCTTCGACGAAAGTTTCGTCTGGCTGGTCAATATATTTCCGATACTATTTGTGCCCTTGACATTATGTCTGTACCATTTAATCAGATTTTCCAATTCTATTTTATAATTTTCTATAGAACAACAGTTACACGTATCCGGTCCAGATAACGAGTTGTCGTAAGCCCAAGAACAAAGAGCAAATGAGTTCCGTATATTGACGTAAATTTTTCTGTTGTTGAAAATTCTTTAATGTATTTATACATGTGAAAAATACGGTGTTTATGCTCATTTAATAAGATAGAGGAATATGATTTAAAAACTCTTCCACTTCTTTCACCTCCATCTTTTAAAACGAGAATAAGTTATATACGTTTGTGTTTTTATATATTTGAACAACTCTAATTACCTTTCAATAACTTTTAAAACGAAACCAATAATGATATATTTTAATGATCCATTTACAATTATGGTTGCGGGACCATCTGGATGTGGAAAAACAAAATTTGCAACTCAATTAAAAATATTAACAGATTGATTTATCCGAAAATTGAAACAATAAAATGGTGTAACCCAGAAATTTCTGCTATTCCGAAAAATATAAATTTTCCTGATATAGACCTTTATACCAGTAAAGTTTAGTGAGAATGAAAATAAACCTACATTAATTGTTTTAGATGATTTAATGCTAGATTCTGCAAATAAACAGGTGTGCGAACTATTTACTAAAGGTTCGCACCACCGTAATTTATCTATTGTATTGTTAACGCAAAACGTTTTTCATGAAGGAAAATTCTCAAGAGATATTTCATTAAATTGTAAATATTTAGTGCTTTTCAAAAACCCTCGAGACAAATCACAGATTTTTCCTCTTGCTAGACAACTATATCCGTAAAATATGAAGGGTTTCTTGAGAGTACATAATGAGTCAACATCAAAACCGCATGGTTATATTGTGTTGGATTTAACGATTTATTTAACGATAAGACATTAACAATTTATTTCGTATTAGAACTAATATTTTTTCAAAAGAATATTGTATATGTTTCTGTGATACGTGTGAGATGAACAGCTGTCAAAAATGTGAAACGATTGAAGAAAAACCAACATATATTACATGCACTAGGAAAGTGCAACAAGAAGAAATTTCGTGAAAATATTCTTAAATATTGTGATGATGATATTATAAAAACTATTGCTAAAATTGCAATCAATATATTAAATGGCAATAATAAAATTTCACCAGCACAAAAAGCAAAATTAAAAAAACATAAAAAACAATTAAGATTTCTAGCCTGTGCAAAGAAAAGTATAAAAGCCAAACGAAAAATATTAGTTCAAAATGGTTGATTTTTACCAACTTTAATCGGAATTATATTATCTGATGTAACAAGAAAATTGCTCAGTAAGACATAATGCAGCGAATGATTGTAATGTCACCAGAAATATTTTCAAAATTTTGTAAATTATTTCAAGATGATAAAAACTTGGATTTATTAGATCAAAAAATGAAAAATTTTGTATGATAAAAAATTAAAACCATTGCAAAAATGGTACTTATATCGTCAAAATCTCCTCAAATATGGAATTAACAAAAGACATGCAAAAAAATTACTAGAAAAGGCTAATAATCGTACATTTGATTCAGGCACTCAAACAAAATTCTTTTCTAAACGAAATACATATACAGAAACTGAATTACCTAAATTCAAATCAACATCAGCACAGACCGATTTTTTACCATTAGTTACTGATGATATGTTTGAATATGATCCTAAAAAAGAACATTCAAGTATTGATATCGATTTAACACATTACGATTTGGATGATGAAAATTCATTTAAAAAAGTAGCTCAAACGAAAATGTTGAAAGATGAAAAATTTGTCGAAAGACCATCTTTAAGCTCTGATTATCGAATGTTTGAAACACCAAGTGGTGATGTAATTACCGTTGCTGTACCATCTCCTGAAAAAAGAAGACACTTAGATCGGCCGGTAGTTTAATTTCCTCAAGTATACTTTCACAGTTTCCTGAAACAAAAAAGCGAAAACTAAAACTTTTACTAAGAATTCCAAAATTAAGAACTTCATCAACACCGGAATGGACAACATATAAATAGTACAACATTTTATGTTTTAGAAGAAGTTAACAAAGATGGATAGTCAAGATGACTTCTAGGTAACATTGTTTAGTAATGATAATTTAACACTGTTTCCAGACAACACTTTAGCTTCATTCGAAAATAAATTGCCTATTCATTTTGATTTAAGAAATGGAAATTGGAAAGTTGGTCTTTCAGAAATATATCTGAACGATTTCCTACAAACAGAAGAATTTAACAAAGAAAAATGTGCTTTTATTAATATTGGACAGTATAATATGTCCAATATATGTAACAAATATTGAAAAGCTTCTTGAAAAAATCAAAGTAACCAAATCTATAGGCTACACATATTATTCATATGATGATTTGGAATTACATTTGGATGATTGGAAATTTAATTTCTTGCCAACTCTTATTAAAAATATAACTCCTAATCCCGGATTTACTCGAAACCAAGTTTCCAAAGAATTTTTTAATTAATTTTTACCATATATTTCTACTGGAAATATATTCTGAAGTTTAATTCGTTACTAAAGCCTATTTTTACATCAGGTTGGGACTTAATTAAAAAAGAGGGTGTAAATACAAGTAAAAATATTTTTAATGATATAGCATCTGGTGCAAACATAAAAGAAACTGTAATTGATCAAAGCAAAGGTGGCATAAATTTACGAAAATCATTAGTTAACCAACTTCATTCGATGCATGTTGGAAGGCGAAGAGCTATAAAAAGACAAAGAGCTATAAAAAAAACTAGCAGTTTCTAAAAAGACACATTTGAAGTCAAAAAAGCGACGAAAACAGCAAAATAAAACCTACGATATATTTAATTAAAAATGGAATGTATGAAATCTGAACTTGATCTTTTTGCATCATTACCTGTTCAAACAAATATTTTGCGTTCAGAAGAAGTAGCATACAATCTTTTAGCTTCTTTAGAGGCATTTGTTTCGCTTGGGAATGGAGATACATATCGAGATTTATCCAGTACCTATATAAAGCTTAAAGTTCAAATATTATAAAAAGATGGATCAGTTTGGAGTGCAAACGATAAAATAGGAATCGGAACTGACGCAAGGGCAACTCCCCAGCCGAGTGCTGTAAACAATTTATTACACTCTTTAATTAAACAATGTAATGTAACTCTGAACGAAAAAAATATCACTCCTTCAGATTCCTTATACCATTATAAAGCATACATAACTACTTTACTAAATTATGGTACAGATTCCAGTCAAACACATCTGGAAGCATCTGGTTGGGAATTGGATAAACCAAATGTAAATGATTTCAATAATTCTGGTTCTAAATCAAGACAAAAAGCATACAACAATTTTGCAATAGTAGAATTAATGGGAAAATTACATGTAGATTTCTTCAATACTTCTAAATTACTTTTAAATAATAAATAAAGAAAAGGGAAATCAAAACATTTACAATTCCAGCTAACACTTCCAACATAAAATTGGATAATATATTTATAGGGCAAATACCAAAAGCTTTTGTATTTTGTATGGTTAATAATGAAAATTTTAATGGTAAAAGATCAAAAAATCCATACCATTTCGATCATCAAAATCTCACACAATTTCAATTATATGTGAATGGAGTGCCTACACCAAACTCTGCAATTGAAACAAGTTTTACACCGAATAATCTTTGCAATTCTCGTACATATTTAACATTATTTAGCGGAACAGGTATACATCATTCTGATGGAGGACATTAAATTTCAAAAGAACGTTATACAATACTAGCTTTTGATTTATCACCGGACGGCTCGGGAACTGATACATGTCAGAGTTTATTAAACCAGGGAGCAGTAAAGAAGCAAGCAAGACTCAGCTCTCCAATAACTTCAACATTAACTTGTATTGTATTTGCAGAATTGGTAAACATATAAAAGGAAGTTTAATGGACTATTTCTATTCATTTGAATTTTCTATTCATATTCATGTGCTCTAGTAGATTTATCGTTCTGTACGGACGACAACAATACAATATTTGTAAAGCTGGAATAAAAGAAAAATGTAAAACTATTGTAAAAGAATTAAAGTATAAATTTCCTGTCAGAGATTTAAAAAGAGCAGACATTGAGAATTACTCTTTTGGACATATCGATAATGAAAAAATAACTAATAACTTAATAAATTTGCTTGAAAAATTCGATATAGTCTTAACAAATGGAAAGTTTAAAGCAGAATATTTAACAACATTTATACGAGGAAATACTCGACCTATTGATACTTCACGTTTGCAAGAAAATGAATACACTTTAGATTTCAAAAGTGCTGAAATGTAATAACTTAACACATAAAATATTTAGAGGTGTTTATGCTCTTGATCAATTGCTAAAACAAGTTCAAAACCTAGTATTTTGGTGGTAAATAATGATACTTCTAATGAAAAGGGAACACATTGTTTAGCAATATTTGTTCCAGTTCAAGAGTGTGCAGAATATTTTGATTCATTTGGAAATCGGCCCTTTCACAATGAGATTATAAAATTTCTACAAAATCAATCGACATGTTTTATTTTCAACAATAAGCTTTTACAAAGTAATTTAACATCTGTTTGCGGACATTACTGTTGTGTAAATCTATGGATGCAAAGTTCCGGTAAAAGCATAAGATATTTTCTTAATTTATTCGACACAAGCTCCCCACTTAAAAGCGAAAAAAAAATTCAAAGAATATTTCGAAAAATTTTTAAAAAATGTGGAAGAAAAACTATAAATACAAAATTCTAAAATAGAATTCATCAGTTAAACCAAAACAAAACAATGGAGCAATCTACAACTTCAGAAATATTTAAAACAGAAAAAGGTGTGCCACCGCAGAACCTTTTATTAAGCTATATTAATTTTTTGAATAAAAAACAAACAATAAAAATTCAAATTGGATTTAATATTGAGAATTTTGCTGCATCAATAATTTTCCAACGACAAAACAAAATCATAAGCGAAATTAATTATTTGGAGTGGTATACATTTTATCACAACTTTAAAAACAGTTAAGCAAAATTAAATGCAAAAGGATTTTCACTAATATTTAATCATGATGAGCGCACTAAAATACTTATATTGCAATTAGATGAGTACCCTCGTTTTTGTCTTATGTTAGACTTTATACAAGCAGTGATGTCATATAACAACGAAGCTGAACTTAATATACGAGAATATGTATTCAAACATTTTGAGAAATGTATTGAAAAGAATAAACTAAGATTGGAACAAGAAGATTTCTACATTCCAATGAATTTACACATAGCTCAGTGTAATTATTCCAGACTATTTTATGAAATACCTATGTTTTTGTCAGAAAAATTATCTTGGTCAACAATAAATAAAACAAATATTTTTTAAAACCAATTATTTTCTTTTATTAAATACATATATAAATTCATACAATTTTTTGCAGCACATCTTTTTAAATTTTTAGTAATGTTATGGTGAGGGCAAATGGTTGTGAAATTCCTTACTATCTGAAGAGATGGAATGTCATTATCTAAGTTTATAACGTCTACTCAACTCGAAACAAATTTATCTAAAAATTCATTTTTCTGGTACCCCTTTATATAAACGACATCGAGTGAATTTAAATGTTCTTTCAAGGTATTTTTAATTGTTGAATACTCTATAAAGCCATCA
Organism: Poecilobothrus nobilitatus; assembly: GCA_947095535.1. Taxonomy (NCBI): domain Eukaryota; kingdom Metazoa; phylum Arthropoda; class Insecta; order Diptera; family Dolichopodidae; genus Poecilobothrus; species Poecilobothrus nobilitatus. Next base: position 172,724,285 of record OX352772.1, read on the forward strand.
TCCCAGTCAAGACCATTTATTTGTGTTTTATTGAATTCACCTCTAGGACCAAATCAATGAGAATTGGTAATTCTCAAGGGCCGAAACCGTGAATTGTCGACTTCACTATTTCCGAAATCACACCTATGAGGACCGTATTTCAGACTTCCGGGGACCCCATCCAAAAACGGGAAGGGGGTCGCCAGAACAAGGCCCCATTTAAAGGGTGCTGGACCCTCAGGGACTGAAATCGAGCCTTCGGGGAGCGAAATGGAGTCTTCGGCGACCGAAATCGGACCTTCAGATACAAGGTCTGATTTAAATGGATTAGCCTGAAAAATATGAAATACAAACAATTTTTCATCAAAAATGTGAAATTTAAACAAAAAAAAAAAAAAAATCGTGATAAGAGTTACAAATTGTTGGTGACTAACATTTTAACTCCATAATAATTTAATTCTTAGACATAGTTTATAGAATGTATAGTGATATGTATAGAATATTTTAGAATGTTGTAATTATGTACCTATGTGACGTAATCTTATATGCAATATATTTAATGTTGCATAAAAAGTATAAATTAATTTGTGTTTTCAAATTATTTTTAATCTAAATGGAAATACCTGAACCATTTGAAGAAATAATTGGAAAATGCGATATTTTCCATTTAGAAAAAAACATCCATTTTAAATAACGACATCAACCTTAACAACCTTCCTAGAGGAGAAACAGGTGGCGGTGAAATTACTCTGTACTGAAAAGTTGCCAAGTGAGCACGATTTGAATGTGCTGAACAGAATTGTTTGTAGAGAAAAGATGCCTGCTGAGGAGCAGCTGAGAGCGGCAGAAACAGAAAAAATTAATTTATAATAAATTAAATTTAATTAAATAAAACGAATTAAGTACACTAAATTTTTAATATTCTGTTCCTTTTTCTTTAAATTTTCTTTTATTTTTTATTATTATTTTAAATTTTTAATATTCTTTTTCTTTTTCTTAAAATTTTCTTTTATTTTTTATTATTATTTTAATCATTTTTTAAAAAGGAAGACATTTTTAATAAAAGGAGGGAAAAATCTGTAAATTTTTCAAAACTACGCTTCTCTGTCAGTTAGTACAAAACCTGAAAAAAGACTTACAAACTAAAAATTCTTTAAAAAATCTGAAAAAGACCTAAGAGTTTATAAATCTAAGAACTAAACTTAAGTTTTTAAAAATTTTTCTAAGTCTTGTCTTAAGACTTATTACATAATATATAAAATCTGGAAAGTTAAAAAATCGAAATAAAAAAAAGGTAACAATATTTTTTATTTAATTAGATGTTGTTATATTAAATTATATATGAAAAGTTAAAAAATTTAAAAAAAAAGGTAAAAGTATATGCAAAAAATTTATGAGAATGCCATCAAACCTGAAATTAATAAATATTCTGAAAAGTTAAAAAATTTTAAAAATGGTAAAAGTAAATAAAAAAGACAATATTTAATTTGTAAAAAATTTTGTATTTTAACTTTATTTTAAAAATTTTTCTTGTGAGTTTATACTCGTATTTGGAATTAACTCGAACAGAGTCATATTCCACCTATTTGGGTCCCGTCCTATAAACTTAAAACAAAAGCCCTGGCTTTATTATTATTTATTTTTAATTCTTTTTCTGATACATTTTTTTGGAGAATCGTTCCGGCATAAAAAAGGTAATGCTGCTAGCTGATTCCTTCAAAACGCTTGTTACTTTACAGAGAACCGTTCTCTGACCCCTTTTTGTGTTTAAGAATTTCCACTCTTTTATCTCGTACATCACATTCTGCATCTGTGCATCTATTGTTTTGTAGCTCTCTTGCTGCCCTTTTCCGATTGCTATGAGGCTGTCTATGAATTCGTGAATGAAAATAAAATTAATAATTAAAAATATAATTGAAAAATTTGAAAAAAAAAATATTAAAATTATTTAAAAAATTTCAAATCTAATTACCATTATTTCTTTCGGTACTGGTACTGCAACTGGTTATTTCTATTTTTGCGTAGAACTCAACTGATGAAAATAAAAGTTTGGTTTTTCTATTATACTTTTGGAAAAGTATTTTCTACCATAGTTTAAATTACTTTAATAAATACCACAAATTATTTAACCAGCAACTGAACATATGGGAAATTTAAACACTCCTAAAATTCTTTGTTTAAATTAGTACCATAGTTTAAATTACTTTAATAAATACCATAAATTATTTAACCAGGAACTGAACATGTGAGAAAATTTAAACACTAAATTTCTTTGTCAAGAAGAGCAGCAACAACAGCATCACGAATATTACGTTGCAATCACAAAAGATGCTAGTACGATGGTCAAATGGTTTAAATTACAAGGACTTGATTGAATTTAAAATCAAACCGGTACCGGATCATGAAGAACCAACCAATTGGATCAAAAATGCAAAAAACGTCAACCCCGCGGATAAGGTGGGTATTACATTTTGTGGAAGAAGTTTTGAAGAGCGAGGTCCCGGGTGGATAAATTTTAGAGACGCTTCAGAAATTAAATTTCGTGATATCTGGAAAATGATATCAAACATTTTTCAAAGCAACTCTGAAGGACTTAGCACTGATACATTTTGCATATGTATTACTTCTGTTAAGCTTCCTCAGGGCAGAGGGAGAGGAAAATGTTATAATATCTTCGATGAGGAATGTGCTAAGAAAGAAGGTATCGTTAGTATTAGAAACAACGATAACTTATGCCTTCCAAGACCGTTAGTAGTGGCAATGAACATTGATAAGCATTCTGATTACATTAAAATTCGAAAAGACACTAAAAAATTACAAACGATGAAGGCAACAGAACTTATTAACAACGCCAACATAAATATACCTCAAGAAGATTCTGGAATACCACAACTTCAGCAGTTCCAACAATATTTAAAGGAATACTCCATAACCGTTTATAAATATGGAAGCACAGGTAGAGATATTATATTTGAAAAAAGATTTGATTTGATTATGCGGTGAAAAAAGGATCTATCTCCTGTACGACAAAGGCCATTACAACGAAATCACTTCGCTTACTGCGGCAGTTTGCTGTAGTTATTATTGTGAAAAGTGCCATAAGCCATTTTATATCCGTCACAGATGTGGCGGAACATGTCCCCAATGTCAATATTCTCCAGCTTGCCCAAAAACCCAAATTAAATATTTTATGTAAAGATTGTAACCGCCATTTTAGAGGGAACGATTGTTTTAATAACCATAAAGCTTCCAATTCACGGAAGAAAGCGTCCATTTGCAGCACAGTAAAGAGATGCACAAAATGTCTAAGAACATACCAGACAAATAGAGAACATACATGCGCCGAATATTATTGCAAAACATGTAGTAAACATGTTCCTCAGGAAAATTATTGTTTTATACTACCAGATGAAAGAAACCCGAATATTGAAAATGTTCTCTGTATCTTTTTAGAGTGTATGCAGGAAAAAATTTTCCGAGGAAAGTGTATTGATAATGAAGTTTATAAAATAAAGGAACATGAAGCTAATTTATGTGTACTACAACAACGTTGTAATTTATGTCTTAATAAAGATGAAAAAGAAGAATTTTGCGATAGATGTGGAGAAAGGCAACATATTTTAAAAATAAATATTATTGACATTTTCGTACAATGTATATTGAATCAGCGTAAAATATTTAAAAAAGTTATTGTAATAGCACATAATGGGCAATTATATGACCATTAATTAATACTAAAGGACATAATAGAAAACACTAAGCTAAATCCTGAATTAATAATGCGAGGTACTAAGATAATTTTAATGACAATAGGAAATATAAAATTTTTGGATTCATTGAATTATTTTCCTATGCCATTAGCAAAATTACCTAAGACTTTTGGGTTACCACAAGCATTCAAGAAGGGATATTTTCCACATTACTTCAATACAACTGAGAATAAAAATTACATTGGAACACTGTAACCACAGAAATTTTATAGCCCTGACACAATGAAAGAAGAAGAACTCAATCAATTTATTAAATAGTATGAGGAACATAAAAATGAAGAATTTAACATGCAGAGAGATATTGTTGAGTACTGCTTAAGTGATGTAAATATATTAACACAGGCATGCTTAAAATTTAGAAAAATCTTTCTTGAAAAATGTGACGTCGAACCATTTTCAGAAGCTACCACAATAGCTTCAGCATGCAATCTAGTATATCGAAGAAAATTTCTACAACCAAATACAATAGGTCTTATACCTAAAAATGGATATAGATTGACAAACAATCAGTCAAAAATAGCTATATAATGGTTGATTTATGAAGAAGAAAAAAGGAATATTAATATCAGACATGCGGCTAAAGAAAAGGAAGTTATTATTTCAGGAAAAAAAGTTGATGGATATTGCCCTGAAACCCGTCAAATTTTTGAATTCCATGGGTGCTATTTTCATGATCATACTCTATGTTTACAACACGAAAGAGACAGCCCATTGCATGACGATCCGAATGATACGTTAAACAGACGATATGAAAGAACATTAGAAAAATCTGAAAGATTAAGAAAATTAGGGTATGTATTACAATATTTTATTTCATATTTTTAAAAATATAAAACTAAAACTGCTTTCCTATAATATAAATTTTCTTTTGTCCCATAGATATGAAGTAATTGAAATGTGGAGTTGTGAATTTAAAAAACACTTGTTAGGAGAAGAACTTTCACATTTAAAAAATTATCCGTTAATATACAATGCTCCTCTAAATCCCAGAGATTCTTTTTATGGAGGTCACACCGGAAATGTGTATCAATATTACAAATCCAAAGAAGCTGAAAAACTTAAATATATTGATGTTTGTTGTATCCATATGTATGTAAATATGAAAAATTTCCTATAGGCCATCCAAAAATTTACGTGGGTAATGTATCAAACAAAATTTGGAAAATATAACCGGTCTCATTAAATGTAAAATACTTCCACCTGAAGAACTATTACATCCAGTATCACAAATTAAACAAAACAACAAGTTAATGTTTTCTTTGTGTCACAAATGCGGAGAAGAAAAAAGCCAAAATGATTTTTGTACACACTCTAATGAAGAACGAGCTTTAATCGGAACATGGGTTATAGACGAAGTTTTAAAAGCCCTGGAGAAAAACTGCGTAATACTGGAAATTTATGAAAAATGGGAATACAATGTTGTTCAATATGATAAACTAACCAATTATGATGGTTTATTCACTAAGATGATGGACAAATTTTTAAAAATGAAGACCGAGGCATCAGGGTGGCCTTCTCAATATATTACAGAAGCAGACCAAAATAAATATATAGAAGATTTCTTCCAAAATGAAAACATTCAATTAGAATTTTCTAAAATTATTAAAAATGATGGTTTAAGATGCTTCGCAAAATCGATATTGAATTCATTTTGGCGTAAATTTGGCCAGAGAGAAAATCAATAAAAAACCAAAATTATAAATGAGCCCTCAGAGTTATATACTATGCTTACGAATCCAGCTTTAGAAATATGTCATATATTGCCCGTTAACGAAGGAAATCTCATTTTGAGCTGGCAATATAAGGAAGAAGCGACAGATAGCCTTTCTACTGTAAACGTTTTTATTGCGGCATATACAACAACTTAGGCTCGCTTGAAATTATATTAATAATTATCTAGAAGGTTTAAGCAATAGAGACATCATATGTTATACTATGACACGGATTCGATTATATATGTATCCAGAGAAGGTGAATATGACCCGCCGACAGGAGAATTTATCGGAGACATGACCGATGAGTTAGACTGCTATGGAATTAAAAGTTACATATCAGAATTTGTAAGTGGTGGCCCAAAAAATTATGCTTTTAAAGTACATTCTACTAGAGATAATACAGAAAAAATTGTATGTAAAGTAAAGGGAATATCACTTAATTATTCAGCATCTCAAAAGGTCAATTTCAGTACGATCAAAAATGCTATGTTGAATTATAATGAAGTGAACCCTATACATATTTTATCAAATAATATACGCCGTACTCAGAATCACGAAGTAATTAGTGTTCCTGAAACAAAATTTTATCGACCAATGGCAGAAAAACGAAAATTTCTTGAAGACTACAGTTCATTACCGTATGCGTTTAAAAGGCGTCAAATAGAATAAAACGTATTAAAATACATCTCCAAATATATTATTTGAAAATTATAATTTATAGATTAATAAAAATGACATTGTATAAAACTTATTTAACTTGTTTCTTTTACATTATACAAAGTATATATTTTAAAATAATATAAGCTTATTTTAATTTGCATTAGTTAACAATTAAATTTAATAAATTTTTCATCATTTTAGCACACCTGCATAGTATGCATATAAAAAGGCAAGTATATAATATATTAAAAATAATTCCGCATTCCAATTTCTTTTGCATAAATCTTATTTGACATATTTTTAAAATCACGATTTCTATACTAATTAATTTACTTCTTTTATTTAGCATATGCATAATATAAAAGGAATTAAAATATGAAAATTATAATTCTAACACAATAAATTTATTTGATTTTATAATGTAATTTATTTGTATGTACAATAACAGAAAATTTAATTTACATTATACAAAGTAGCAGAAAATTTAACAATAACTGACTTTTTTATTTGCAAAATACAAAGTAGTTAATATAATAAATCAATTAACATTAACATAAATTCATATCAAACACCTGGATTTTTTCTTTAAAAATTTTTTCTGCAATAAACATAACAATTAATTAATAAATACATTTTTTTAAATTACTTTAAAACTAAGATACAATATCAAGGTCAATATCTGCATTTTATTTATCTCATAAATAACAACTGCATTCTTGTGTTAATCTTACGTTAAAATGGTTGACCGTGACAGCTTTTTATTAAAAAATAAAATAAATTCTTATTATTTACAATAATCTATGTTACTATATACTATCACAACAAGATCATTGCACTTACTTGTATTATTTACAAAAGCTTTATCCGGAAACTAATCATGCAACCGGTACACTTGTTCTATATTATCTTACTAATCATGGACTATCTACTTGTTCTATATTATCTAGTTGACCTTCTATAACACTGGCGCCATACATTACGTGATGACATCAAGTCCGTCTGGCCAAAGTGCCTTCATACCTACTTATTATATTTAATTATATTTATTTAACAAAAAACAAAAATTCAGAAAAAGCGTCAAAATAAGAACATTCATAAAATGTTTCATACTTATATTTGTTGACCATTTTTGTTGCTGCTACTGTAACGTACACCAAAATTCATAAAACTTTACGGTCTTATGTAAAATTTGATGATAAACATGTCTTCAACTTTCAACATAAAGTCTTCACACAAATTAATAGTGTTTAGAAAAAAAAATTCAAAATAGACAGGTTTTAAAACCATACCACAAACTTATCCAACCTATCATCCAACCATTATGTAATTATGTACTTTATATTTTTATTATTTTCTCAAATCAAAAAATCGCAATGTTAAAATGACATTTAAGTTGTACAACTTGCTCATACACGATACAACTCAACCGCAAACCAAAGACTGCGCCTACAAAAATCAAAATTTTTTGATATTTATCCAACCATCAAAATGTTTTTACAATTTGCACATACACGATATAACTTATCAAGTCCGCGGACCTGTTCTAAAACTCAATGTGGTTTCGATAATTTTTCAAATACAACTTTAGAAATAATTGCTATTAACATAATTGATATTTTAGCTCATCTTTTTAACAAAAGGATATTGTATGGTACGTTTGCTGAAATATTAAAACATGCCTTAGTTATTCCAATTTTTAAAAAAGGGAACACTAAAGAAATTTCTAATTACCGACCTATTTCTGTGCTGTCAAGTATCTCCAAGATATTTGAAAAAGGTGTAAAATTACGAATAGTGAAATTCTTAAATAAAAATGATTACTTCATTCAAAAGCAATATGAATTTAGAAAAGGGGTCTCAACCGAAGACACTTTATTAGAATTTTGTACCTCAATATGTAAGGGATTAGATGAAAGCAAGTGTTGTGCGGAGCTTTTTGTCGACATTACAAAGGCGTTCAACACTGTTAATCACACGCTTCTCTTAACAAAACCATACAATGATGGTATTAGATGATTCATTCTTGATTGGTTCAAATCTTATCTACAAAATAGAACGCAAAAAGTGAAAGTTAAAGATAAACTGAGCAGGAGTTGCAATATTAATCTGGGTGTACGACAGGGCTCTGTTCTAGGCCCTGAATTATTTTTAATTTACGTCAACTCGATATTCGATAAAAAATTCTCTGGTAAACTTGTCGCATTCGCTGATGATCTGGCTTTATCCTATATATCAAAAAATGTAATGAATCTAACAGCTGAAATAAATTATGATCTACATATATTGAGAAACTGGTTTGCAAAGCATAAACTTGTCGTAAGTAGCAAAACTAAAATAATGCACTTTAATTTAGTTAAACGGGAACCTATGGATATGAAATTGAAATTTCATGCTGCTAACTGCGCTCGTTTTAAACTGGGTAGTTTAGCATGCAATTTTCAAAAAAATCTATTTGCAAGTTATGAGACTTGTTGCTCCGATTGCTTTGAGATTGAGACTGTTAACCAATATAAATACTTAGGTACAGTAATCGACGAAAATATGAATTGGCTTAAGCATACTTACTCTATGAAAACTTACCTAAGGTCAACCCTATAGAATATTTTATTATTTAAAGAAATTATGCTCTCAAAAAGTATTCGAAATGATATATTATGATATATTTCATTCAAAATTCAATATGGTATATGTTGTTGGAATGGAGCATACTATAATAAAATCAAACCTCTTCTCTTTCTACAAAAATATGTAATGAAAAAAATAGCTATAAAAATCGCCAACACAACTCTTTAGAGTTGTTCCAACAACTGAATATAATGCCAATTCGGCACCTTTACTATTTTAATGTTATCAAAAGATTATTAACAAAAAACAGCATTGAGTTGAGTCTTCGTTCAAATGAAAACTATAATCTAAGGATTAATCAACATCGCAGAGTAAATGTGCCAATTTTTAGAACTACGAGTCACAAAAACTCCTACTCTATTGTATCATGTACATTATATAATAAAGTACCTAATTCAATTAAATCTTTATGTAATAAAACTACTTTATTCCGAAAACTAAAACTATGGTTATTGGATATGGGTCATGAGGAAATTGAAGTCTTGTTAAGAACATTAATTTAATCAGTATTTGCAGAGTTTTATTATTGGTAAATTACAATAAACCTTTTACCTGTTTTGTTTTTGGTATACCTATCCTTAATTATTCAAAACTTTTGTATTAAATTTTTATGCATATTTAAGTTTTTGTTTTAAATTTTATGAATTTAAGTATATTTTTTTTTTTTGTTTTTATTTTATGAATTTTTTTTATGCATTTTTAAGTTTTGCTTTAATTTTTATAAATAAGTACATTTTTTATAAATTTTTTTTTGTTTATTTTCGCATTTTTAGTATATAGAATTTTATTATTTTTTCTATAGTATCTATCAATAGTAATTTTTATTGCTGAATTTAGTATGTATGTAAATCATATTCACCCGCTATTAAAAAAATTATTGTTTAGATTAAGGACTAATGTAACACTTAACACTATAACTCATGTAGTTATATTAAGTGCCTCAAACTATTCTCATAAACTTGTTTTCAATTGAACATGTACTTATTTATTATAAATTATATATTTATGGTTGAATGAATGGGAATAAAGAAAAATCTTAAAAAAAAAAACCAAGTCCGCCGTGTGTGGGTACCATTATATAGCAGATATAAACAATTTTTTTAAAAAATCAACGAGAGCATTACAGTTATTATTTTAGAATGTATTAAAACTCAAATACTGAAGCTCAGCTCAGCTACTAAAAGTTATTGAATTCTTAAATAGATTTGGGTCGAAAAGATCCGTACTTGAGTACCGAAAATAATCGATTATTTAAGTTTTTTATTATAACCTTGTTGTATTTCATAAAGTAATTTGATAACAGCTGCAAATATAGGTAATAAATTATTTTATAATTGTTATGTTTACATATTTTTGATATACATACTCGTACAGGTAGTACAATTTTCAAAGTAAAAAACACTTTTTTTGTCAAATTAAAATGTAAATTATACTATTTATTTATTTATTTATTTATATTAATATTACAAATCACATAGGATATTGCAATACTATAAAACCATCGGCTACTGAGGCCATTACAGGTCGAATATTATTATTAACTTATACACTATTATTTATTTGGTTTATATTATATTAATATAAATATTTGTCCAGAAAACTTATGTGTAACAAATGCATTCAATTTAAAGTGTTGTGTTGGATGTGTTATATTATAGAAAAAATAAATATGCATAGCTACAATGTATAGAGTATAGATATAATGTCTATGATTTACAAAAATAAAATATACATAGCTATAATGTATTCAGTAGACTTTTATTAAATATTTTGTTTTAACAAATAAACTTAAGGTACTAAGGAAACAAATCAATGTCCTCTGGGTAGGGTAATTCCGACCATTGTTTGGTTAAGACAAGTTTCCGGGTAAGCCCAATTTCCAACCAGAGGTTCCCTCGCAAAAAATTAGTTTGGTGTTACAACCATGCTAACTGGTAGGGTCTTAATAACTTTTTTAAATCTATTGATTGGTCATTCTGCTTTCGTAATATAAATGTTAACTTTGCTGCAAATACAATTAGTGAAACTATTTTACTTAGGATGAAGTTATTCATTCCTCATTTCATGAAACTGTCAAAAAGCCCAAGTTTTGGTTTAATCGCATTTGCAAGGAAGGCATTTCTAGAAAAGAGGAGGCTTTTAAACAGTACCAAAACTGCAGGTCGGAGGCTCGCAGGGCCAACTATATAGTGGTTAGAAACAGATGCAAGAGAGTTATCAACAAGCAAAAATTCTTGTTCCATCAAAAGTTGAAACGCAAAATTATCCACATGCCAAAGAATACCAAGTCTTTTTGGACATTTGCCAAAAGTTTAAAAGAGGACGTTAGAGGGTCTTCTTTTCCACCACTTGTTGATAATAATGGCAGAACCGTATCAGATTCTAAACAGAAGGCCAACTTATTTGGCAAACAGTTCGCTTCCAATTCGACACTGCCACAATCAGCTCATATGCCACCCTCCATTCCAGAAGTTGGCTGTTCCTTTGGTAAAATTTACTTTAGGACACGGGCGGTGATGAAGATCTAGCAAATCTGGAAACAAATAAGTCGGCGGGTCCAGATGGTATAACTACCATGGAGCTCAAAAATACCTACTCCAGTATTTCACAACCTCTAGGCATCCTTTTCCACCATTCCTTTACTTCGGGTATTCATCCTACCCAATGGAAGATATCACATGTTTTCCATGTGATATCTTCCATTGGGTATCTTATTAAGTATCTTATCTTATTAAGTATCTTATTATTCCATATCTTCCATTTATTAAGACCCTACCAGTTAGCCATGCTAACTGGTAGAGTCTTAATAACTTTTTTAAATCTATTGATTGGTCATTCTGCTTTCGTAATATAAATGTTAACTTTGCTGCAAATACAATTAGTGAAACTATTTTACTTAGGATGAAGTTATTCATTCCTCATTTCATGAAACTGTCAAAAAGCCCAAGTTTTGGTTTAATCGCATTTGCAAGGAAGGCATTTCTAGAAAAGAGGAGGCTTTTAAACAGTACCAAAACTGCAGGTCGGAGGCTCGCAGGGCCAACTATATAGTGGTTAGAAACAGATGCAAGAGAGTTATCAACAAGCAAAAATTCTTGTTCCATCAAAAGTTGAAACGCAAAATTATCCACATGCCAAAGAATACCAAGTCTTTTTGGACATTTGCCAAAAGTTTAAAAGAGGACGTTAGAGGGTCTTCTTTTCCACCACTTGTTGATAATAATGGCAGAACCGTATCAGATTCTAAACAGAAGGCCAACTTATTTGGCAAACAGTTCGCTTCCAATTCGACACTGCCACAATCAGCTCATATGCCACCCTCCATTCCAGAAGTTGGCTGTTCCTTTGGTAAAATTTACTTTAGGACACGGGCGGTGATGAAGATCTAGCAAATCTGGAAACAAATAAGTCGGCGGGTCCAGATGGTATAACTACCATGGAGCTCAAAAATACCTACTCCAGTATTTCACAACCTCTACGCATCCTTTTCCACCATTCCTTTACTTCGGGTATTCATCCTACCCAATGGAAGATATCACATGTTTTCCCTGTTCCCAAAAAAGGTAACAAAAGCAATTCCTCTAACTACCGACCTATTGCTATTATTTCGGTCCTTTCCATAGTAATGGAGAAAATTGTAAATCAAAAGCTTTTGAAATACCTGGATCACAAAGGTTTCCTTTATGACCGACAATACGGGTTCAGAGCCCGTCATTCAACCGATGATCTCATGATTCACCTTTGTGAGAAGCTAAGCGTCGGCCTTCATCATTGTGGTGAGTCCGATGTTGTGGCTCTTGATGTTTCTATGGCCTTCGACCGAGTTTGGCACGATGCTCTACAGACAAAATGCAAAGCATTAGGTTTAGGTAGAGTCTTCCTAAAATGGATTGGAGATTTCCTTTCGAACCTACGATTTGTGTACTGGTCATCTGAAAAATTCAAAATAAATGCTGGTGTCCCTCAAGGATCAGTTTTATCCCCCACTCTCTTGTTAATGTTTATCAATGACTTACTCTCATTAACCTCCAATCCGATCCATAGTTTCGCAGACGACAGCACTCTTGTAGCTTTCTATGAATTTCATAGCTGCTGTAATATTAATCACCAAATTAATACAACATCAAAAAATTTCACAATTAGTGAGCTAATTAACGATTTAGCAAAAATTCAAAAATGGGGTGAAGTCAGCAGAGTCGACAGAGTTGATTTCAACACCAAAAAAACCCAATGCTGTCTGATCTCGCGCAAAATTGCTACAACTATTCCTAACCTACTATTTAAGGGTGAAGTTTTGCAGCATTCAACAAACTTAAACATGCTGGGTATCGAGTTAAACCAAAAATTGACCTGGCCAAATCACATTTTTGATATAGCTAAAGATGCAGCTAATTATTGGGGTTTTTTGTATCGCTGCAAAACCTACTTCTCTTCATTCGATCTTCTCAATATCTATAAAGCGTACATTAACCCGAAAATGGAGCATAATGCACACATTTGGGCTGCAGGCCCTCAAACAGCGATGGGTTATCTAGATAATATGCAAAACAGAGCTATTCGTCTCATCAACGACCCTAATGTAACTTAAATGCTCACTTCAATCAGCTATCGCCGTACAGTTGCGTCACTGACCTTGTTTTATAGATATCTTGTAGGGATTCACACCTGTTCCAAAGAAATAAAACAGTTAATGCCTCCACTCAAAGTATTCCAACGAGAAACAAGGACTGCAACAAAAGCTCATCCCTAATATGTAGAGTAATCAAGATGACGAAATACAGCTTATAGAAATTAGTTTTTCATGCGCACGTCCCGTTTGTGGAACCATATACCATCGCATGTGTTTCCTAAAGTTGGTAATTCATATGTGATTTACTTAAGTTTGAGAAGAACATTAACATCTTTTTTCAAAATATCCCTTCAAATTTCCCTACCTATCCCCCATAATCCCAAGTTTCCCAATTTCAATTTTCTCAATTATCCTTCCCACATCCCTATCCCCAAAACCAAGCTGTCATTTGTATTAAAGGTTTCATCCTAAAGTTTGGTTTTAAAAGGTGGTTTTGGTTGGTTTAAGTCTACCTTGAGAAACCACGTTGCAATTCCTCTTGGTGACTTTAGAGTTTTCCACCAACCCTCGTAAAAAAAAATAAAAATAAAAATCAATGTTAAATTATAGGTTCACTGAAATAAAAGTTTCTTTTCCTACTTAGAGTAAATATATAGACATGATATACCTAGTACTAATAAAATTAAATAATTTTTAAAGCTTTTGGAAAAATTAATAAAAAAGTCAAATTTTATTTAACAATTTTCTTTTTAATATTAGTACCTAAATGGGGAATAGGAATATAAGTACAGTACCTAAATAGGGAATCAAAAAATAACAGAAGCAAATAAAATTAATTAAAAAAAATGTTTTATTGCTTAAAATTAAAGAACAGAAGGGAAACTTTAGAAGGGAAAAAGTCACATGGAAAATTCTAAAATATAGTCTGATAGTATTCATTTTCCAAATGGCATAAAAAACCCTTTTTATTAGCACATTTACAAAAAAATAAAAATTCAAAATTTATGTAGACAAATTTTACAAGAAAATATAAAAAACTATTTGCAAAATTATTTACAAAATTATAACTAAGCATAATAAACTACTTTAACATTTAAAAAAAATTAACATAAAAACATAATAAATCATTTTAACAATATATATAGGTATTAAAGTTAAATTAATAATCTCATGCATTGATTTTTAACGAAATTTTAATGAAAAAAAAAAGAAATTAAAGTTATTAATCCATTACAAATCAAGAAAAAGTTTAAAAAAATATTTATTCAAAAATTGCAGACCATGTGAGACAAAATTTCTACTATATATATATTTAGTTTCGAATTATTTTTGACTATTTTTTTGTCTTTCCCTCTTCACTTAATTAAATCAATTAATTAAATCTATTCGTAATACATTACTCAAATATAATTTAAATACTGTTGACTGTGAAGTTTCTTTTCGATCGCTTTACTTTCCCAAAGAGACAACAGCCAAAAAATGTGCCCAAAGCTTTCAAAAAACCATATCTTTCCAAATTCATTCATATTGATGTATGCTTGTTGTATCCATATGTATGTAAATATGGAAAATTTTACATAGGCCACCCAAAAATTTACGTGGGTAATGTATCAAACAAAATTTAGAAAATATGACCGGTCTCATTAAATGTAAAATACTTCCACCTGAAGAACTATTACATCCAGTATCACAAATTAAACAAAACAACAAGTTAATGTTTTCTTTGTGTCACAAATGCGGAGAAGAAAAAAGCCAAAATGATTTTTGTACACACTCTAATGAAGAACGAGCTTTAATCGGAACATGGGTTATAGACGAAGTTTTAAAAGCCCTGGAGAAAAACTGCGTAATACTGGAAATTTATGAAAAATGGGAATACAATGTTGTTCAATATGATAAACTAACCAATTATGATGGTTTATTCACTAAGATGATGGACAAATTTTTAAAAATGAAGACCGAGGCATCAGGGTGGCCTTCTCAATATATTACAGAAGCAGACCAAAATAAATATATAGAAGATTTCTTCCAAAATGAAAACATTCAATTAGAATTTTCTAAAATTATTAAAAATGATGGTTTAAGATGCTTCGCAAAATCGATATTGAATTCATTTTGGCGTAAATTTGGCCAGAGAGAAAATCAATAAAAAACCAAAATTATAAATGAGCCCTCAGAGTTATATACTATGCTTACGAATCCAGCTTTAGAAATATGTCATATATTGCCCGTTAACGAAGGAAATCTCATTTTGAGCTGGCAATATAAGGAAGAAGCGACAGATAGCCTTTCTACTGTAAACGTTTTTATTGCGGCATATACAACAACTTAGGCTCGCTTGAAATTATATTAATAATTATCTAGAAGGTTTAAGCAATAGAGACATCATATGTTATACTATGACACGGATTCGATTATATATGTATCCAGAGAAGGTGAATATGACCCGCCGACAGGAGAATTTATCGGAGACATGACCGATGAGTTAGACTGCTATGGAATTAAAAGTTACATATCAGAATTTGTAAGTGGTGGCCCAAAAAATTATGCTTTTAAAGTACATTCTACTAGAGATAATACAGAAAAAATTGTATGTAAAGTAAAGGGAATATCACTTAATTATTCAGCATCTCAAAAGGTCAATTTCAGTACGATCAAAAATGCTATGTTGAATTATAATGAAGTGAACCCTATACATATTTTATCAAATAATATACGCCGTACTCAGAATCACGAAGTAATTAGTGTTCCTGAAACAAAATTTTATCGACCAATGGCAGAAAAACGAAAATTTCTTGAAGACTACAGTTCATTACCGTATGCGTTTAAAAGGCGTCAAATAGAATAAAACGTATTAAAATACATCTCCAAATATATTATTTGAAAATTATAATTTATAGATTAATAAAAATGACATTGTATAAAACTTATTTAACTTGTTTCTTTTACATTATACAAAGTATATATTTTAAAATAATATAAGCTTATTTTAATTTGCATTAGTTAACAATTAAATTTAATAAATTTTTCATCATTTTAGCACACCTGCATAGTATGCATATAAAAAGGCAAGTATATAATATATTAAAAATAATTCCGCATTCCAATTTCTTTTGCATAAATCTTATTTGACATATTTTTAAAATCACGATTTCTATACTAATTAATTTACTTCTTTTATTTAGCATATGCATAATATAAAAGGAATTAAAATATGAAAATTATAATTCTAACACAATAAATTTATTTGATTTTATAATGTAATTTATTTGTATGTACAATAACAGAAAATTTAATTTACATTATACAAAGTAGCAGAAAATTTAACAATAACTGACTTTTTTATTTGCAAAATACAAAGTAGTTAATATAATAAATCAATTAACATTAACATAAATTCATATCAAACACCTGGATTTTTTCTTTAAAAATTTTTTCTGCAATAAACAACAATTAATTAATAAATACATTTTTTTAAATTACTTTAAAACTAAGATACAATATCAAGGTCAATATCTGCATTTTATTTATCTCATAAATAACAACTGCATTCTTGTGTTAATCTTACGTTAAAATGGTTGACCGTGACAGCTTTTTATTAAAAAATAAAATAAATTCTTATTATTTACAATAATCTATGTTACTATATACTATCACAACAAGATCATTGCACTTACTTGTATTATTTACAAAAGCTTTATCCGGAAACTAATCATGCAACCGGTACACTTGTTCTATATTATCTTACTAATCATGGACTATCTACTTGTTCTATATTATCTAGTTGACCTTCTATAACACTGGCGCCATACATTACGTGATGACATCAAGGCCGTCTGGCCAAAGTGCCTTCATACCTACTTATTATATTTAATTATATTTATTTAACAAAAAACAAAAATTCAGAAAAAGCGTCAAAATAAGAACATTCATAAAATGTTTCATACTTATATTTGTTGACCATTTTTGTTGCTGCTACTGTAACGTACACCAAAATTCATAAAACTTTACGGTCTTATGTAAAATTTGATGATAAACATGTCTTCAACTTTCAACATAAAGTCTTCACACAAATTAATAGTGTTTAGAAAAAAAAATTCAAAATAGACAGGTTTTAAAACCATACCACAAACTTATCCAACCTATCATCCAACCATTATGTAATTATGTACTTTATATTTTTATTATTTTCTCAAATCAAAAAATCGCAATGTTAAAATGACATTTAAGTTGTACAACTTGCTCATACACGATACAACTCAACCGCAAACCAAAGACTGCGCCTACAAAAATCAAAATTTTTTGATATTTATCCAACCATCAAAATGTTTTTACAATTTGCACATACACGATATAACTTATCAAGTCCGCGGACCTGTTCTAAAACTCAATGTGGTTTCGATAATTTTTCAAATATAACTTTAAAAATAATTGCTATTAACATAATTGATATTTTAGCTCATCTTTTTAACAAAAGGATATTGTATGGTACGTTTGCTGAAATATTAAAACATGCCTTAGTTATTCCAATTTTTAAAAAAGGGAACACTAAAGAAATTTCTAATTACCGACCTATTTCTGTGCTGTCAAGTATCTCCAAGATATTTGAAAAAGGTGTAAAATTACGAATAGTGAAATTCTTAAATAAAAATGATTACTTCATTCAAAAGCAATATGAATTTAGAAAAGGGGTCTCACCTTAAGACACTTTATTAGAATTTTGTACCTCAATATGTAAGGGATTAGATGAAAGCAAGTGTTGTGCGGAGCTTTTTGTCGACATTACAAAGGCGTTCAACACTGTTAATCACACGCTTCTCTTAACAAAACCATACAATGATGGTATTAGATGATTCATTCTTGATTGGTTCAAATCTTATCTACAAAATAGAACGCAAAAAGTGAAAGTTAAAGATAAACTGAGCAGGAGTTGCAATATTAATCTGGGTGTACGACAGGGCTCTGTTCTAGGCCCTGAATTATTTTTAATTTACGTCAACTCGATATTCGATAAAAAATTCTCTGGTAAACTTGTCGCATTCGCTGATGATCTGGCTTTATCCTATATATCAAAAAATGTAATGAATCTAACAGCTGAAATAAATTATGATCTACATATATTGAGAAACTGGTTTGCAAAGCATAAACTTGTCGTAAGTAGCAAAACTAAAATAATGCACTTTAATTTAGTTAAACGGGAACCTATGGATATGAAATTGAAATTTCATGCTGCTAACTGCGCTCGTTTTAAACTGGGTAGTTTAGCATGCAATTTTCAAAAAAATCTATTTGCAAGTTATGAGACTTGTTGCTCCGATTGCTTTGAGATTGAGACTGTTAACCAATATAAATACTTAGGTACAGTAATCGACGAAAATATGAATTGGCTTAAGCATACTTACTCTATGAAAACTTACCTAAGGTCAACCTTAAGAATATTTTATTATTTAAAGAAATTATGCTCTCAAAAAGTATTCGAAATGATATATTATGATATATTTCATTCAAAATTCAATATGGTATATGTTGTTGGAATGGAGCATACTATAATAAAATCAAACCTCTTCTCTTTCTACAAAAATATGTAATGAAAAAAATAGCTATAAAAATCGCCAACACAACTCTTTAGAGTTGTTCCAACAACTGAATATAATGCCAATTCGGCACCTTTACTATTTTAATGTTATCAAAAGATTATTAACAAAAAACAGCATTGAGTTGAGTCTTCGTTCAAATGAAAACTATAATCTAAGGATTAATCAACATCGCAGAGTAAATGTGCCAATTTTTAGAACTACGAGTCACAAAAACTCCTACTCTATTGTATCATGTACATTATATAATAAAGTACCTAATTCAATTAAATCTTTATGTAATAAAACTACTTTATTCCGAAAACTAAAACTATGGTTATTGGATATGGGTCATGAGGAAATTGAAGTCTTGTTAAGAACATTAATTTAATCAGTATTTGCAGAGTTTTATTATTGGTAAATTACAATAAACCTTTTACCTGTTTTGTTTTTGGTATACCTATCCTTAATTATTCAAAACTTTTGTATTAAATTTTTATGCATATTTAAGTTTTTGTTTTAAATTTTATGAATTTAAGTATATTTTTTTTTTTTGTTTTTATTTTATGAATTTTTTTTATGCATTTTTAAGTTTTGCTTTAATTTTTATAAATAAGTACATTTTTTATAAATTTTTTTTTGTTTATTTTCGCATTTTTAGTATATAGAATATTATTATTTTTTCTATAGTATCTATCAATAGTAATTTTTATTGCTGAATTTAGTATGTATGTAAATCATATTCACCCGCTATTAAAAAAATTATTGTTTAGATTAAGGACTAATGTAACACTTAACACTATAACTCATGTAGTTATATTAAGTGCCTCAAACTATTCTCATAAACTTGTTTTCAATTGAACATGTACTTATTTATTATAAATTATATATTTATGGTTGAATGAATGGGAATAAAGAAAAATCTTAAAAAAAAAAACCAAGTCCGCCGTGTGTGGGTACCATTATATAGCAGATATAAACAATTTTTTTAAAAAATCAACGAGAGCATTACAGTTATTATTTTAGAATGTATTAAAACTCAAATACTGAAGCTCAGCTCAGCTACTAAAAGTTATTGAATTCTTAAATAGATTTGGGTCGAAAAGATCCGTACTTGAGTACCGAAAATAATCGATTATTTAAGTTTTTTATTATAACCTTGTTGTATTTCATAAAGTAATTTGATAACAGCTGCAAATATAGGTAATAAATTATTTTATAATTGTTATGTTTACATATTTTTGATATACATACTCGTACAGGTAGTACAATTTTCAAAGTAAAAAACACTTTTTTTGTCAAATTAAAATGTAAATTATACTATTTATTTATTTATTTATTTATATTAATATTACAAATCACATAGGATATTGCAATACTATAAAACCATCGGCTACTGAGGCCATTACAGGTCGAATATTATTATTAACTTATACACTATTATTTATTTGGTTTATATTATATTAATATAAATATTTGTCCAGAAAAATTATGTGTAACAAATGCATTCAATTTAAAGTGTTGTGTTGGATGTGTTCTATTAAAAATATGCATAGCTACAATGTATAGAGTGTAGATATAATGTCTATGATTTACAAAAATAAAATATATATAGCTATAATGTATTCAGTAGACTTTTATTAAATATTTTGGTTTAATAAATAAACTTAAGGTACTAAGGAAACAAATCAATGTCCTCTGGGTAGGGTAATTCCGACCATTGTTTGGTTAAGACAAGTTTCCGGGTAAGCCCAATTTCCAACCAGAGGTTCCCTCGCAAAAAATTAGTTTGGTGTTACAGCCATGCTAACTGGTAGGGTCTTAATAACTTTTTTAAATCTATTGATTGGTCATTCTGCTTTCGTAATATAAATGTTAACTTTGCTGCAAATACAATTAGTGAAACTATTTTACTTAGAATGAAGTTATTCATTCCTCATTTCATGAAACTGTCAAAAAGCCCAAGTTTTGGTTTAATCGCATTTGCAAGGAAGGCATTTCTAGAAAAGAGGAGGCTTTTAAACAGTACCAAAACTGCAGGTCGGAGGCTCGCAGGGCCAACTATATAGTGGTTAGAAACAGATGCAAGAGAGTTATCAACAAGCAAAAATCCTTGCTCCATCAAAAGTTGAAACGCAAAATTATCCACATACCAAAGAATACCAAATCTTTTTGGACATTTGCCAAAAGTTTAAAAGAGGACGTTAGAGGGTCTTCTTTTCCACCACTTGTTGATAATAATGGCAGAACCGTATCAGATTCTAAACAGAAGGCCAACTTATTTGGCAAACAGTTCGCTTCCAATTCGACACTGCCACAATCAGCTCAGACGCCACCCTCCATTCCAGAAGTTGGCTGTTCCTTTGGTAAAATTTACTTTAGGACACGGGCGGTGATGAAGATCTTGAAAAATCTGGAAACAAATAAGTCAGCGGGCCCAGATGGTATAACTACCATGGAGCTCAAAAATACCTACTCCAGTATTTCACAACCTCTACGCATCCTTTTCCACCATTCCTTTACTTCGGGTATTCATCCTACCCAATGGAAGATATAACATGTTTTCCCTATTCCCAAAAAAGGTAACAAAAGCAATTCCTCTAACTACCGACTTATTGCTATTATTTCGGTCCTTTCCAAAGTAATGGAAAAAATTGTAAATCAAAAGCTTTTGAAATACCTGGATCACAAAGGTTTCCTTTATGACCGACAATACGGGTTCAGAGCCCGTCATTCAACCGATGATCTCATGATTCACCTTTGTGAGAAGCTAAGCGTCGGCCTTCATCATTGTGGTGAGTCCGATGTTGTGGCTCTTGATGTTTCTATGGCCTTCGACCGAGTTTGGCACGATGCTCTACTGACAAAATGCAAAGCATTAGGTTTAGGTAGAGTCTTCCTAAAATGGATTGGAGATTTCCTTTCGAACCTACGATTTGTGTACTGGTCGATGGATATTCATCTGATAAATTCAAAATAAATGCTGCTGTCCCTCAAGGATCAGTTTTATCCCCCACTCTCTTGTTAATGTTTATCAATGACTTACTCTCATTAAACTCCAATCCGATCCATAGTTTCGCAGACGACAGCACTCTTGTAGCTTTTTATGAGTTACATAGCCGCTGTAAGATTAATCACCAAATTAATACAACAACAAAAAATTTCACAATTGGTCAGCTAATTAACGATTTAGCAAAAATTCAAAAATGGGGTGAAGTCAGCAGAGTCGACAGAGTTGATTTCAACACCAAAAAAACGCAATGCCGTCTGATCTCACGCAAAATTGCTACAACTATTCCTAACCTACTATTTAAGGGTGAAGTTTTGCAGCATTCAACAAACTTAAACATGCTGGGTATCGAGTTAAACCAAAAATTGACTTGGTCAAACCACATTTTTGAAATAGCTAAAGATGCAGCTAATTATTGGGGTTTTTTGTATCGCTGCAAAACCTACTTCTCTGCATTCGATCTTCTCAATATCTATAAAGCGTACATTAACCCGAAAATGGAGCATAATGCACACATTTGGGCTGCAGGCCCTCAAACAGCGCTGGGTTATCTAGATAATATGCAAAACAGAGCTATTCGTCTCATCAACGACCCTAATGTAACTTAAATGCTCACTTCAATCAGCTATCGCCGTACAGTTGCGTCACTGACCTTGTTTTATAGATATCTTGTAGGGATTCACACCTGTTCCAAAGAAATAAAACAGTTAATGCCTCCACTCAAAGAAAAAAAAAAATAAAAATCAATGTTAAATTATAGATTCACTAAAATAAAAGTTTCTTTTCCTACTTAGAGTAAATATATAGACATGATATACCTAGTACTAATAAAATTAAATAATTTTTAAAACTTTTGGAAAAATTAATAAAAAAGTCAAATTTTATTTAACAATTTTCTTTTTAATATTAGTACCTAAATGGGTTATAGGAATATAAGTACAGTACCTAACTACGGAACCAAAAAATAACAGAAGCAAACAAAATTAATTAAAAAAAATGTTTTATTGCTTAAAATTAAAGAACAGAAGGAAAACTTTAGAAGGGAAAAAGTCACATGGAAAATTCTAAAATATAGTCTGATAGTATTCATTTTCCAAATGGCATAAAAAACCCTTTTTATTAGCACATTTACAAAAAAATAAAAATTTAAAATTTATGTAGACAAATTTTACAAGAAAATATAAAAAACTATTTGCAAAATTATTTACAAAATTATAACTAAGCTACTAACTAATAAACTATTTTAACATTTAAAAAAAATTAACATAAAAACATAATAAATCATTTTAACAATATATATAGGTATTAAAGTTAAATTAATAATCTCATGCATTGATTTTTAACGAAATTTTAATGAAAAAAAAAAAAAAAATTAAAGTTATTAATCCATTAGAAACCAAGAAAAAGTTTAAAAAAATATTTATTCAAAAATTGCAGACCATGTGAGACAAAATTTCTACTATATATATATTTAGTTTCGAATTATTTTTGACTATTTTTTTGTCTTTCCCTCTTCACTTAATTAAATCAATTAATTAAATCTATTCGTAATACATTACTCAAATATAATTTAAATACTGTTGACTGTGAAGTTTCTTTTCGATCGCTTTACTTTCCCAAAGAGACAACAGCCAAAAAATGTGCCCAAAGCTTTCAAAAAACCATATCTTTCCAAATTCATTTGAAAGAATGAATGTTAAATTAGCAAGTCAGGTTCTTAGTCACTCAATTGCTGCTGCTATTAGGACACTAGTTTCAACAAATAAATTCGTTACTCGAAAAAATTGTGCTTTAGCCACGGTTGATTTCGTATTTAAAATTAATAGGTTAAGATAATAGGTTAATAGGTTAAAACTAAGGTTAAGTTCTTTTGATGAAAGTTTTAAGAAAAAAAATGATCAAATACATACATATATTGCTTTGAAATTGGGTCAATTCAAAAAAATGTTCTGTTGGAGCTTTTAAATGGACAATATCTGAGTCATTTTTGAAGTTTTTTTGAAAAATAAATTGTTCTGACTCAAGTAATAAATTTTATTTTTTTTTTCATGAAAATTTCGTTAAAAATCAATGCATGCGATTATTAATTTAAGTTTAATACCTAAATTGAAGGGCGCAATTGCTAATTAATTGGTAAATTTAGGCAATTGCCTAGGGGCCACAACCGAAAAAGAGCGCTTGAAATTTGATTTTCTTTGGAAAATTTATTAGCATAATTTTTTCACATAATTAATTTTAAATTTAATAAATTATAATTAAATTAAAAAGATAATCATATTAATATACACTAACATTATGCATAAGTGTTGTGCTAATTAAAAGTATTTTCCATGATATGCCGGCATACGACATCAAATAAAATACGGCAATTTATTGTTTTCAAATTCGTTATGTTTTTATGTTAAATTTTTTTAAATGTTGAAATAGTTTATTATGCTTAGTTGTAATTTTGTAAATAATTTTGCAAATAGTTTTTTATATTTTTTTGTAAAATTTGTTAACATAAATTTTGAATTTTTATATTTTTTGTAAACGTGCTAATAAAAAGGGTTTTTTATGCGATTTGGAATACTATCAGACTATATTTTAGAATTTTCCATGTCACTTTTTCCCTTCTAAAGTTTTCCTTCTATTCTTTAATTTTAAGCAATAAAACATTTTTTTTAATTAATTTTATGTGCTTTTGTTATTTTTTGATTCCCTATTTAGGTACTTTACTAATATTTCTATTCCCCATTTAGGTACTAATATTAAAAAGAAAATTGTTAAATAAAATTTGATTTTTTTATTAATTTTTCCAAAAATTTCAAAAACTATTTAATTTTATCAGTACTAGGTATATGTCTATATATTTACTCAAAGTAGGAAAAGCAAATTTTATTTTAGTGAATCTATAATTTAACATTGATTTGTTCCGTTATTACCTTAAGTTTATTTATTAAAACAAAATATTTAATAAAAGCCACTTATTATCACTTATCTTATTTTTTATTTATTTACCTATTTCAATACGGTATGTTCTTATACATGTATAATTAAATTATTTTTAATTTTACTAAACACACACATACGCTTTTTAATACGCTTTATATAGCCCACTCAAAAATTATTACACATTCAAATTGTAATAATTTCTAATCTAATAAACACGCGCAGAAACAAATAAGAATGAATACGAATAAAAAACAAGTAAATGTAACAGTAAGCCGATGCAACCGACTTATTAATACCCTACACATGAATAATTCGAATTAAATTAAAAATACATAAGTTTTTTTGGCAGCTGCTTGAACTTCTTCCCTTTTCTGTCTTATTCAACTCGAATTTCAGGAACGTAAAAGAGGCATCCTCTTGGGATATGCTTGAGACCTTTGTAAAAAATTTTAACTTTCTATCTTTATTAATTTCGAAGATTGTTAGTCCTTGGGAGGTGTGTGTCAGGTACCCGAATTGCCACTCCAATTCATCGAATCCATCTCAGGAACATAAAGAAAACATGCCAGAACACCATTTTACAAAATTTAAAGGTTCTACTTTTGTTGGTTTTGGAGATATGTTCGCTGCTCTTGTGCTCGTCCGGAAGTATCCAAAATGCGTACCCATGGTTCAAATTCTTTCAAATGTCAGTTTCCAATTTTACAGAAAAGGAAACATAACAGAACATCTTTGTACTAAAAATAAAGGTTCTATCTTTGTTGGTTGTGGAGATATACTCTTTTGCTCTGGGGCTCGTCCGGAAGCTTCTAAAATTTTTGAACCCATTAACCAAATCCTCACAAATTTCAGAAACATAAATCAAACATGAAAGAACACCATTCTGCTTAATTTAAAGGTTATATCTTTGTTGCTTTTGGAGATAATATCATTTGCTCTGAGGCTCGTTCGGAAGCTTCCAAAATCCGAACCCAAGGACCAAATCCTCTCAAATTTCAAAGACCCAAATCAAATATGAAAAAACACCATTCTGCCAATTTTAAAGGTTATATCTTTGTTGTTTTTGGAGATAATATCATTTGCTCTGAGGCTCGTTCGGAAGCTTCCAAAATCCAAACCCATGGACCAAATGCTCTCAAATTTCAGAGACCTAAATCAAACATGAAAGGACACCATTCTGCCAAATTTAAAGGTTATATCGTTGTTGTTTTTGGAGATAATCTCATATGCTCTGGTGCTCGTTTGGAAGCTTCCAAAATCCAAACCCATTTACCAAATCCTCTTAAATTTCAGAGACATAAACCGAACGGGAAGGAACATCACTGTACCAAATTTGAAGGTTTTATCTTTCTTGGTTTTGGAGATAATCTCGTTTTCTCCGGAATCATTCGGAAGCTTCCAGAATCCGAACCCATGGACCGATTTTGTCCAAATTCGAACTTAGCCTTCCTTTCTACTACTAACTACTTCTACTAACCTACTATATAAATTTCATCAAGATAGCTTTATTAGTTTTTGAGTTATAGTGCGAACGGACGGACATCGTTAAATCGACTCAGGAGGTGATCCTGATTCAGAATATATATACATGTCCATATCTAACTCGCTTCCTTTTGGTGGTTTCAAACATCATACCAAAGTTAATATACCCTATAATTTAGGTGTAGGTTATAAAAATATTACCACTACCATACCACTACAATGTAGAATATTTAGTATAAATAAATAAGAAAAGAATACATTTCATTTTTTTATAAGCTGCAAATAAATATTATCTATAATTATAATTCAGTAGTTTTCAGCCACACACTACGTATTATGACATTACGCTAAGTTTAGAGTACAAGTACATATTGTGAGATGATTTGTTTATTTCAAAATCTACATTAACATAATGTATTTTTAGAATCATGATTTTTTTTGTTTTCTTTTGGAATTAAGAAATTTTCTATCCCATACGAATTTTTTGCAATTTAGATATCACCGTAAAATATACTTACACAACAGCTACAGGGTCCCTAGTTTCTGTATAAATTTGTTGTTCAAAATATGTTAACCTGCAACAAAACAGATTTCGTGGTTCTATATTTTGTGCAGAAATAGTTTAAAAAATTTGTTCGGAATAAAAAGTTATAGGATAAAATGTATTTATATAGTTACATAGTGTTAGGCAAGACCTAAGTAAAGAGGACAAGAACTGAAAACACATGAATGTAGTTGTGAGAGAATTGCAATCGATTCTCACGTATCGCGCGTATGAATAATTTCATAATTCGATTATAGCCATATAAGCGTGTACAAAATTTTAAAGTATGAAAGTAGTCTTGACGTGTACTATTACGATAATGAGGCAATTTATCTTAAGAAGCTTTTAAAATAAAAAATTTAAAGGAGGACAATTTTTTAAATGAATAATTATGAATGAAAATATTATATTTAAAAATATTTTTCTTTAATGAATTATGTAAAAAAGATGCGACTTTAATTTTCTCTTTGGACCAAATTGAATAAAGTAAATGGATTTTGTGTTATTTCAAGATTTATAGTCGGCCCCCTAATTTTTTCCATAAGACTGCGTGTCAATTTGTTAAAAGCTGGCCCCTTATTAAGCTTTTACTCTCTGAACTTCATGGCCTAATAATTGATGTGAGTCTCGATAATTGATGTGATACCTAACATCTATAGTCTATGGCTAAACGTAATTTTTTTTTATTTTGTTTTTTATGTTTCTACACAATATACGCTATTGCTATACATGTAGTTTGATATAGTACATATATGTAGCTATGATATATGTAGCTATAGAATAGTATATATATGTAGCTATGTAATGTTAAGTATTTCTATTTATCTACATATTTTTTGTTTTGTTATCCTTCTTTTTTTTTTTTTCTGTTTTGTGTAAAGAATGTATGTGAATATAATATGTAAGTATTAGGAATGAAGTACATTGAAAATTGTATGAGGTTTTTTGAGTTACAGACAAATTGTGTATGAAAGTACATTTTGTAAAAAAGCATAGCATGTGCATAGTATTTAAAAATTTGCTATTATTGGAATGAGTATTCGTATTATTCTAATAAAAATTCGTCGTATTTTAATTTTAAAAACTGAATTGAATTATAAATCAGTAAAAAACAAGTACATATGTATGTACATATGTATGTATTTTTGAAATATTTTTAAGAACAAAATTTAAGGGTAGATTTTTAAAATGTACAAAATAATTTTCATGCAATTCATATTATTTATGCATCACAAATTCGATAATATTGCACTTTTTTCATTCAAATCGAATATTTTTTTTCTTAAAAATCTGTTAAGAATAAATTAGAAATCTGATTGCTGAAAATAGAAGCATTCGAAAATAACTGTTCAATAAAAAGTTTATTATGTTTTAATATAATATGTGACAAAGTTCAAACCGTACTAGAAAATATTTCGCCAGTCCTTATATTTTATTTTTAATAAAATTGCAAACTTACTTGTTTACAAACCTAATGCATTTTTCATATAACAAAAAAATTTATTTTCAAGAGCAGATGCAATATATTTTTCTATTTTTCATACCCACTGTGTCTGTGCATAGTGCAAACATATAAAAAGAATAACAGCACTATACCCAAATTAATTTCTTGGTGTGCGAGGATAATGTATTAGGTATAGGAACAACAGAAATTGGAATGGTGTGTATACATCGGGGTAGTGGATACCAAAATGAATATTTTATTCTTTGGTTTCAATTTCAAATCGTTAATTTTTTATTCCGTCTTTTTCGTGCATGAAAAATTCTTATTACAATCCACTTTTTACATTAAGTTAGCTTAATTTAGTTACAAAATATTTTTGTAGTGTTTTTTCTTTTTTTCTTATTAGTACGTATTTAGTTTGTCTGACTCTGACACGGTAGTGTGCAGCTACGATGTCGGATGGAAACATAATATTCTTTTGTATATAAAAGCCAAATAAAAGCTTGTTTTTTTATTTACTGCATTATTTGGTAAAGTACAAAATATATATTACTCCGAAATTGCAAAAACAAATATATAGGTATGGTATGTATATAAAAAAAAAATCTACCATAACTAACTCCGTCATTCTATGACGGGCAACAGCTGATGTATTATATATTCACACTATATTTGGTGTAAATAAGCAGGATTTGTTTTAAATGCTTAACCACTAGACCACCGAGGCCCCTTACACTATTTATTAAATATAAATTAAAATGAAATCTAAAAAATGTACTTTTTAGTACAATTCTTCTTTTCTTTAAATTTTTTACTTTTCAAAATATTTTTTACTTTACTATTTTTACTTTAAACAACTTCCTTTCCGCTTGGCTTATCTTCTTTAAAACCTTCTTTTCCAGAATGTCTTTTGAATTTATATAGCGCCTCTATTTATATTAACAAAATTAGCTGTTTTTTAATATTATGTACTTAGTACATAATATAACAATTGATTAAATTTCACATTGGAGATAACTCGCGAACTTTCTGGTTTAAATCGAGAATCTAATCATAAATAGAAATTAAAACAAGTTTGAAAACAAATAATTGCAAATTGTACTAATAAAATATACTGAAATTACAAAGTTTGAAAAGTACTGATTAGTTATTATATCGTCAAAACTGAAGGTTTTCACAATTGATCATTAAATAAAAAAATGAACTTTTCAATTATTGAGCCCTAATAGCTCATAAACAGGGGGTCCAAAACAATTTTCTGAGCAAACTTAAACTAATTCTAAAAGTTATTTCTGCTCTCAAAATTTCAAGTCCCTATTTAAAAGCGTTCCGGAGTTATGAAGGTAGAAAAATAAGGCAAAATGTGGTTTTCATATAACGGTACATTTATATACAAAATTTAAAAAATTGTATAATTTTTATATTAATTTATAAAGCTAAAAAAAATACCTGTCAAATGACGTTTTCAGATTGTAAAAATCTTAAGCAGAACATGAGATGCATGCATTTACAAATAGGGCTTTCTCAAAGTCTGAGGGGCTGTAGCTCCGTAATGGATGGAACTACATGAAAAAGTTGTTTCACAAAATTTAATTTTTATGAGACCTACCCATAGTTAAAATTTTTTTCTCTGTCTTTAATGGTGTAGAAATTTTGTAAGCAGACGCAAGGATGGACGGACGGACGGACAGAGTGAAACTAATAAGCACATTTTGTCAAATTTTTTTTGGAAATGTGCTAAAAAGAATTATTAAATTAGCTTTATAGCTGTAATAATAAGATAAAAAAAAATAAAAAAAAAATATTATGATGCACTACTGGACGGGTTGCATTTACTTGTTTAGTAATGTGGAGAAGTATGGTTACATTTTTAGGTTTCACCATTCAATACTATATACATTTTTATAAAATTGAACGATGTTGGGATATTGGCATCAGTGGTGTATCAAAATATTTCTCAGGGACTGAAAGCTAATTTTGTAACCAACTCTAAAATCTTAACTAATTATTTATTTTTCATACATATTAGAATAACAAGACATTTAAAATAATATGGGGGCCGTCACTTGAAATCTACGTTAAACATTTTATTAAAACCCTGATTTTGTAACGATTTATAAAATCCCTTCTAATAATTTTTTTTTCATACATATTTAAATATATCATTTAATATTGTGGGGCATACTCCCACTAAATAAATTATTGGAACACTGATTTTGTAACCAACTCTAAAATCGCCCCTAATTATTTTTTTTACACACATATTTCAACAGATTATTTAATATTGTGGGACTCCCGCTAAATAAATTATTGGAATGCTGATTTTGTAACCAACTCAAAAAACAACCCCTAATTATTCTTTTTTTATATACATATTTTAAAAATAAGGCATTTAATATAGAGGGAGCTGCCGGCCTCTAATTTTTTAAAAAATATCCCGAAAACTTTTCACGATTTTTATCTTCCAAATTGCTTTTCGAGTTTTTTGTCAATTTGAGATTTTTTTTTCAAGATTTATTTTTTCGAGATTTTTGTTTTCCTAATAATAGGCTATATGACTTTTAGTACTCATTTACAGTCTGATTAAGAGAAGTTAAGTTTACGGTATGAAATTGATTTCAAATTGTCAGGCATATGGTAAACAAAGTCGTTAATATTCACCTTGAATCTTTGGACGTTGTGTATATAATCCTCGTTAATTTCGGAGAACACATGAGGTTGGAGATGGTTTCACGTTCGCGAGGGTCATACAACAAACTACTTCCTATAAGTCGAATTATGTCATCTGGAATTTCAACTACATATGGGTGGGCAGCAAAAGCTTCATTTGTTTCTCTGTGGAATGTCTCGAATGAAGGTGCCAAACTTTTAACTCGTCAGAACAGGTACACATGGCGAAGACCAAGTTAAGAGAGAGTGACGGTGACACTGGAATCGTTTATTACACGAAATGCTTTATTTTGCACTTTATCAAATAAATCCATAGTCGTCTTAAGGGATCCCGATCAAATATGTGCTTTATACTCCATTTTTTGTCTTATATATGCTTTTTAGATGTGTAGCTCAATACACCTAGCAGCATTCTTAGCTGTACCAAAAGTATGGTTAAACCAACTTAACTTTGGATTTAGCTCCATCAGCTCCTTGACCAGTTAAGGTGGGGGTCGAAGTGTTTATTTTCCGTGAAACTAAACAAGATTGGGTTTTTTTAAACTAAAATCGACCCTGTTGAATTTGCGCCAATATGAAGTTTTGGCTAAAGCAAGATTCAGCTCAAATGAAGTAGAATATTTACTTGCGGGCTGCCGTCTACATTTACATAGGGGCTGTCGTCTGAAAACCAATGAATTGGATTAGAGGTAATAAGTAGTATAGCTATAAGAGTTCTGGGACAATTTTTCATACAAATTTTATATTGAGAGAAAAAATAAGTTTTTTACTGTTGCCATCGTAGCTTGTTATAAGTTTTTTACTGTTGCCATCGTAGCTTGTTATAGTTCATTAGAAAGAAAGACATTTCTATGGTACAACGACACTACCACTAGAACTGATTGGCCGTGTGTTTGTGATAAAATATTTCCTAAATAAAAAATTCACATAATATAATTAAGATATGAAAACATGTATACATACACTTGGTTTTATTAGAATTAAAGATGTTCAATGTTTTATGAAATGTGAAAATGTTTTATTTAATTAGATTTAATTTAAGAATAATGATTTAAGTATAAAATGAATTATACAATATTAATTGAATAGTTATAAGTTCAGATTACACAATATTAATTAGAAATGAATTATCTAATATTAATTACATTAATTATATAATATTAGGTATTAATTTATATTTTACGTTAGTTTTATAATTGTATAGTATTTTAATCATATTATTTAATATACTTGAATAAAAAGATTAAAAGTTTACTTCTGCTGAATTCTCAATTACTTGCATTAACATCCACGGTCTTGTTAAAACAGAAAAAGGAAATAGTTAATTATTTTTATTTTGCGTTTGCATGTGCTAAATGTCAAAGTCGGTAATGGCTGAGATGTTGAAAGAGGTTAGAAAGTATATTTATACTTCACACGGCCATTCTTGAGCAACTTCGGCCTCCGAAGTTATTATATATTTCTTCGTTCATTAAGTTCATCTTTGTCATATTCAGCATCGTTTTCCTATTCAACAATTGAATCATTTTCTACACTGAGGTTACTCCAAGGTTTCATTTTATACGCGTTCGTATCTGTGGATTTGGGCTCTTCGTGCAAGCCTTCCTTTTCTACTTTATACCTGTTAAACCCCTTTTCTGAAATTATGCAGTACGGTTCTAAAAATGTTGGTATAATTTTTAAAGCTGTACCTAACTGAATCTTCTCAATGACTTAGTCGACTTAGTCGACTCCAACTTTATACTTAATTGCTCCTTTTCTCTTTTTATTAAATTGAACTATATTTTCTTTTTCTTTTTGGATTATCAATATCTGCTTTACCTCTTTCACGTATTTCTTGTCGTTTATCTTCAAATACTTTTATGAACTCGTCTTCAATTATTTTCATATCACATCCTATTAAAAATTTGAGTGGACTTGTTTATATGGCCCGTTGATATATTGAGTTCATAACTTGTTGAATGGGCTTTATGAAATTATACCATTTTTCTGGATTTTCTAGTGAGACTTTTGTTAGCGCTCTATTCTCTATTTGGCCATTTCCACGAGATATATCTGTTGTTTCTGTTGTATATCTGTTGTATATCTGTTGAAATGTAATCAAATGTTTCGGCCAAAATTTCAAATTTTTGAATTGTTGCTTCGCTACCTAACGTTTTGATTGGAAACAACCATACGAATTTTGTGAAGCCATCAAAAACAGAAAATACATATCTGTACTTCTTTCTTGTTGCTTGCGTTGGCACAAGATGATCGATATGGAATGTGTCCAATGGATGTTCACCTTTTAGAATAGGCTGAAAAAAACACGCACGCTTACCAGTTTTCCTCTCGGATAAAATACACGGTACACAGTTCATTATGTGATGCTTGATTAGTTCTTCGAAATCTGATATGTAGAACTCTTTTTCGATTAGGTCTTTCATATTTTTATAGTGAAAATGACCTCTTTCATGGACGTCTCGTATAATTTAGTTTTTTATCTAAAACGACTAATAGTATATGTATTATTATTTATGTTTTTACAAAGTATATTATCATTAATAAGAAAATTTTTGTATGATTTGTCTTTGAAAATTTCTGTAATTATAACAAGGTTTTCGTCATTTCGTTGGAGTTCGGCAAGATTTTTCAAAAAATTGGTTCCTTGTTGAACGCACATGACGATTGGATTCCGACTTAGAGCATCTACATGTCTCATCTTGTTTCCGAATCTGTGTTCAATAGAATAATCTAACTCCTCGAATAGTAAGCTCGATCTGGCAACTGCAGTTGTAAGGTTTCTTTTTTTCATCGTGTCTTCGAAAGCCTAACAGTCAGTGACCAATTTAAACTTTTGACTAAAAAGGTAAATTCGGAATTTCTTGAGCGTTTCTATTATAGCTAAAACTTCTATTACTACTGAAGTAATGGACTAGGTGTAGCTAGCCATCGTCATAGTTTTTCTGAATTAAAAGGGTTCCGTAGCATTCTAATGATGCATCAGTATGTAACTCAGTGGAAGCTCTATACTCAAATATTTTAAGCACCGGCTTACTAGACAATGATCGCTTTAAATTCTCGATTGCTGATTCTCATTAAACCCTCGATTGCTAATTCTGAAATGAATGTTTTTTTTAATAAACCGGTTAAAGTTTTGCTGTCATAGAAAGATTTGGTATGAATTTCCGGAAATAATTCGCCAAACTAAGAAAGCTTTGGAGTTGCTTTATTGTAGTTGGTGTGGGGAAATTCATTACAGCTTTTATTTTCAGAATAGATGGTGAAATTTTTCCATTAGAAATATTGTATCCAAGGCATTCAACTTCGTTTCTTAAAAATTGACATTTTTTGAGTATTATCTTTAAGCCATTCCTAGCCGATATTTCTAAAGGTTTCTGAAGCTGATTAATCCCCTCATCTACGGACTACGGAAGGGATTATAATGTCATCAATGTAGACAACAACAACGCCTTGTACAATTAAATCTTTTAAAACAAAGTTAATATACTTCTGGAAGACGCTTGGTGAATTGCAAAGCCAAAACGGAACTTTATTATTTTATTTTATTTTATTAAACAAAACCAAAACAAGGTCATTACAATAAAAATTCTTAAATTAATGCTTATAATTAAAATTAAACAAAAAATGACTTAAAACTAAATTTATAATAACATAAATCATAAAAAAAGTTAATTTATTATTATTATTATTGTTATCATTAATTTTTATTTAAACTACAATAACAACTTTATTTTAACAAAAAAATTGAAATATGATATTTGTACAGATATGTACATACATATAATGACAATCAATTTAACATTTTATGTAAAAAAATGTAAATAATAATATCTTATTATTACGTAGAAGTAGAATTGAAAAAAAAAAAAAAAGAATTTTTTTTTATTAACAATATCTAAAAGCATTAAATTACTATCTATAAAATGTACAACAAAAATGATCTAAATAAAAAACATTAGTTGTATTATAATGCAATACAATAAATGTGCTATGTTTAAAATTATATCATAATTAACAAAAAAAAAAATTTTTTTTGCTTAAGTAAGAATTAATTGTCTAAGGTCATTAAATTGGAAAAATGTAGTTGTACAATGTGTTTGAAAGTATTTCTGGAGATAGATGAAGAATAGAGATGACTAATTTTGTTAAAATTAGAACAACATCTATTGATGGGTTCATTTCTACCGTACTCTGTATTATGTTTGTAGTCCATTAAAAATTTAGTATTTCTAGTTTGCCTAACACTATCGTTAAGTCTAAACTTGTTATTAAGAGATTGAATAGAAATACTATTATTCAAAATATCAAAAGTAAAGCATGATGACAATAGTTGTCTACGTAAAGATAAAGAGAGCAAGTTTAATGAATTAAGTCTTGTAGTGTAACTAGGTAGATTAGCAAAATCAAAAGGGTTATATTGATTCCTTAATTTTATTTTTTTATTTAAAACAAAATCCCAAAAGAGCCTGAGGGCTCGTATAGGGTGTATAAAATTACAATAGATTACAATCATAAAGATATCATGTATATTATGTTAGAAATTATGTACATACGTAATAATTAAATTATACAAACTAATGACAAATTAGGTGTAAATAATGTGCAACAAAATAATAGAAAAGAGAACAAAAACAAAAAAAAAAATAAAAAATATACAAAAGCAAGAGAAAAAAAATAAAAAAATAAAAGAGAGCATAATTATAAACTAGAAATGAAATTTACGATTGGATTTGATTGCTATTGTTATTGATTATTATACTTGAGCATTAATACATTTCTAACTGAGTTTTTAAACTTTTTATAAAAGAATCTTTTAATGTCACTTGGAACAGTATTGTACAGCTTGATTGATTGATTAAGTATTGTGGTATTTCCTCAACTGATTTGCCGTTCTAGTGTTGTAGTTATGAGAAGAAGACAGTTCTTTTTAATTTTAGTGGGACTCGCTTCCCAATTCTCCTAAAAATCCATGCTATTCTACGCGTTTTCTTAATAAGGTCATTTACGTGACAATTCGAATTTAACTTTTCATCAACAAAAATGCCTAAATATTTATACTGGCTGACTTTTTCAATCTGACAACTGTTATAATGTACAGATAAGTTTACATTAGCTTCCTTGATCATCATAAATTTTGTTTTGTTCACGTTGACTGTTAATTTATGCAGTGACATCCATTTATAAATAGCTTCCATATCCTGATTTATTTTTGTTTCCAATATTTCTAGATTATTTTCAGCATATATTATAACTAGGTCATCTGCATACATAAACTGTTTCCCATTTAAACTAAGATTTGATAATGTACTCACATAGCAGTTAAATAACGCTGGCCCCAACGAACTACCTTGTATTACGCCATAGTTAATACTTCCGGTACTGCTTATGGTATCCTCGCACTCTGCATACTGTCTTCTGTCTTTGAAGTAACAGAAAACCAATTGTATTTTTTACCTCTTATTCCTAATTCAAATAAGATTCTCAACAATATTTTCCTATCAATCGAATCAAATGCCTTAGTCAGATCAAAGAATACTAAAGCGGTTTTTTTATTATTACATACAGCATTTTGAGTATACGTTATAACATCGAACAAGACTGCTTGAGTATTAGAAGTTTTTGTAAAGCCATACTGTGACTTACTTATTAAATTATTATTTAATAAATATTTTGTAATTTGACTATTAACATATGTTTCCAAAATTTTACTTAATATTGGAGCTATCGATATCGGTCTATAATTATTTATATGAGTTTTGTCACCTGACTTATAAATAGGAATTACTTTATTAATTTTAAGAGAATCTGGAACATTAGAGTGATGAAGTGAGGCGTTGATAAATGCGCAAATAGGTTTGACTAGTTCATTTTTACATTTCTTTACCATAGTGATTTGAATGCCATTAACCTCAGCACTGTTAGTATTGTTCAGCTGATTTATAACTACTATTGTTTGCTCCTCATTAATTTTTTTAAAGTAAAATCTACTGCTAGTTCTACATACCGGTAAGTAAATTGTTGAGAAGTTTTTTGCCATATGATTTCCTACATTGCAGTATAAATGATTAAAGTTTTCTAATTTAATATGCTTTTCAGAATAATTTTCATCTTGATAGCAATCATTTAATTTGCTTGTGTTATCTGTATTTATAGCTTTTACTAAATTCCATGTCATTTGTAGATTATTAGATGTTTTCTCAAAATTGTTCATATCAAACTGACGTCGCTTTTTTCTTTTCATTGCTGTTAACTTATTTTGCCAAAATTGATATTTACTTTTAACATATTGATTCTCTGTGTAAAATACTTTATCTGTACCAGTAGTTCCTTATTTTTATTAAATTTAGACATTCATTATCAATCCACGGTTTAGTATATTTTACAGCTTTAGTATATTTTTTTTCAGTTGTAGATAAGTCAGCACAACTACGTAGAGTATTTATAATATTTTTGCAAATAACTTCGGCAACACCAGAAGATATGTCGATATTGCAGTTCGTTAATTGATTTTTTAATAAATTGTCATTTGTATGCTTATAAGTATATTGACATGTAGTTTTGTTTACAAAATATTTATAATTGAGTTCAACTATTAAGATATGATGATCAGTAATATTAGAATTTAGATGTGTAATATTTAGTTGTTTTTGTGTTTTATTTAATAATATATGATCGATACATGATTTTGAGCTTGGTCTGGTTGTTGAGGTATCAGCAAAATAAAATCCGTTGGATTCGACTATAGTTTTGTAAGTGCTAATATTATTATTATTTTTATTTTTGAAGTTGAAGTTGAAATCACCAATTATTAACGTATTTTCATTTTTTAATTCTTCCAGGTGCGAATCTAGGATAGAGAAAAAATTATTTATCAAATTCTATTGTTGTTGGGTGGCCTATAGATAGCCGAGATATTTAGATTCATCTTGCTGTTTTGAATTTTAAGTGACATTATGCTATTAAAGTTATCGCAGTAATTTTTTAATATTTTGTAGTTTAAAGAAATGTGTATAAATAAACCGATTCGTCTATTTTTCCATCACGTCTATTTTGTCGACAAGAGAAACTTTTATTGTAGTTTTTAATATTAACCAAATTTATTTCTTCATCAAGTATCCAAGTTTCACTAAAAACAATTATATGAACAGTTGACTGTAAATTATCCAGTAAAACAGTGATTTCGTCTATTTTGTGCTTTAAACTTCGAATGTTTAGGTATAAAATTTTTAATGAGTGTAAATTATCAAATCGAAAATTTTCTATTCTAGCTACATTTTTAACTTGGGTTTTCAAGGTTAAGTGTTAAGATAAGTTTCATTGTTTATTATCATTTACCTGCTCAAAATTTTTATTTGACAAAATTTGTATCATTTTTGTGTTCATTCCTTCTCTTAACCAAACTTTACCATTCTTTACCCAAGCAAATTTTATTTTTTTTTCTCTTTTGAGATCTCTAGCTTTTTTATATAATAATCCAAAGTATGGTGTGATTCTTTCATTGATGAAAACTGTTTTTGGTGTTTCCCTACTGGGTTGTTGAAATATCTGGTTGTAATCTAAGTTTATTTTCTTTTTAGCTTGCAAGATTTTATTTTTGATATCAAGATTATTCAGCTTTACGATTATTTTTTTCGGTTCACCAGAGTTTTTTGAATTATTTTTGCTTGAGAAATAAGCTTCTTTGATATCATGATTTTCTAAAGTAACACCTGTAGCTTTTATAATTTTGGATGCGGAACTCATTGCATCTAGCTCTGGGATTTCCCCCAATCCACATATTTCAATATGTTTTTTAAATTTATTTTGTTTAATTAGTTCCATGTTGATAGTGATAGAGTCAATTTTGTCTTTTATTACAACATTCTCATTGCGTAAACAAATATTATCTTCCACTAATGAATCCACTATTTCTTTATATTCTCTAACCTCACTTTGTAACCCATTTATCTTTTTTTCAAGTTCAGTTTGTCTTGTCATAATTTCATCCAGTTTTTGTAGAATTAGTGTTGAATGAGGATCGTGGTCCTTTTGATCACTTCCAGATATTTTAGGAGTGTTCATACTACATATTACACTAGTTGACTTACGTTTTAGGCGCTTATCCTTACATGACTGGCAAAACCAAAACTTCTTATGATCCAGTATAATTCTGTTGAAATCTTCAGCAGCCAATTTAGAACATGCAATGTGAACAAGCTACTGCACTCACCTTTACATTGGATTATTTTATCTTTTCGTAAATTTATTATTTTATTGCACTGTTTACAAGAGTTTTTATTTGACATGTTGTTTATTTGACATCTCCAAATTATTCATTAATTATATTATTAATACAAATAAAAGAAATTGCTTTTGAACTGATTCGATTCTATTGAAATGAACTGCAAAGGCTGGATCCCAAACAATGTTACCGTATTCTAAGATAGATCGAACTAGGGAACAATAAAGAGATTTAGTCACAGCTAAGTCGCTAAATTCTTTAGCTCTTCTCTTAATGAAACGTAACATTTTATTAGCCTTTGAAACTATTAGATCATAGTGAAGATTATAATTAAGTTTATTATCGAGAAGAATTCCTAAATCAGTAATGCTAAAAACCCTTTCAAGAGTTACATTATCTATTTTGTAATCATATATTAAAGAAGACCGTTTACGTGTAAAGCTTATAACCACATTTCTGTATGTTGAGTTCTAATTTATTTGACGTGCACCAAGCTTGTAACACTGATAAGCTTGATTGGAGTTTAGCTGCATCAGAATTATCTTTAACCACTTGATATATATTTAGGTCATCAGCAAACGAAATGTGAGGTATATTTCTTAGATATTCCGAAAGATCTGAAATAAAAACATTAAACAGAGGCGGGCCTAAATGGCTGCCTTGCGGTACACCGGAAGTGATCCCGATGGTGTTGGATAATACACCACGAAATTTAACATTTTGAGTTCTTTCTATAAGATAAGAATTAAGCCACTCAAGAAATGAACCCGAAATGCCAAAAGTTGATAGTTTGTTTAGCAAAGTGAAGTGATCTACACGATCGAAAGCTTTGCTAAAATCAGTGTAAATTGCATCAACTTGGTATCCTTTCTCCATTTGATTCAGGATTTCAGATGTATAAACCATCAGGTTCGTAGTAGTTGAACTACCTTTTCTGAAACCATGTTGTTGTTCATTTAGTTTTGCATTTATGATAGGAGTAATTCTATCAACGACAATTTTTTCAAATAATTTAGGTATAGTCGAAAGGATTGCTCTACCTCGATAATTTTCCACCCCTTTTTTAAAAATCCTCCCACTTAACAGTTTTGTGGGAAAATCCAAATTGAAAGTGACTTATTGAAAATAAAATGAAGAGGGAAGATTAGACTGTGAGAGCAATTATGTAAAAATATTGGAGGAATTAAGTCCGGAACAGCACTCTTTTTTATATCAAGGCTCAAAATTGCTTCAAGAATATCATTTTCAGAAAGATACATGTCTGTAAATAGTAAATTTGAGCTATTAGATAAGAAATTAGTCGATGTGGTATGCCCACATTAGTCGAATTCATATTGCCCACAGTGAGTCACAGAGGCTATATATTTATTGCTACTCTCCTCAATTGTGCCATGAAAAAAGCCATTTTCCAAATCTAAGGGTGTAAACAACTTGGCCGATTGCGGTTTGTCAATTTCCTTCTAGATGCTCGGAAGAGAGTACCTATCCTTATCTTTTTATTTTATTTTTTTTATTATCTTTTTATTATTTGGCTAGCGTAGTCAGATGCACTCTCTCTTATAATGCCTTCGTTATTCCAATTAATTATTTGTTAACTTCGATGTACATATTGTTTTTGTTCCGCAAAATTTTTTGAAGATTGGCGGTGAGATAATTTGTTCTCTGCTATCAGACCTTTTGTGCCCAAACTTGTTGCATTTAAAGCACTTTGGTTCTTTATTTTTTTTAGGACGGTTATGGAAGTCGGGCTCATTGGAACCACAAATGAAACAATAGCGTTGATATTTTTTATTACTTACTTCTAACTTAGGCTTACCAGTACTCCGTTTTTCAGACATTACATTATAATTCTCACTTTTAATTAAATAAACATTATAATTCTCACATCGTTTCAGAACCATTCAATTTTCGAATTGTGTTTTCCAAAATATAGATACTTTTCCTAACATCTTATCTGGCCCTTCTGCCGGTTTTCCTTTGTCAAAAAAGAATAGTAATAAGCGTAAGAACAACGTCTTTTCTAGAACTGGACTAGTGACCCTACTCAGTAAGATATATTTACCTATCTTGGTCAAAATTGTCACATTGATGTAAAGGGGAATAGAATTAGTTGCAAAAAACTTGCTCCTAAGAGATGCTCGTCTTTCAAGTTAGTTGTTCCTGAAAACATTTTCGCTAGATTTTTGTAGCGGAGTGGCCTGCAAATATTTTTTTGAAAAAATTCACACCTAGGTGTAATCTTCGTGATGCTGAGACATTATCTGTTTCAAAAAACGTGCCATCATCTCGATATTTTATAAAAACGTAAGAGTGCTCCTTAAACGGGTAAAACTTATACCGTTTTTTAAAACTCGCAACCTTTTCCACTCGATTTCATGATGTCATTGCTTTAACTGAAACATGGTTAAGTGGTAGGTTTAGTAATGATGAGTTTTTTTCGTGTGATTTTTTTTTTCCTTTATTAATAAATTTTCCAAAGATGTTTTTTTTCTCTTTTATTATATTTTTTTTTCCAGCATAAAATTTAACTTAAAAATAAACTTATAAATAAACATGTATAGACGTGTGGCGTATTAACCGAAGGAGTGTGGGTTCGATCCCTTTTTCTTTACATACCCCCCTTACGACCAAATATAATGTAAATATATCGTATATAATATAAACAAAATAAATAATATTAGTATATAATTTAATAATAGTACAAAAACCTATAATGGCCTTGGTAGCCGATGGTTCAATAATATTGCATTACATTTATGTATGTAATATTAATGTAAATAAATAAATAAATAATATTGAAGTTATGGTTAAATATAAATATAAATACACAGACTTTCAAGTGTATCGTATAGATCGTTACGGCGCCTAGTTGGAAGGATGTGGTGGTAGAGTTTTAATTGCTGTTCGCTCTAATTTAATTGTTCGCTCATTTGATTCGTTTATCAGATGCTTAACTAAGTAGAGGTGCCAAATTTATTCTTAATTTTATTTTAAATTTGTTATTTAACTTTAAAATAATAATATTAATAATACTTTTTAATATTCTTACTATTTCATAATAAAATAATAAAAATAAAATAAAAGAACTGTGTTGAACTCATTTTCATAAACTTGTAAACAGTGCTTTTGTAAAATTAAATAGCTTATTCGTCTTTTAAATTTTAACAAAAAAAAATTTTTTTCTCTTTTTGTTAAAGTTTTATTAAAATAAAAAAAAATAAAATAAAATAAAATAAAAATAAAAAGAATTATATTGGAATCAGCTTTTTTAATTTAATTATTTACTTTTTTTAATTTATTGTTTATTCTGCTAGTACTTTTGCTGAAAACTTTGAACTCTTTTTAAATTGCCGTTTTTTTTTTAATTGTTAAAGTAAATACTATTTATATAATCTAAAATGAATCGGTTAAATCCAATAGTTCAAGCTGCACAGTTTATGACGCAAAAACCGAAACTGTTACATGCAAGAGTTTTTGTAAGAGGCGTTTCCACGGAGTTTGTTTAAACGCCCCTAGAGTGTGGTATTCTGCATTCCTGGCTCAATACTTTGTATGTGATTATCATTCCAGCATTTATATGCTATTGGATGAAGTTAAATCTTCGTTCAATAACATTAAAGATGAGTACACAGAACTTGCAGCTAGATGTAACAACACAATAAAATACAACTTCTTCAAATGCTTCTAAATTGCCAACTAAGAAGGTTCCGAATGAACAAGAAATTACTGCAGATTGTAGGCAGACGTCAGCTGAGGAAGAATCTAAACCGTATTCGGATCTCCAGTCACTGCATTTTACTAAATTTGCAGCTTACACAACTTCTAATTATCTCAGTAAGTTTTTAAAGAATAAGTTTAATTTAAATACTGTAATAATAGTTAAAATTACTCCTAAGAATCTTAGATTTAAATCGAAATATAAATCTTTTAAAGTTATGGTACTTCAATCCAAAGTTTGTGAAATAATAAACTACAAACGATGGAAAAAGGTACTATAATAAAGCTTTTTAAAGAAGACTCTAATTCTAGTAGTAATACACCAAAATCTATTTCACATACTAATACAAGTTTAAACATTAACACAAACAATAATAACACATAACAAACAATTCTAAAACACTTCTTCTTAATCCTTTCGCTGTTCCTTTTAGTCATAAAGCTAAAAAGAAATTTCCAATTCAGAGTTCGTTATCTACCAATAGCAAAAAGTACTCTAACTTCATCCAAGAAGATACTTGAAGACCGGTTAGCAGTAACTATAATATAAATAATAATAAAGTTAATAGTAATAACAATAATAAATTTAAAAGTAACAATAATAATAATAATCGAATTAAAAATAATCAAAATAAAAATAATAATAATAAAAATAAAAATAATAAAAAAAAATAATAATAATAATAATAAAAATAATAATAATAATAATAAAAATTATA
The DNA here is from genome assembly GCA_947095535.1 of Poecilobothrus nobilitatus. Taxonomy (NCBI): domain Eukaryota; kingdom Metazoa; phylum Arthropoda; class Insecta; order Diptera; family Dolichopodidae; genus Poecilobothrus; species Poecilobothrus nobilitatus. The sequence continues at coordinate 172,767,921 of OX352772.1, forward strand.
TTAATAATAATAATAATAACAATAATAATAATAATAATAATAATAATTTTAACGATAATAATAATAAAAATGTTAGTAATGACGATAATAATAATTATAACGATAATAATGATCATAATAATAATTATAACGATAATAATAATATTAATATTAGTAACGACAATAATAATAATAATAATAATAATCAAAATAATAACAATACTAATATTTATAATAATAATATTAATAATAATAACAAACTAGTATTACAAGATCCGCTTGTTTCTCCAATAGTTAGAATGACAAAGCAATCTCTAACAGAAGATTGCAAATATGCTCTGTCAAGATTCAGAGATGAGAGGATTCTCTACAACGTTAGACTTTTCCTAGCCTATTTACATAATGATTCGTATAACACCATTGTAGAAGGTAAAACTAGGACTCACATGTCAGTTCTCATTCACAATGAGGGCCTGCCATCTAATTATAAAGATTTATATGAAATTCTTGATGGTAATTGGTCCATTTACAGAAAGGATCGTGATTATCTATCTGCAAATTGTTCGCGAGGTGGTGGTGTTCTACTTGCTGTAAAGAATAACTTATCTAGTGTACCATTAATCACTGGTACACATCAATCTTTCGATCACCAATTTGTTAAAATAAAATTAGGTACAAATAATTTATACCTAGGTATTGTTTGTTTCCCTCCGAACTCTGACAATTCCTCATATTCTGATTTTTATAGTGTATATCAGAATATTATTTCAGAAATGCATAAGGATGACTCAATTTTTGTATTAGGCGATTTTAATCGTCCTTCTATTTCTTTTATCGTTGATGACGCTGATAATTTGTTATTACCGGTTAACTTTCATGACGAAATTGACTTCGGTCTTATTAGCGAGTTCTACGGTAACGATTTATAACAAATTATCAGTTATCCTAATAGTAATAATAAGTGGTTAGATCTTGCATTTTCAAATGCATATGATAGAGTGTCGGTTAAACTCGCTGATGATGTTGATAATCTTTTTACCAATTCTGCTCATCATAACGCACTTATTTTCGAGTTCTCCACTTGTATCCCACTCTTGGCCAAATCTTACAATAATGAAATTGTATACGATTTTTTTAATGCTGACTATCAAAGTATTAATTATGCTTTGTCATTAATGACATGGGACGAACTGTTAGTTCAACAGGATATCAATTTACTAATTTCTATCTTTTACTCAAATTTGTTTCAAATTATTGATGCCTTTGTTCCTAAAATTCGCAAAAAGCATAAAACAATAGAACCATGGTTAGATAGAGATCTTAGGAACTTGAGAAATCGGCGCAATAAATTAAACAAAAAACTTAAACATCATCAAGCACCATGCGACGACTTATTGAATATGTATAAGTAACTTGCAATTGAATTTAAACAAAAAGCCAATGCAGTATATGAAAATTATGTCACGGATATTGGCAACAAACTTGTTACTGATCCTAAAAATTTTGATTTTGTTAACCCAAAACGGAAATTATTTGGGTATCCCAATTCAATGATATCAAAAGACAATGTGGTTTCTGATTGCCCAAAAGAAATTTGTAACTTCTTTTCTGATCATTTTCAACAAGTTTATCGTCCAACAGCCCGAGTTACCACATCGACTAATTCGTTATCTAATAGCTCAAATTTGCTATTTACAGACGTGTATCTTTCTGAAAATGATACTCTTGAAGCAATTTTGAGCCTTGATATAAAAAAGAGTGCTGGTCCGGACTTAATTCCTCCAATATTTTTACATAATTGCTCTCACAGTCTAATCTTCCCTCTTCATTTTATTTTCAATAAGTCACTTTCAATTTGGATTTTTCCACAAAAGTGGAAATCCTCCCACTTAACCCTTATTTTTAAAAAATGGGATAGAGCATCGCTGGAAAATTATCGAGATATAGCAATCTTTTCGACTATACCTAAATTATTTGAAAAAATTGTCGTTGATAAAATTACTCCTACCATAAATGCAAAACTAAATAAACAACAACATGGTTTCAGAAAAGGTAGTTCAACTACTACGAATCTAATGGTTTATAAATCTGAAATCCCGAATCAAATGGAGAAAGGGTACCAAGTTGATGCAATTTACACTGATTTTAGCAAAGCTTTCGATCGTGTAGATCACTTCACTTTGCTAAACAAACTATCAACTTTTGACATTTCGGGTTCATTTCTTGAGTGGCTTAATTCTTATCTTATAGAAAGAACTAAAAATGTTAAATTTCGTGGTGTATTATCCAACACTATCGGGGTCACTTCCGGTGTACCGCAAGGCAGCCATTTAGGCCCGCTTCTGTTTAATGTTTTAATTTCATATCTTTCGGAATATCTAAGCAATATACCTCACATTTCGTTTGCTGATGACCTAAACATATATTAAGTGGTTAAAGATAATTCTGATGCAGCTAAACTTCAATTAAGCTTATCAGTGTTACAAGCTTGGTGCACGTCTAATAAATTAAAACTCAACATACAGAAATGTGGTTATAAGCTTTACACGTAAACGGTCTTCTTTAATATATGACTACAAAATAGATAATGTAACTCTTGAAAGGGTTTTTATTATTACTGATTTAGGAATTCTTCTCGATAATAAACTTAATTATAATCTGCACTACGATCTAGTAGTTTCAAAGGCTAATAAAATGTTACGTTTCATTAAGAGAAGAGCTAAAGAATTTAGCGACTTAGCTGTGACTAAATCTCTTTATTGTTCCCTAGTTCGATATATCTTAGAATACGGTAACATTGTTTGGGATCCAGCCTTCGCAGTTCATTCCAATAGAATCGAATCAGTTCAAAAGCAATTTCTTTTATTTGCATTAAAGAATCAATATAACCCTTTTGATTTTGCTAATCTACCTAGTTACACTACAAGACTTAATTCATTAAACTTGCTCTCTTTATCTTTACGTAGACAACTATTGTCATCATGCTTTACTTTTGATATTTTGAATAATAGTATTTCTATTCAATCTCTTAATAACAAGTTTAGACTTAACGATAGTGTTAGGCAAACTAGAAATACTAAATTTTTAATGGACTACAAACATAATACAGAGTACGGTAGAAATGAACCCATCAATAGATGTTGTTCTAATTTTAACAAAATTAGTCATCTCTATTCTACATCTATCTCCAGAAATACTTTCAAACACATTGTACAACTACATTTTTCCAATTTAATGACCTTAGACAATTAATTCTTACTTAAGCAAAAAAAATTTTTTTTTTTGTTAATTATGATATAATTTTAAACATAGCACATTTATTGTATTGCATTATAATACAACTAATGTTTTTTATTTAGATCATTTTTGTTGTACATTTTATAGGTAGTAATTTAATACTTTTAGATATTGTTAATAAAAAAAAATTCTTTTTTTTTTTTTTTCAATTCTACTTCTACGTAATAATAAGATATTATTATTTACATTTTTTTACATAAAATATTAAATTGATTGTCATTATATGTATGTACATATCTGTACAAATATCATATTTCAATTTTTTTGTTAAAATAAAGTTGTTATTGTAGTTTAAATAAAAATTAATGATAACAATAATAATAATAAATTAACTTTTTTTATGATTTATGTTATTATAAATTTAGTTTTAAGTCATTTTTTGTTTAATTTTAATTATAAGCATTAATTTAAGAATTTTTATTGTAATGACCTTGTTTTGGTTTTGTTTAATAAAATAAAAAAAAATAAAATAATAGTAATTTTGAAACTAGTTAGTTTCCTATCCACAATATAGACGGACTTGAGTTTATTTGCTTGTAAATTTATTGTGGTGGTAAGAGGTTACACGTAATTAATTGCTACGTACCTCCAAATGTACCACTTTCTGACAAACTGGCACTTTGTACGAGTAATAAGTTGACCCATGCTATTTCTTATGTTTCTGATTGTCTTTCGTCTGGTGATAGCCTGGTTGTGATGGGTGACTTTAAGTTAACCAGAATTGGTTGGTTACCAGATAAGACTTGTATTATTGCATTCAATATGACTGTATCTCATAAATTTATTTTTGTTGACAGTTTAGTTCTTGTGAGCTTCAGCAGATTAGACAAGTGGTGAATAATATTCAAAGACACCCCGACTTAGTTTTCACTTCTGATACCAGCTGTACGTTGAGGGTATTGATTTATGTTTTTGTAATGTTGATAGTTATCATCCACCATTGTTAATAACTTATGCCTTTAATTCTACTAATAGTTTTTCTTCGTTTGAAAATATTATGAAATTTAATTTTAGGAAGACTAGAATAGAGTTGTTAGGTCAGGTTTTGGGAGACATTGATTTCTCATTTATTTTTGGCGGTTCAAATATTGACAGTTGTGTTAATTTGTTTTCTGCCAGGTTGTTAGAGTGTTTTCATAAGGTGATTCCCTTTATGGGAACTCTTCGAGATCTCCCTCTTGATTCAACGCGGAGCTTCGCTTTTTGGAAAGAATTCGGAAATGGAAAGAATTCGGAAATGGAAAGAATTCAGAAATAGAAAGAATTCGGCATGGAGGAAATATGTCAAATCTAATAATCAGGTTCAGTACTCACTATTGACAAATATTTTTGTTGAATTTCCAAACAAATGCAAGCAGTGTTATAGGGATTATTTCTTAGAAATTAAAACCAATGTATTTAGAGACCCACGTCGCTTTCCGTAGTTTATTAATATGAAACGTAAGACTGATGGTTGCCCATCAATCTGAAACATCTTAATGAATCATCAAGTGATCCCAGAATCAAATCTAAAATGTGTTTCACTTATTTCTCTTCAACCTTCAGTCAAACAAATTTTTCGGTTGACCAATCGTATGCTGAACAGATTCTTTCTGTTGATTCATCGTGATTGTTTGAGATAAATGATATTGTTCTGGCACCTGATTGGTTTCGTCTTTTATCAAATGTGAAGCATAATTTTTCGTATGGTCCTGATGATATCCCTGCCATTGTTATTAAAAGATTTTCGACCATTCTGGCCACTCCTATTACTGCTCTTTTCAATTTTTCAATGTGATGTGCCACATTTTCCACCTATCGGAAAAGTATCTTTCACCATACCTTATTATGTGATATACATGTATGTATACCTATATGTATTCTTATCTTAATTATAATATGTGAATATTTTGGAAGCACGCCATTTTCCTGAAAAAAAACCATGACTAAAAAAATTTTGAAAAAAAAAACTTGAAAAAAATTTCTTGAATAAAAAATTTTCAATTTAATGAAATAAAATATTTTTCAAAATTTTATTTAATGCCTTTTTAAAAAAAAAAAAATTTTTTAACTGAAAAAATAACAGAATTAAAAGTTTTTCAACAAAAACAATACTAAATAAGGATTGCCCCGTTTCCCGTAATATTTGAATTCCTATTCCTATTTGCGAGATCTTGAATTAGAAGGGATTTTAGATTCATAAGTAGGGTTATTCACTTTTTACAGAATATTTATATACATATATTAATGTGGGGAATGGGTATAGGATAACCAGAAGCGGTCGTCGCTTTTGGCCGGTATAAAAGTGGTATTATATTAGAATCAGAACACCCAAACTGTTATACCATACATTTTCGAACATCGTGAATGCTTGACGAATATTTAACGAAGAGTTGAACTTTCCTAAATTGTTACTTCCATTTTTTCCTCCTTCTGAATACAGCTGGATGGCTGCTGTACAAATGATGGCTATCGTGATAATTAGTGTTATTCCTGATTTTACTTACGTTTCGGTTTCGCCTAATTTTATGCCTTTGAATTTGTTGATAATTAATTGCCTCTCTATATTTATCGAAGTTATCATAAATTTCATTTCACCGTATAAAATAAAGTTTGAATTCATAGTAATTATTATTTCAAAGTATTAATTCTAGTACCAACTGGGTTATTTAAGAAAAATTAATTTTCTCTTCGGCTATATACATGAAATACATTTTCAAATACACTATACAAGAAATTTAAATAACTTTGTTCAGGCTCAAGAGTATTTATTGGGCTTGGCCTTTCAAATTTTGTGAATAAGTTCATAATATCGTCGCTAAACCGTTTAAATTTTGGGAATATTTTATTGGATTTAATAATTTTTTTTGTTTTTATATATATATCAGATTTATATTTTGTCTTTGTTGCAAACGGTATAGTCTTAAGTCAATTAAACTGACCGCATAAGCATTATAATTAGATTATATATAAAGCAAGTCAATTTTATATCAATATTCTTCGCGTCATTACTCGCTCTGATATTTGGCCTATATAATACATCGAACTATGGATTTACCAAGAATTTTGGCGTTAAATGTGGATGGTCTAAAGAGTTGCGTAACAGGTTAGCCCTGCATTTCGAATTAATCGGGAAGATAGAAAACGAGGATTCATCGGCTTCTGACGGTTCTAAGAAAACCTTGGCTTCAGCAAGAGGGAGCGTTGTTCGGCGGCAGGTGGCTATTAGGTTTACGTTAAAGGATGTAGAGAAGAGTCTGTTTCGTTTTTCGGAGACAGATTCACTCAGTATCAATCAACGGCTGTCAGAATTCGAGGACAATGCCAGTACTTTAGAGTAGAATAATACCCAAATGTTCATCTACGCCAAGCAACAAACAACAAGCAAGTTATTTATGCGTAGTCAATCTAACATTAAGAGCTGGAGCTCGCTGAAAAAAAATTTTCGCAAAGAGTTTGGAACCGAATTATCATCTTAGGAAGTGTAAAGGATTCTGAGGAACCGGCAGAAGAAACCTGGCGAATCACTCCGTGAATATTTGTACACTTTGTACGAGAAAATCATCCGTGACAATATCCCAATGGTGTTAATTGACGATGTTCTCGAGAGGTTACAAAGCGGCAAAATATTCACTACATTAAATTTAACTAACGCTTTCTTCCACGTTCCGTTGTTGCCCGAATCCAGAAAATATATATTCTTCGTGACGCATAATGGAGAGTATGAGTTTTTGTATGTTCCTGTTGGAAAAGTAACTCAGCAGCGGTTTTCTCTGGATACATATATGCCGTCTTAAAAGATCTGATTCAGAAGGATAATCTCGGTTTCTAGGGACGACATTATTGTTATGTCGGACGACAGGAAAAAAGGTCTCAAGAACTTAAGGCTAATATTAGATACTGCAGCAGCACATGGATTAAGAATAAAATGGGGAAAATGTCAGTTTCTACAAGCAAAAGTCAACTTTCTAGGTTATATCATAGAAAATGGTTCAATAAAACCATCTGCGGAGCAAACCAAAGCCGTAGCTGATTTCCTACTTCCAACAGACTGTAAAAGTCTTCAAAGATTTCTAGGCTTAACGTCGTACTTTCGCCGCTTTATTAAAGACTATGCCATTATCGCGAAGCCGTTGTCCGATCTGCTGCGCAAAGAGAAGAAATTTGTAATGGGCGACGAGCAATTAAAATCATTCCAGCAGTTGAAATGGCCTTAATCAATGCCCCTGCTCTGAAATTGTATAATCTGAAAGGACAGTCAGAGGTCCATACTGATGTTTCCATGCATGGTTACGGGGCGATACTGCTACAGTGGGATTCAGAGGATCTGCAGTTTCATCCGGCCAAATTCATGAGCCGAAAAATAAAATCGGCCGAAGAAAAATACTCGTCGTACGAATTAGAAGCGTTGGCAGTAGTGGAAGTGCTAAAAAAGTGGAGAGTGTATCTGAGTTTAAAATTGTGACTGACTGCAATGCCTTCACGATGACCTTAAAGAAAAGGGATGTCCCGTTAAGGGTAGCACGCTGGTAGATGTTCCTACAAGAGTTCGATTTCGTCATTGAGCACAGGTCTGGGACGAAGATGAAACACGTGGACGAGTTAAGTCGGGTGTCATGCATTTTAATCGAAGAGTCACTGATTTATCGGTTAAGAGAAGCCCAAATTCACGATGATTGGATTAAAGCGATACGGACAATATTATCTAAAGAAGCGTATGCAGATTTCTTCCAAAAAAAGGATATCCTCTATAAGGATCCCGTAAATGAGCTGATCGTCGTACCATCCGCATTGGAAGATGGAATCATTAATTTGGCCCACCGGCAGGGACATCTCTGAAGCAAAAAGACTCAATAGTATGTCGAAAAAATGTTTTTTATTCCGCAGTTAAATTCGAAGGTCACTAAGTTTACCAGGAACTGTATCAAGTGCATAATTGCAGATGCTAAGACGGGGAAACGGGCAGGATTCTTAACACCCATTCCAAAAGATGAATATCTTTTGGAAACTTACCATCTAAACCACGTGGGGCCAATGGAATTAACCAAGAAAGCCTACAACTACATCCTAGTGATAGTTGATACATTCTCAAAGTTCGTTTGGCTTTATCCTACGAAGAACACGGCTTTGGAAGCAGTAGCTAATATACTACAGAAACAGTCGCATTTATTCGGAAATCCGAAACGGGTAATCTCAGGTCGACGTACTGCTTTTACGTCTAATTTATTCAAAGAATATTGAGAGAAAAATAATATAATACATCTGCGAATCGCGACAGGTGTACCTCGAGGAAACGGGCAGGTGGAACGTATACATAAAATAATCATTCCTTTATTGTCCAAACTATCTTATAGAAGCCCGTTAAACTGGTACAAGCACGTAGAGAGGGTACAACAGGTTATTAATAGTACACCTCCCAGAAGAACTAACATTTCACCGTTTAAGATCCTAACTGGGTTAGAAATGCAAAAGACAGATAATTTAGAGCTAAAAAGCATCCTTGACGAAATTACGATAAACGAGTTAAATTCTGCACGGAAGCTAGGTCGAACATATCTAGGATTCAGGCAGAAAATAGGACAATCTTCAATGTTAAAAGAAAAACCGAAATTGTTTACAAAATAAACGACTTAGTTGCAATTCAACGCACGCAATATGGTTCTGGCCTAAAACTAAAATAAAAACTTCTGGCCCTACAAAATTTCGAAAGTTTTAAACAACGGTAGGTATGAGGTCGAAAAAATAGGAGAACAAGAAAGACCTGAAAAAACAAGTACGGTCGCGGAGTTCATGAAAAGTTGGTACCCATCATTCGGGGCGAATGATATGTTAGGAGGGCCGAATGTTGGGAATGGGTATAAGATAACCAGAAGCGGTCATCGCTTTTAGCCGGTATAAAAGTGTTATTATATTAGAATCAGAACACCCAAACTGTTATACCATACATTTTCGAACATCGTGAATGCTTGACGAATACTTAACGAAGAGTTGAACTTTCCTAAATTGGAACTTCCATTTTTTCCTCCTTATGAATACAGCAGCCATCAAGCTCGGTACAGATTTAATAAATTTATAATAATTATCGATATATTCAATCATTAATTTTAACTTTTAAAATTTTATAAAAACTGATTATAACTATTGATTATAATTTTGTAACTATACTATGGATATACAATTTATTCTGACTCGTGGCGCAGTGGTTAAGTCGCCAACCTTTCAATTGAAGGGTCTCGGGTTCAAACCCCGGTCAGGTCATAAATAAAAAATATGTAGTACTTTTATATCGTAATAATGTATATCGTACAATTAATAATAGTAATAATAACAATAATCATATTAATAATAATAATAGTAATAATAACAATAATTATAATAATAATAATAACAGTTATAATAATAGTAATAATAATTATAGCTGCTACAGTGGGGCTATCTTTGGTTGCATCATGCAAGTAAGGTGTTATATACCGCTGCACGTTGTAATCCACGGATGGCGCTGACACTGTAGTAAAATAATAACAATAATAACAATAATAATAATAATAATAATAGTAATAATAATAATAATAGTAATAGTAATAATAACAATAATTATAATAATAATAATAATAATAATAGTAATAATAATAATAGCTGCTACAGTGGAGCCATCGGCGCTGACTCTGTAGTAAACTAATAATAATATTAATAAGAATACTGATACCAATAATAGTAACCGCTACAGTGACAGTGGGGGTTGCCTTCAATAATTACCTCATGTAGTACTATATACTACTACTACATGTTGTAACTGTTGTGACGGCTTTAGTCACTGTTAGCAAAAATAGTAATAATAATAGGCGGATGCATTGTTTCCTTACAGTCCCACTCCCAATTCAGTGTTTCCGTATCCATTTCCAATCCTTTCCTATCGCTACTCCCTAGCCAATATATTGCGTTCGCAGGTTCGCGGGTGAGGTTTCATCCCATTATATTGGCTAAAGGGGGAGGTGGGTTTAGTTAGTAAGAATCTGACACTACCAAGGGGGAAATTCTTGGTGACTTTGGAAGATTCCCACCTCCCTTACGAAAAAAAAAAGAAATAAGCTGAAATATTAAAAAACATATCAGACCGGGTTTGTTTTGGATTTCTACATTAATATGCGAGATTCTTAATTGGGAGGAATTTTAGAATTGGTTAAAAATTAAAATATTTCCTTTTTCGAGAATATTTATATTAATGTGTTCGGGATTTTAAAAGTCGGGATTTCTTAACAAACCCTATTATGTTTAATGAATTGTAGTGACGTGCTTAAATACTTGATATGGTAACTCTCAAAAGAATATGTTTTGATAATTTAATTAAAACAATATTTATATATTATAATGCTTTTATAAAAGCAGCGTATCGAATTAGGATGATTTTAGAGTTGTAATCAGAATCAGAGTATTAGCTTTTTCTAGAATATTTATATTATATGTGAAATTCTAAACTAGGAAGGATTTTAGAGTTGGATTTAAAACTAGGGTTAAATATATATATGTGAGATTCTGAATTAGAAGAGGTTTTACATATGTATTGTATTGAATTTAAATTTGAAAATTTATTTGTAATGAAAAACATTATTTCATTTCAAAACGCGAGGTTTTGAGGCACGAGATTGTCAGGTACGAGATTTTGAAACGCGAGATTTCGTACCTAACCTATTTATATATATGTACATGTAATTAATTTTTACCTTCTTCCATAATATTTTACTAAACATAAAAGTTCATAAGTATTATCAGAATCATACAAATATAGCCTACTTTAATTCAAGATTTTATTTTCAAGATTTTTTTTGTTCAAGATTTCTTCTACGACTTTTGTTTTTCAAGACTTTTCTTAATTCAACCATTTATTTTTAATATATTTTTTTTTAAGATTATTTTTTTTACACATTTCTTTTTCAGAATATTTTATATTTGAAATATGTACGAGTATTTTATAATACACACATGCCCAATCAATGCTAGTCGTAGTGTCGTTATTTACAACTTATATGTCCTTCCTTCTAATGAACTATAATAAGCTACTACAGCAACACTAAAAACTTATTTTTGGTCTCCATATAAAATTTGTATGAAAAAGTGTTCCAGAACTCATAGCTATACTACTGTAATACTTAATAATTCGTTCATAAATGTTAACAAAATTTAAAACTTCAAATTATTGTTGAGAGTATTCGTATCCAATCAATGAGAAGTCAAAATAGTGTAATGAAGTCTTGCGTTTATGCCTCACTTAAATTGGTCATAATCTCATCATGGGCTTATGACACTTTATGACATAGAAAAATGAATATTACATTTTAAAATTTGTAAAAGCTAAGTTAAAATGGTAAGTTAGAAGCCCCTTTGAACTTTCGATTCACTGGAACATATATAGGTGAAAATATATTGGAAAGTACAACATATGCTTCGTACATTATATAACGGATTGATATGTAAATCCCAAATATGTAAGACCAAGCTAAACTTTGAATAATGACTAACCGGTGACAAATAAAGCACCTGTAAGGAATAGCACCGCCTTAAAATCCTCATAAAATTATGTTATTTCAACTTATGGTATAGGCAAATAAACTTCTTATTTAATAGCTTGACGAATGTATTTTGTTTTTTAAACTGCTACGAAAATTTAATAACATTTGGAAAATGTTTTGAGTCATTCTTTCTTAGTTTCCCAAAATATAACTTCAAAATACACTGCAGTATTATTGGTATACACTGCAGTATTATTGGTTTTTATTTTTTAAGCTCCTACTTGCACATTAGAAAGTATAAATTCATTAACTTCATTTTGTAGAATTATTTAATTCAAACTAACTAAAATTTTTAAACAAGGATAAAACGAGGAAGAATACAGTTGCCTTTGTCAACTCTTAGATACCCGTACGAACCGTTAGTATGTTCACAGCTAACACAGCTAACAGCTAACTCTGCTTACAATATTATTTTTTTAATATTTTAGTATTTTAAAATAATTTGGGTGAATTTTATAATTTCTAAAACTATGGGTTGTACATATATTCAAACTATATGTTTATATGTACATTCTTCAAAAGCAGATTCTAACCTTCCACATAACGATTACCAATCCAAAACTTTTTCAAATATTCTATAGTACCATTTAATACTAAGCGGTAAATGTATATTAAATTACAAAATAGTAAATATAATTTTAAATATTATATTATATTATATTTAAATATTCCATTGACAGAATAATTTCTTATAAGTACAATAAAATACATATATGTATGTATGTAAATACGGCGCTATATAATATACATCTATACTCTTATCATTCATTCACTAGTGAAAATTTGAAAAAATCAAGTAGCACTTTCGTCAATTATAAAGTAATCCTATATTATTAAAAAAAGTTGTTAACAGAAATAAAGTATAATGTTGAAGCTTTAATTTTTGTGTATTACTTCAAAAAAATTTTAACAGGTGTTCAATTTACAGGTGTTTAAAAATAGGAAATTTTCAGTTTTTGACCCCTTACAGCTCCTAAACGGGGGGTGATACAAAAAAACTTTCTGAAATGACTCAAACTTATTTTCAAAGATCTAACTTCCGTCAAAATTTCAAGTTTCCAACTTAAACCGTTTAGAAGATAGAAGGGTTAAAGGATTTTGCAAAAAACAGTAATCGTTTGGCGTTTTCAAAATGAAGATATACCTTACACAACTTGAAAATCATGCAAAAAGAAATATCATGCAAAATTTCCTTTTCCCATAACGGTAAATTACAAAATATTGCATAATTTTGGTATTGTTTTATAGCGGCAAGAAAATTTCCAGTTCTTTAGCGTTTTTAGATTGTAAAACTGCTACGTAGAGCCTGAAATATATACATCTCAAAATAGGGCTTTTTTACAATTGTGAGGGGTTGTAACTCTAGAACCCTATACAACTAAAAGAAGCCGTTAACGCACGTAAAAATATATTACTGGGGCTTTAATGTTAAAGTAATAGCTCATAATAGCTAATAGCTCATAAACAGGGGATACCCCAAAAAAAATTTCTGTGGAAACTTATACTAATTCTAAAATTTTTTCCTTATCTCAAATTTTAGGTCCCTATCTAAATGCATGTCGGAGTTATGAAGCTAGGAATATCATGCAAAATTTGGTCTTCAAATAACGGTAAATCCAAATACTAAGTTTAAAAAAATTGTATAACTTTGATATTGATTTATAAAGTTAAGAAGACTTTCTGTCTAATGGTGTTTTCAAATTGATAAGCTGAACTTGAGATATACGCATTTAAAAATAGGGGTTTTTCAAAGTTTGAGGGGCTGCAGCTCCGTAAAGAATGGGGCTACATGAAAAGGTTGATCTACAACATTAATTTTTTTATGAGACCTATCCATGATTAATATTTCTTTTTTCTCTATCTTTAACGGTGTAAGTTTTGCAAAAATTCGAACGGACGGACACAGTGAAAATAATAGGCACATTTTTCCAATTTTTTTTGCAAATATGCTAAAAATTCACGAACAAACCTAATAAAAAATCTATCTTATTAAGAAATCGAGTTTAGTATAGTGATAAATATTTCATAAATATTATGCAAATTTTTAATTAACATTAATTTTTAATGTTAAAAAAAATATTTGTTCGTTAAAATTATTTGTTAATATTTCAAGTATTTTGTTAATTTTTCTCACCATTATTCCAGTGCTCACAGCGATTCCTCTTCCACAGTATGTATTTGGAACTATGTCACCGAATCCAACACTAAGAAATGTGATGGCTATTAACCACATAGCATTTAATAAATTTGCGTGCTCTTCATCATGAAACCTAAAACTCAAATATTTAAATTATTTAATTTTTTTTTGGTGGATTATTGTATATATACAAGGTGGTACAAACTCGATGGTCTTGCTTGAAATGGGTGATCGAGCATGTCATGACAAAGAAAAATGTATTGGGGGGGAGGGGCTATTGTGGATCCTTTTCGAATTATGAGGGGTTAAAGATTTTTTAGCGCATTTACAACAAAAAATATATTACGTTTGTTATAGAGAGATAAAGAAAAATTGATTTTATAGAGTAAGTGGTCAGCTTTAATTTTTGATTACCAATGATTCCCATATACCCAACAGTTACAAAGTTATGAAGGTTCAAAATGATTTAAAATAAATTATAAAAAATTTTTTTAATTATAAAAAAGAAAAAATATGAAATATTGAAATAAAATTATTAATTATATTTTTATAATTGTTTTTGAAAACCGTAAAATCCACTTTGATAAGTTAAGTATGTAATTCTTTGAATACCTATACCAAAAAAAATTTTAAAACACTTTTAAGGTTTTACACAAAATATAAATAAAAGAAAAAACTTTCATTTATAAGCGAATGCGTTTCGACATAATATACGTGGCATCATTAACATTTTTATTTTTTTTTTATTTTTTTAACTTCAAAATGAAGTAGGTAACTTAACAGTAAGTAACTTGTAGTGTTGGACTACCTAGACAACTCCAACTAAATTTTTATCCACCGCAGTGCTTTATATGAAATTTTAATAAAATCAACTGCGAGAAGTAAAAATAGAATAAAAATTTAGAAAAGCAAAAAAAATTAAAAATTTTTCAAATTGGTTTGGTGACCATTTAATTATATATTAAAAAAATTACATACTTAACTTATAAAAAATTATGTTTCAAACTCAATTTTCTTTTGAAACATCCTATATTTCGGGTATTTTTTATAGCATATTTCGAAACAGCTTTTCCAGCGCATAATTAGTAACTAATAACTTTTTTCTATCTCTAACCGTTTTTGAGATATGAAGAATAGAAAAGTGTGTTATTTTCAATTGCTGTGTTATTTTCAATCACAATAGAAAAGTGTGTTAACACATTTTGTGTGTTATAACACATTTTTCTATTTTTCATATCTCAAAACGGTTAGAGATAGAATAAAGTTATTAGCTACTAATTATGGGCTGGAAAAGCTGTTTCGAAATATGCTATAAAAAAGGATAGGGAATAGGATATGCTATAGGATAGGGAAAAAGTTATAGGGTTATTTATTAATCTGTTTCGAAATATGCTATAAAAAGTACTCCAAATACATGGTGTTTCAAAAGAAAATTGAGTTTGAAACATAATTTTTTCATTTTAAGTCATTTTGAACCTACATAACTTTGTAACAGTTGTGTATATGGGTGTCATTGGTACATAAAAATTAAAGCTGACCGCTTACTCTACCACTTTTTTCTATCTCTCTATAGCAATCCGTTCAAAAGTTATAGATTTTTTTATGTAAATTCGCTAAAAAATCTTTAACCCTTCATATCTTGAAAACGGAATCAATGCCGTTACAATACAAATACATACACTCTCCATACAAATACATCGAGTTGGAAACACCCTGTATAGAAAGTAAAATTTTTTATCTGGCAATACTGTTTCGGTGTGAACTAATATTTTTGTTTCTAATTTTAAAATATTTTAATTTAAATTATATTTTGAATAATTAATTGAAAAAGAGAGATATGTATATCTAAAATTAAATTGCTAAAAAATTACAAGAAACAAAAAGCACAATAAAAAGAATAGGCACAATTTTCTAAGAAAAGAAATAATTGTCACATTTCCACAATGGATATTGTATCAAGTGATGATTGGATACATTTAATGGGTTCAAAAATGGCTAAAAACTTATGATATCCTAAATAGCAATGAAGAAGCACCATTCTGCTCACTGAATTTCCATGCAAATTTTACTAAGCAAAATCTTACCAGTAAAAAACCTAATTTGGGAGCAAAGTATGACGTCATTATATCTAAACTCAACAATATCACACCATACATGCAAGATTTGCATCAATTTGACAATTTTATAAATAGAAGTATGATAATATCAATAATAAATTTAAAAAAGCGAAATAAGGAAAAAAGAAAAACCATAAAAAAACAAAAAGTTTAATAATATTTCAAATTGGCGTAAACGTATTTATAATATTGAATGTGCAAGTGCTTCTAAGCAAATAATTGTTAAAGCTGATTCTGTTTCTTTATCAACAACTTTCAAAATTAAACATTATTTTAGATTCTAATTCATTTAAAGTACGATATTTAAACTCAAGAAAAATTAGATAATATTGAAGAAATTCCTAACTAATTTAACACATTTGTGGAAGTGATAGTCATTTGCGCAACGGGGTTATTGCAAGGTGAAGAACTATTTGCTAATATTCCGCACTACAGAGGTTTTCATTCAATCAAAACGAGTCGGCAGCGAGGACGCGGGAGTAATTATATGTGCACAAAAATATTAGTGAACATATAATTTATGGAAGCTCAGATAATTTCAATAACATTCTAATATTAAATTTAAAGTGCTAATAGCTTATCAATCTTCAAACGCTCTTAATTCGATCCTCAATTTTTTGTCAAAAATAGATCAGATTACAGATAATTTTAAAAATATCGTTTTCATTGGCTATACAATTCTCAATGCAATTACACCCAAGATGCCAACTCGCACTGGTGAACATTATTGAACAATTATAGATCATTTTTCTACAGATCTTAAAGTGGAGAAAACGATTTTAAACTGGCCATCTACTAATGCAATTAATAACTCTAATCAGAACCATATTTTATTTTATATTAACTAAAAAAAATTAATTCTTACTACTTACAAAAAAAAATTAATTCAAATTAATTAATTAATTGGGAATTTAATTAGGAAGGTGTAATATACTACTGCATATTGTAATCCACTGATGGCGCTGACTGTGTAACAAAATAATAATAATTTTAATAAGAATACTAATACCAAAAAATAACAGCTGCTACAGTGACAGTGGCGGTTGCCTTCAATAATTGTCTCATGCAGTAAGGTGTTATATGCTACTGCATGTTATAACTGTTGTAACGGCTATAGTTACTGTTAGCAAAATAGTAATAAGAGGTTGTTTCATTGTTCCCTTACAGTTCCATTCTCAATTCAATGTTTCCGCATCATTTTTCTATTCTTTTCTATCCCTACTGCCTAGAAAATATACTGCGTTAGCAGGTAAGGGTCCATTCCATTATTTTGGTAAAGGAGAGGGTGGGTTTCCTCAGTAAAAATCTGACACTACCAAGGGGAAATTCTTGGTGTCTTTGGAAGATTGGACCTCCCTTAGGGGAAAAAAAACGTAATATCATTTTCAAATATTTTATAGAGGATGGGATTTCAATAATAAATTCTAACACTAAAAACTATAAAAGTAAAAATAAAAACCGGTTTTTAAAACCTTTTATGACAAAAGAATTATTATGCCTGCTAAAGAAAAGGAAAGATTACATAGACTAACAAAAAATTACCCTAATAATTCATATATAAAAGGAGAACTTAAAAAATAAGAAGCCATTTTGAGAACAAAAAAAATAATCAATGTTCATTAAAATTAAAAAACCAAAAAAACATTGGGGATAATTATAAATTATTCCCTCTAAAATAGGCCTATTATTTGTTGTAATTATATACCAGAAAATATCGTTTATAATGGTGTTTTAATATAATATTTTTTTTTTACCTTAATTGAACAGGAGGACAAGCAATGTAATCTGGATTCTTTATTTAATAAACACCCATTTTTTTTTTCAACTTTCTACTAATATAGTTATGAGTAATCATATAAATAGTATTGAATATAATGTTGCGTGTAGCTGCGATCGTATGTCTTCAAAGATCTCAAACCTTTTTCAGATGATAATACCAGATTACTCACTAAAATTTTTAACTATTCGCTTGTCAATGATGCTGCTTTCCGGCTGAACTAAAAATAGCAAAGGTTTCACCTACAGCTAAGCTTTACAAAAATCTGAACCTAACGTTGATCTAGATAATTACAGAACAATATCTTTGCTTCCAGTAATTTCTAAACCATTTTAACGAATTGTTTTTGATCAAATGTGGGCACACTTTGCTAACTTTAATTTTCTGATTTAAACGTACTTGATAACTATTTTAGTAAATGCAAACTTAAAATTATTTTATTTATTTATTTATATCATTATCCTTAACATATATATAAACTTTTTATGATTTCATAATTTACTTTTTACAGAGTTCAGGCTCTTGTAATCTTTAAAGCTCATAATAGAAATATTTTTAGTTTTTAATTGATTTGCTAAATTTTAATTTATTATGAGGAAAAATTGGATATTAAAAACCTCATATAAAGTTTTTGGTAAGGTTTTTCAACCTATATTTTATTATTATACTTTTAAAAAGATATTTTCACACCCTTTTTAACGGTATATTATAATTATGGTATGGGTTGGCAAATAGTCTCACCAGAGGACACACGCGTGAAATTAAAGCAAGCATTTTAATAAAAAATACATTTCCATATTTCATTTCTCATACATTTATTCTGCCTTTTTGTGTTCTTGTTGAAATACGTAAAAAAAAAATTCAATTAGGATGGATTTTAGAGTTGGATGCAATATGGTTGTACTAATTTGTTTAGGGGTCAAACAGTCAATTACAACAATTTTTAATTTAATTTAAACTTTTCTTTATACAACTGACTGAAAAAACTAGGTTTAATTTAAAACAAGTAAATGAGATTATCTATAAAACAAAAATTCGTGAATCTTACTTCAAGTACACTAAAAAGTACCCAGATGATCCCCAAGTCAAACAATTATTTGATGGTTGCAGGAAAGGGGGCTAATCAGCTTAGCAAAAACAAAACTTTTATTCCAATGAAATCTCGCGAATTTCTGGCGATGGTAAAAAATTATTGGTCCTATATAAAAGAATTATGTTCAATAAAAATTGTAAAAATTCTAATAATATTAAAGTTTTAAAAAATAATAATTAAACCATAAATAAGGAGCAAGACATAGCAAATTTCATGAATGACTTCCTTATAAACATTATAGATGAGCTAAATATTTCTAATAACAATATCTAGAACCATTTCCAAAGAATATTTACTTAAATTTTAATTTGGTTTCAACAAATATTGAAGAAGTTTTGGTGCTAATAAAACTACTGAAACCAAGAGCGGCTACTGGATATGACAACATCTTCGCAAATTTTATTAAAAGATTCGTTAAGCGATTAGCTTCACTAATAGTCAAATTTATAAATATTTCATTTCAAACATTCACGTTCTCTCAATGCCTAAAAATAGCTATTGTTACGCCAATGTATAAAAGTGGTTATTCATTAGATAAATCTAACAATTTCAGTTCGAAGTTCTATTAGGAATAGGTTAGATTGTTTTCTCAAAAGTAACACTATACTTCATGATGAGCAATATGGTTTCGAAGTAAACTCTAATACTTCCGCTGCCTGCCTGAGTCTAACTGATTTTATTACTAAAAATATTGATAACATTAATATGTCCCTCGTGTTTTTCTTGATCTTCAGAAGGTATTTGACTGTGTGGATCACGAAATTCTATGTTACAAATTACGATTATTAAACCTTTCCGTAAATGAAATTGCCGTTTTTAAATCCTATTCATCATACCTAGAACAAAAAGTAAAGATAAATGATAAAATCAGTAATTCAACATTAATTAAAAAGTGTGTTCCTCAACGCTCAATTTTAAGTCCACTTCTTTTTAAAATCTATATTGATGATATTTCTCGTTTACCTTTAAAGGGATCTATGAAACTGTATGCTGATGATGCGGTCTTAAAATATTTAGAAATACACGAAAAATGTCTCAAAAAAAATATCACTAATGATCTAATTATCATCGAAATTTGGCTCAATAGCAATCGGCTTTTACTAAAAATAAACAAATTTTTACTATTCGAGAATAAAACTTATAATAACTTCAACGTTTTGTACAAAAACGTCTCAATAGAAATATTAAAGAGCTTTCACTATTTAGGTTTAATCCTAGACACTAAAATGAATTCGTATGACCATACCGATCATTTTATAAAGAAAATAAGCCCCTACATATTTATTTAAAAATAAATAAAAGCGCTAAATAAATTAGGTATTGCTCATAAGAAGCAATCATTGCTTCAGTAATCGATTGCTATACTAGACGATTTCAAACCAATTTGTTATATTCCGACCGATACATAAGTTTTGATAATATTTACAAACGCAAAATGTATTTTACTGCGTTTAAAATTATCAATAATGAAATAAAGCATAATTTTATATTGATCAGAATGGTTGATATTCATAATTATGCACAACACAAGAAACAAGCCCAAGTCTTTTCAACTGTTTGAAGTTTCTGTATACTTATATCAAATATTAATTTATCAAATTAGAATATTCTTATATCAAATTTTAAGTTTATATATTTATTAATTTCGAAGATATGCTTGTTTGGTCTTGGGAGTTGTGTGGCAGATACTCGAACAACCATTCTAATTCATCTTAAATTTTGGACAAATGAGGGATTCAGGAAACAACACCCTAGTACCAAATTTAAAGTTTCTATCTTTATTAATTTCGAAGATATGCTTGTTCGGTTTTGGGAGTTGTATGGGAGGTACCCGAACGACCACTCCAATTCATCTCAAATTTTCGGCATATCAGGGATTCTGAAAAACACACCCTCATACAAAATTTTAAGTTTCTATCTTTATTAATTTCGAAGATATGCGTATTCGGTTTTGGGAGTTGTATGGGAGGTACTGGAACGCATGGTCCGATTTCGCCCATTTACAATCCCCGCCTTACCTTAGTCATTGTTAACCTACAGTATAAATTTCATCAAGATAGCATCATTATTTTTTGAGTTATCGTGCGTACGGACGGACGGACGGACGGACGTCGCTAAATCGACTCCTGAGGTGATACTGATTCAGAATATATATACATGTCTATACCTAACTCGTTTCCTTTTGGTGGTTACAAACACCATACCAAAGTTAATATACCCTATACTTAATGTGTAGGGTATAAAAACATTTTCATACTTTATTTCTCATACATTTATTTTGCCGTTTTGTTTTCTTGTTGAAATATGTACTTATATAAGTAAAATTGGTGAGGTAAACACCAGAAAATATAACAATTTCATATAAACCTAAGAAAAATGCATTAAAATAAAATTCTATAGGTAATATTAAAATATAGAGATGTAATAATATGTACATCATACATTTATGTACAAAAATCTAATTTTGTAAAGAAGTAAGTTGTAGCTGATTATATATAGATATATCCTTTCTCAAAACTCTTTATAGTACAACATATAAATTTTGTATTTATTTTTAAAATAATTCTTTTAAGAGTTAAAATTCTTACGTAACAGTAAATTAAAAAAATTAATTAAAAGATAAAGACAAATAAAACAATTTACCTTTTCTTTTACTACAAGAATATATTTTTATTAAATCTATTTATAAATTGAAAAATATGTTATCTAAACATGAAATTAATTTATAAAACACAAAGCTAATATTTCAGTTTTTCCAAAAATTATTGGATGTTCACTAAAACATATCTAATTCAGACTCTGGTTTTAAAACAAATTCTAAAATCCCTCATATTCTATTTTATACATACTCTGGAAAAAGCGGTAATCCTGCTTTTGAATCCAACAATTTAGAGTTGTAAACCTTTTTTTCATCCAAATTTAACATTTTTCCAAAAAGGTTAAAAACCTTTTAATTGAAATCAAACCCATTTTTGTATACCCTACACCTAAAGTATAGGGTATATTAACTTTGACATGGAGTTTGTAACCACCAAGAGGAAGCCAGTTAGATATGGACATGTATATATATTCTGAATCAGGATCACCTCCTGAGTCGATTTAACGATGTCCGTCCGTTCGCACGATAACTCAAAAACTAGTAAAGCTATCTTGATGAAATTTATATAGTAGGTTACTAATTACGAAAAGAACGCTAATTTCAAATTTGGACAAAATCGGGTTCGGATTCTGGAAGCTACCGAATGATTCCGGAGCAAACGAGATTATCTCAAAAACCAATAAAACTAGAACCTTTAAATTTTTTACAATGATGTTCCTTCACGTTTGATTTATGTCTCTGAAACTTAAGATGATTTGGTACGTGGGTTTCGATTTTGGAAGCTTCCCAATGAGCTCCAGAGCAAATGAGATTATCTCCAAAATCAACAAAGATATAACCTTTAAATTTGACAGAATGGTGTTCATCATGTTTGATTTTAGTCTCTACAATTTTGTGAGGATTTGGTAAATGGGTTCGGATTTTGGAAGCTTTCGAACGAGCGTCAGAGCAAACGAGATTATCTCCAAAACCAACAAAGATAGAATCTTTTAATTTGGTACAGTAGTGTTCTATCGTGTTTTATTTATGTTTCTGAAATTTGGGAGTATTTGGTCCATGGGTTCGTAGTTTGGAAACTTCCGGACGAGCACAAGAGCAAACGAGCATAACTCCAAAACCAACAAAGGTAGAACCTTTAAATTTTTTACAATAATGTTCCTTCCCGTTTGATTTATGTCTCTGAAATTTAACAGGATTTGTGCATGGGTTTGAATTTTGGAAGCTTCCGAACGAGTCCCAGAGCAAATGAGATTATCTCCAAAACCAACAAAGATATAGCCTTTAAATTTGGCAGAATGGTGTTTATCATGTTTGATTTAAGTCTCTGAAATTTAAGAGGATTTAGTCCATGGGTGCGGATTTTGGAAGCTTCCGAACGAGCCCCAGAGGAAACGAGATTATCTCCAAAACCAACAAAGATAGAATCTTTGAATTTAGTACAGTGGTGTTCTTTCGTGTTTTATTGTATGTTTCTGAAATTTGGGAGTATTTGGTCCATGGTTTTGTATTTTGGAAACTTCCGAACGAGCACAAGAGGAAACGAGCATATCTCCAAAACCAACAAAGGTAGAACTTTTAAATTTAGTACAATGGTGTTCTGGCATGTTTTCTTTATGTCCCTGAGATGGATTAGATGAATTGGAGTGGCAATTCGGGTACCTGACAAGCGCCTCCCAAGGACTAACAAGCATATCTTCGAAATTAATAAAGATAGAAACTTGAAATTTTTTACAAGGGTGTCAAGCATATACCAACACGATGCCTCTTTTACGTTCCCGAAATTCGAGTTGAATAAAACAGAAACAAAAGGGAACAAGTTCAAGCAGCTGCCAAAAAATTTATGGATTTTTAATTTAATTCCAATTATTCAGGTGTAGAGTATTAATAAATCGGTTGAATCGATTTACTGTTACATTTACTTGTTTTAAATTAAACCTATAGTTTTTTCAGTCAGTTGGATAAAAAAAATTTAAATTGAATGAAAAATTGTTGTATTTGACTGTTTGACCCCGAAACAAATTAGTACAACCAAATTGCACCAACTCTAAAATCCATCCTATTTGCATTTTTTTTACATATTTCAACAAGAACACAAAAATGCAAAATAAATGTATGAGAAATGAAATATGGAAATGTATTTTTTATTAAAATTCTTGCTTTAATTTCGCGCTTGTGTCCTCTGGTGGGACTATTTGCTTACGGCATACTTATTATATACCGCTTAAAAGGGTGTGAAGATACCTTTCTAATGGTATAATAATAAATATAGGGTGTCTTTGAAAATTTCACATCATATTGGTTTTTTTGAAAGTTTGCATTTTTTTTTTTATCAAAATTTCCACTTGAAACTGCAATATCTCAAAAACGGTAGCACGTATTAAGATGAAACAAGATGAATATTAAAGACAGTATCATTCTCTACAATATTTTGGAAAACGGTTTCTGTATACTATCGTAGACGAAAAAAATAACGGTTTAAGTGAATTACTGCAAAATGTTAGAAAAGTTTGAAAATAATCAATTTGACCTTTAAATGACCTTATCGCCAAAAATCATGTTCTATGAAATATAGGTGACAGCAAACAAAGTAATTGGACAATGTACCTAAAGTAAAGTTTACCCAAAATTTTTTTATTTTGATATGTAAAAATATGAAATATCGAAATTACAATTATTAATTATTTTTTTGTAATTGTGTTTTGAAATGCATAAAACCCACTTTTATAAGTTAAGTATGTAATTTTTTTTTTTTGAATATACAAAAAAAAATTTAAAACACCTTTAATGTTTTACACAAAATATAAATGAAAGAAAAAACTTTCATTTATAAGCGAATGCATTTCAACATGATATTCATGTCATCATTAACATTCTTATTTTTTTTTAACTGCAAATTTGCTGAAAATATTTTGATAAACAAAAAGCGGTTTATATTTAATGACAATGCTTTCTCATATTGGTAATATTTCTCTAAATGTAATGTATGTACAAATGTATACATATTACATACCTTTTGTTTTTTTTTTATCATGAATAAATATGGAGTCAACTGAGAAATTTAACAATATTAATGATTTAAGACTTTATTATTTTACAGGGCTTGACAACGATTTAACGAACGTTCAATATCATAATAACTTCAATATTTTGTATTTAAATATTCAGAGTTTACAGAACAAACTAAATAATTTAGAATTACTAATTAACTCCTACTCTTATGTAATAAACGCTGTAGTATTATCAGAAATTTGGTTAAATGAAACTGAAAATAAATTTTTCAACTTACCTGGATATAATGCATTTTTCTCTAATCGGAAAATTTCTTATGGTAGTGTTGGGATTTATGTAAGTGAAACAATTTGTAGCATCCTAATTTTTGAAGAGGTATTCGAAAAATCAAACTTCTTGTGTATAAAACTACTGAAACAGGGTTTGAATATTATAGGTGTTTATCGATCTCACGAAACAAAAGTGAATGAATTTCTTGATAAAGTAGACTCCATTAAACATGTATATTCAATACTATAAGATTTGAATTTAAATCTACTCAATACTAATAACAGAGATGTTAGAAATTACAACAATATTTTACTTAACAATGGTTTTGCCATATACAATAAAATTTCGGATTTTTATGCAACTAGAATTGGTAGAACTGTTAAAATGGTGATCGACCAATTTTATTACGGTTAAGTTCAAATATTTTTTTTATATAATCGGTTCAGCACTGTCTGATCATAAACGTTTCTTTATTAGCATTGACCAAAAACCCGTCAAAGATAAAATAAATAAAACGAAAACAATTTTAAATTGTGGAAATATTGAAAACGATCCATTTGGACCAATTTACATTCATGCAGTTGTCTTAATTTATTTGTTATATGATCTTAATTTGTTAATCGATAAAAATACCAAAACCAGTCCTGTCAATAAATAGTTTAGAGTAAATAACTAATGAGATTATCTATAAAATAAAAATTCGTGAATCTTACTTCAAGTACACTAAAAAGTACCCAGATGATCCCCAAGTCAAACAATTATTTGATGGTTGCAGGAAAGGGGGCTAATCAGCTTAGCAAAAACAAAACTTTTATTCCAATGAAATCTCTCGAATTTCTGGCGATGGTAAAACATTATGGGTCCTACATAAAAGAATTATGTTCAATAAAAATTGTAAAAATTCTAATAATATTAAAGTTTTAAAAAATAATAATTAAATAAATAAGGAGCAAGACAGCAAATTTCAAAAATGACTTCTTTATAAACGTTATAGATGAGCTAAATATTTCTAATAACAATATCTAGAACCATTTCCAAAGAATATTTACTTAAATTTTAATTTGGTTTCAACAAATATTGAAGCAGTTTTGGTGCTAATAAAACTACTGAAACCAAGAGCGGCTACTGTATATGACGGCATCTTCGCAAATTTTATTAAAAGATTTTTTAAGCGATTAGCTTCACTAATAGTCAAATTCATAAATATTTCATTTCAAACATTCACGTTCTCTCAATGCCTAAAAATAGCTATTGTTACGCCAATGTATAAAAGTGGTTATTCATTAGATAAATCTAACAATTTCAGTTCGAAGTTCTATTAGGAATAGGTTAGATTGTTTTCTCAAAAGTAACACTATACTTCATAATGAGCAATACTGTTTCGAAGTAAACTCTAATACTTCCGCTGCCTGCCTGAGTCTAACTGATTTTATTACTAAAAATATTGATAACATTAATATGTCCTTTGTATTTTCTTGATCTTAAGAAGGCATTTGACTGTGTGGATCACGAAATTCTATGTTATAAATTACGATTATTAAACCTTTCCGTAATTGAAATTGCCGTTTTTAAATCCTATTCATCATACCTAGAATAAAAAGTAAAGATAAATGATAAAATCAGTAATTCAACATTAATTAAAATGTGTGTTCCTCAACGCTCAATTTTAAGTCCACTTCTTTTTAAAATCTATATTGGTGATATTTCTCGTTTACCTTTAAAGGGATCTATGCAAGTGTATGCTGATGATGCGGTCTTAAAATATTCAGAAATAAATGAAAAATGTTTCAAAAAAAATATCACTAATGATCTAATTATCATCGAAAGATTGCTATTGAAATCGGCTTTTACTAAATATAAAAAAAACAAAATTTTTCTATAATAACTTTAACGTTATTTTAGTAAAATTTTTACAAAAACGTCTCAATATAAATTGTACAAAAACGTCTCAATAGAAATATTAAAGAGCTTTCACTATTTAGGTTTAATCCTAGACACTAAAATTAATTCGTATGACCCTACCGAACATATTATAAAGAAAATAAGCCCCTACATATTTATTTAAAAATAAATAATAGCGCGAAATAAATTAGGTATTGCTCATAAGAAGCAGTCAAACTAATCCATTGCTATACTAGACGATTTCAAACCAATTTGTTATATTCCGACCGATACATAAGTTTTGATAATATTTACAAACGCGAAATGTATTTTACTGCGTTTAAAATTATCAATAATGAAATAAAGCATAATTTTATATTGATCACAATGGTTGATATTCATAATTATGTACAACACAAGAAACAAGCACAAGTCTTTTCAACTGTCTAAAATTATATGAATAAATTACCAAATGAAATTAAAATAATTAGTAATATTTGCCACTTTAAAAAGAAAATAAAGGAATATACATATTACAATGTAAACATATAACTTTTGTAATTGTAATTGATTGGGATTTAAAATATATGACGTGTAAATTGAAATTTATATTGAATTAAAATTAAAAGAAAGACATAAACAAAAATATTAAAGTCTTGAATAAAATTTAGATAATGAAATAATTTAACAAATTAGTAATTAAGTTTAATGAAGTTTAAAATATTTGAAATTAAACTTGGATAAACACATATGTAAATTTAAATACGTCAAATAAAATTTTATAATTATAAATTTAAGTTTGATA
This sequence comes from Poecilobothrus nobilitatus, assembly GCA_947095535.1. Taxonomy (NCBI): domain Eukaryota; kingdom Metazoa; phylum Arthropoda; class Insecta; order Diptera; family Dolichopodidae; genus Poecilobothrus; species Poecilobothrus nobilitatus. Next base: position 172,795,431 of record OX352772.1, read on the forward strand.
AGAAACAAATTTTATTCAAATAAATTATGTGACCTAATAGCTACGGTTAGGGTCTTTCATAAAATACGTAAAACTTTCGATTAAAACTACATTACTGTGTATAACACACAAAACTTTTATTAGTTTTATTAAATAAAGAAAAAAAAAAAAAATATTAATAAAACTAAATACATAGTTCTAAAAGAACCTGTACCAAAAATGTATGGTATAATTGCAAATGGTGAAAGCCTTCAGGGAATAGATTAGGGCATTAAGTATGTTGGCCTACATATAGAGAAAATTTTAACATGGATCTCTCACATTGACCATGTTAAAAATAAAACCATTGCTTATGTAGCAACTTTATATATACAACGTTATATTCTACCAAAATCGTCTGTTTACAATACATATTTTGCACATATACATAGGTTCTCAGTTTATTTACCTAATATTCAATTTACTATATTTTTACACCGGCTTTAAAATTCCGTGGATTTCAAGTTTTGCAAAACATGCCATTAAAGGCAATAAATCGCTTACCTGTTTTTTAACTAAAAACTTAATTATTGTTATTAAAATCATTTTGTTGCCTAGCCTTAAGTGAATATAGTAAAATAAATGTTGGGCTTCGCTACAAGTGCTAAGCATGTTTTTGTGAATAATAACAAAAAATAAAGTTATTCACAAAAAAACACAACAAAAAAGTAAGTATATCCTAGAGTCTAGACAACACAAAATTAAATAAATTAATTAAAATAACAAGTTAGAAATAAAAGGAAAAATATGGTGAATATATTTTTCGTTCATCAAATGAACGAGGAAGGTGAACAAGAAGTAATCTGAAACCACAGAGTTTACAACAAACCAATAAATAACAGCAAATCATCTTATAGCTGGTAACAATAATTATAATAATATTTCAATTTAGAGCAATTTTAAGCTTTTAATGGATTTCTGCAAAATTTCTAATCTTGTAGGACAATGTTTTATACATCAATATGAAGGTTCATAACTGATCTACACATTTAATTCATTTTAATTACAAAATAATATAATAGAAACGAATACAACAATAAAATAATATTTAAGAAAATATTCCAAATTAGAATTAAGAGAAAAAAAATGTTAAATTGAGTTAAGCGATTATTCCCAATAAAAAATTTAAAAACTAAAATCTTAAATTAAGTTAAGCGATTATTTCAAATTAAAAATTTAAAAAACAAAGAACTTAAATTAAGTTAAGCGACTATTCCAAAAGCAAAATTATAGAGTTAAAAAAATTTATAGGTACCTACAACATTGACAGCTAGTATGATTAAAGCAACATTAAACTGGACACAAAGTTAATTTTCGTGTATGTATGTACATAGTCTAAAAATTAATAGGGTTTATTTGTTTATGTTATTTTGTTTGACAAACATACATCCATATCTAAACAAAAAACTTTTTTTTTGAAGGCGCCCAGCGGGAAAAAGAAGCATTCCAACATTCCCAGTAACTTAAGAAGCGCTTCTTGTTCCATACTTTTATTGCTTCTTTTTTCATATAGATGTCCGCAAAAAGGAGCAACACGTTCGTATTTTTACTTCGTCAGCTTCCCTTTGAGTGATTCTGAATGCATGACTGGGAAGGCATCTAGAAGGCATGACTGGGAAGGCATCTAGAAGGCATGACTGAGAAGACATGTAGAATGCATGACTTTGATGGCATATAGAATGCTATGCATTAATAAACTATAGAAGGATATTATTTGAATCTTATAAGTGTACAAATTAAATAGTAAAAACAAGTTTTCCTTTTAATATACATATGAGAGTTGCTTTATTTAATACTTTTTTATGAAGCTTTTTAAAGAAAACTAGTTTAATTTGATTAATAAAAATATATTGTTTGATTGTATAAAAATAAATAATTTTATCGACATATGTATGTACATATTATATAAATAAAACAAGGTAGAATGTAAACCAACGGTTTTTAAAAGCGCACATTTCCAAAACTCAATACAAACTGTTCAGAAGTGTGACTTACACAAAAATTTGAAAATGTAAGAAATAAAATTTAAGAAATTTTTTGTAATAAGAAAAAATGTGAAAATAGGACATTTTTGAAATTTTGAGGGGCTATAAGTCCGGAATCCTATATAACTAAGAAAAGCCGTTAACACACGTAAAAATATATTATTAAACCTTTAATTTTCATGTCTTGCCGAAGAAAAATTTGTACATGTGCCTAAGTTACAGGTGTCTAAAAATAGCAAATTTTCAATTTTTGAGGCATAATAACTCTTAAAGAGGGGGTGTTACCAAAGAATTTTCTGAGGAAACTTATACTAATTCTAAAAGTTCTTTCTTGTCTTAAAATTTCAGGTTTGTATCTAAAGGGGTGCCGGAGTTATGAAAAAAGAAATTTCATGCAAAATATGGTTTTCACATAACGGTAAATTTAAATAGTAAATTACAAAATATTACATAATTTTGATATTGTTTTATATAGATAATAAAATTTTCGATTTTCTGGCGGTTTTAGATTGCAAAATTATTACGCAGAGCCCGAGATATATACATCTGAAAATTGGGCTTTTTTGCAATTTTGAAGAGCTGCAACTTTGGAACCCTTTACAATTAAAATAAACCTTTAACACACGTAAAAATATATTATTGTAGCTTTAATTTTTATATCTTGCAGAAGTAAAATGTGTACAGGTTCCTAAGATACAGGTGTTTAAAAATAGGAAATTTTCAATTTTTAAGCCCTAATAGCTCATAAACAGGGGGTGGTCCGAAAAAATTTTCTGAGCAAACTTATACTAATTCTAAAAGTTCCTTCTTGCCTCAAAATTTAAAGCCTCTATCTAAAAGCGTGCCGGAGTTATGAAAGTAGAAAAATCATGCAAAATTTAGTTTTCACATAACGGTAAATTTAAATACTAAATTTAAAAAAATTGTATAATTTTGATATTAATTTACAAAAATAAAAGAAATACCTGTCGAATGACGTTTTCAGATTGAAAAAATCTTAAGCAGAACATAAGATATATGCATTTAAAAATAGGGCTTTTTCAAAGTTTGAGGGGCTGTAGCTCCGTAATGGGGAGGGCTACATGAAAAAGTTGTTCCACAAAATTATTTTTTTTATGAGACCTACCTATGGTTAAAATTTTTTTTCTCTATCTTTAACGGTGTAGAAGTTTTGTAAACAGACGGACGGACGGACGGACAGAGTGAAACTAATAAGCACACTTTTTCAAAATTTTTTTGGAAATGTGCTAAAAAGCTAATAAAAAATAGTTACATTAATATTATTAATTTAAAAAGTTTAAACATTTTTAGATCAATTTGATCGTTTATAAAATTATTCCGATAAGAATTATAAAATATAAAAATTTTCAATTTAAGCATACACATGTTGTAGTATATAAAACAAAATATATTATTTGCTTTAAAAATTAAAATAAACATTTTTAGATCAATTAAATATTTTTCGGTTTTTTGCTGCACGAAATCCAGATCTCATATTCTCTCCAAATTGAACGAATCCAAAATTTTTATTTTTTGCAGCTTCTGAAATACAAAATTATATATTATACATATATTAGTGCATCTATGCATATATCAAGCCAGAAAACTGAGAAAACAACTTAAAAAAGGGAGCTTATTTTGTGTATAAATCCATAACCTACATTAATTTTTAGAAAGCCTGGAAATTGAAATACTTAAATGTGTTTCTGCATATTGTAAATGTATTGTAAGAAAAACCTTCGAAAAATAACATTTAATAAAGATTTTTTTGTTCTTTATTGTTTTTGTTTAAGAAAAATGCCCATTTTTAACAATTTTCTTTTCGAGTTTTCGATATGAAATATTCACCCAAACATGCCGAATTTTATATTAAAATAAAATTTAGAATTTTCTGTATAACATATAACAAGTTCCTTTCAACTCAAAATTTTCAACATATTTTCAGCAAAATAAAATTTTCAGTTTTTTTTAGTAATAGCACGATATCTGTCGCTACTTTTAAATTTCCGCTTAAAGAGCCTTTGAAAACATTATGGATAAGCGTTGTACAAAGATCAGACTGGCAACCAACAGGCAACAGTTCCTTATGTAAATTACATTTTTCAGAATCGTGTTTTAAATTAAATAATTATCACAGGCCGCGTTTAATGCCAGATGCAGCTCCAACTATTTTGATCAACTACTCGGTAAATTTAATAGAAACGAGTAATAAAAATGTACGCAATGACAATTTAATTTTAAATTTCTCTAATTTATTTATTTATTTATTTATTCAATGCATTGAGACGATGAGTCTTTATACTATGCATATCTAGCGATTGGTACAGATTTGTAATTTAATTTTAAAATTTACAATAAACTTAAATCTATTTAACTTAATTTAATTCTCGGTGTTAAAACTGGCAATACAATTAGCATACTAGCAAATGTGAAATGAAAATAAAATAACAATAATATGTTGATTAATTAAGTGTAATTAAAAATAAGGTAACATTATATATACTGAACTGGTAAGTGCTTAAATAAGTAGTAAATTGTCAAAATGAAAGATAATTGATAAACGAACACATTTAATTTACCTATCTTTGACGTAATTGAGTGATAGGTTATTAAAAGCTCTGTGAGTTCTAGCACGCTTGACATCAGTCGGAAGGGAGTTCCACAAGGTAGTAACATTCAAAGTTCTTGACGACCTGCCAAAAGTTATTTTACCGTATAAGTAATTTGGATATCCAGTTGTGATAAGACTGTGAAAGAAACAGAGGTATTTATGATTCAAGTAATTATTGAGGGTACACCCTAATAAACTTTTAGAGGCAACAGATATCCTATCGAACCTACGACGGTTTGCAACAAATCTTGTGCAAGCGTTAAATATTAAATTCAAACTGGTACTCTCACTAGCACTCATCGAAGAATAAACCACGTTGCAATAAAGAATATGAGGTAGCACGAGAGCTTTAATTAGTTGACACTTAGTATTGAATGAAATACCAGGAGCAATCTTCCAGAGCCTACGAAGCACCGCGTTTACTAGCAAATCTCTTGATATGCTCGGCCCATTTAAGATCATTACTAAATACAACGCCCAAGTTGATAACCTTTTCAACAAAAGGGATAACATTTCCGTTGAGCATCAGTTGTGGTAGGTTCACAGTTTCTACCGGTTTAGAATATATAATTATGGCCTGTGACTTCACAGAGTTGAGCTTAAGATCATTCGATATAGCTCAAAAGGAAACTGCATCCAGTTCATGATTCAAAGTATCGATACAGCTGGAAAGATGAGATAAAGGTGAGCTTAGAAAAAGCTGAACATCGTCAGTATACATTCTGTATTGGGCTAAACTCAGACATTTTGGTAGATCATTAATAAAGATCGCGAATAGTAGAGGACCCAAAATACATCCCTGAGGAACCCTACATTTGTTTGCCAGCAAATCGGACGAGAAACTACCCACTCTAACGCACTGAAATATATTCACTAGATAATTCTGCAAGAGATTCACGGCTGTTCTGTGAAATTTGAGGTCTCTACTCAGCTTTTCATATAAAAGATTATGGTTGACTGAGTCAAATGCTTTACAAAAATCTAGGAGTAGCAAAATAGTTGTGTGTTTCATATCCACTTCAGAAGAAATAAAATCATCTATTTCCAGGAGAGTAGTTCTGGTACTGTGCTTTTTTCTAAAACCGGACTGTAAAGGGAAAAGCAGACTACTGTTATCGAAAAAATTAGTCATTTGCTCGTGCGCTAAGAATTCAAAAGCTTTAGATAGCCCTGAAAGAATACTAATGGGCCTAAAATCGTTTAAAGTCGGATTACCTTTCTTGGGCACGGGAATTATTTTGGACAACTTCCACGCCGAAGGATATTCAGATGAAGTGAATATAGTATTGAAGATGTGGGTGATAAATGGCAAAACAACAGGCAGAAAGAGTTTTAAGAATTTTAAAGGAATCAAGTATATTCCCCAGCATTCGATTTAATACGATAAATTGCCCTCCGGATGTCGTCCTGATTTACGTTTTATAATGAGAAGCAGTTAGGATTTGGTATCTGACCATGAATTCGGCTGACAGCTGGGACACCTATATTGGACTGGAGTACGTTTATTTGCGGGTCGACTAAGAAGCACTTCTTCAGGTCATTGCCGTCGAACTCGGTTTCTGTTTTAAATATTTAGTTTTAAGTATTAGCATAAAAGAAAATTTAAATGACTGGCAATTATATAAAGGTCAAAATAATATTGTTTTATATATAAATTGATATAACGATCTATCACTTACCTGCTTCACAGGCAATATAGAAACAAAACAATTTCAAAATCTTTGGGCGGAAAATACGAAACTTGTACTTGGTCTCAGCTAAGACAGATTATATTGCTTTTCTTTATTTTAGAAGAAGCTTTGTTTCTTCTTACAGATTGTCAAAATTCAGAGAATGATATTGAAAAGCGCGAGAAACTAAATATTATTCTTGACCAAATTAACCTTGTGATACCATTTTTTTTTTTTTATCCTGTATCCTCCCTCCCCTGAGGGAGCATAGGGCTTCCACAAAGCTTTTATATCGCACTCGATTGTGGGCCAAATGTTTCATTTCTGCCCATGTTTTACCGCTATTATCAATTTTCTTAGCCACAGACCTTCTCCATGTTATTTTAGGTCTGCCCACACTTCTTTTTCCCTGTGGATTCCAGTCGAGCGCCTGGTGTGCAATGTTCTCTGGCGCTTTCCGAAGTGTGTGACCTATCCATCTCTATTTCTTTTTCTTGATTTGGCAGAGTATGGTTTCTTGTCTAGAGATAGTTAGTAGGTCCTCATTTGATATTCTTCTAGGCCATCTTATATTTTGAATTGTTCGGAGACATTTATTTTCAAATACTTATAATTTATTTGTTGAAGAGTTTTTGATTAACCAGGTTTTCACTGCCGTAGAGTAGAATCGTTTTCACACAGGCTTCATATATCCTTATTTTCGTGCCTTTGGTTAACTGTGGTGATCTCCAGATTGGCCAAAGTCTCCCGAATGCCATCTTTGCTAATTTTATTCGATTCTCAATGTTTTCTTCTGCTCCTCCGTTTCCGGTAAGAATACTGCCAATGTAGTTGAAACTTGTCACATCCTCTATGTATATGTTGTTTATTGCTAGTGGATTGGAATTGTTTGCATTCCATCTTAGGGACTTTGTTTTTGCAATATTTATATTGAGTCCTACTTTATATGCTTTTGTGTTTAGGGAATCTAGTTTTTGTTGCATATTCCTGTGTGTATGTGCAAGTAGAGCAATATCATCAGCATATTCGAGGTCCTCTAGGCGAGATGTAAGGGTCCAATTGATTCCTGTTTGGTGTATTAGTGTTTCTTCCAATACGTCGTCGAGAACGATGTTGAACAGGATTGGGGAAAGTGGTCATCCTTGTTTGACTGCAGTCTTGAGGCTTATTGGATTGCTAAGGTTTCCATTGTGGAGAACCCTGGACTCGGCGTTGGTGTACATATTTTGGATGATATTTCTGATTTTAGGTGGTATATTCGTTCTTCTGAGAGCCTTCCAGATGGCCCTGTGTTTTATTTTATCGAATGCTCTTTCAAAGTCCACGAATGTTATGTAGAGTGGTGATTTCCATTCTGCTGATTGTTCGATTATCAGACGCAAAGTATTTGAGTGATCTGTACAGCTGCGCTGGTCTCTAAAACCTGCTTGTTGCTCACGAAGGGTGTCCTCTATTCGTGCTTCAATTCTGGAGTGTATTATGAAAGCCAGTAATTTATTTAGTGTGTTTAGGACTGTAATACCACGGCAATTTTTGCATTCTTGGAGATTTCCCTTTTTTGGAAGTTTTATTATGATTCCTGTTTTTCAGCTTTCCGGTATGGCTTCATTATTCCTAATTTCTTCCAAGATAGGCTGAAGAACTTCTGCTATATATCCTGTGTTTGCTTGGAGAAGTTCTGAAGGTATTCCATCTATACCCGGCGCTTTGTTGCTTTTCAGCCTTGCAGCTATAATTTCTCTGTTTGATAGGGCATTTACAGTAATTCGGCTTCTTGTGTCTGCAGTAGGGGAACTTTCTTCTTCATCGCTTTCATTACTATCTCCACTATCTTCGTTGTTTGTTTGTTCCATCTCTCTGCATTTGTTCTTGGGTTGAAGTAAGCATTTGTCCATTCTTATTTCTAATTGGACGATTTTTTATTAAGTTCTGTTTTGTAAGAATTCTTACTTTGTTGTAGAGGGATCGCATATCATTTTGATTTGCTGCTCTTTGTGCATCTTTGTGCATCAGCTGCAATATTGTTGAAGAATTTCCTTTTGTCTCTTCTGGCACTTTTCTTTATTTCTTTCGCTTTCAGGTTATATTGGTTTCTGACTTCATTTCTGACTTGATTGGGTTAGTAATAGTTTTTCTCTAAGTTTCCTTCTTTGAATTAGGGTCCAGGTTTCATCGGATATCCACTCTTTCTTATTAGGTATTGTTTTAATAAGAAAGAGTGGATATCCAATGAAACCTGGACCCGTAATGTGATACCATCGTAATGTAATATTTAATTTTTGCCCACTCAAGATCTACTTATACTCTCATTTCTAATTTTCTCTCTCTTCCATCCTGTCGGCATCTTTGAAGATTGTCTTCAAAATTGCACATAACAGCTAATTATAAAAATGATAAAAACGATGACAACTATTTAACTGCAGCTTCTGAATTAACGTCTCCTTAACGGAACGTGAAAAATTTGTAGCCATATTAATTGATGAAATTCACATAAATCAAGGTCTACAATATAAATCGATCAATATTGTAGGAATGGCTGATAATAACAACAAAGCAGTTGCTAAGACCGTTGTTACCTTCATGGTAAAGTTTGTTTTTGGTAATTTTAAAGAAATTGTTCGATTGTTTCCGTTGTTCCGCCACAGTATTTAGCAGATACTGCAAGAGAGGTTATTGATTTTGTTTAAGCAAGGGGCTCCGGGGTTTTGGTTGTCATAACTGATAACAATAAAATAAATCAAAATATGTTCAGTATTTTTCATACTGAAAAACAAAATTATTTTCCAAACCCTAGGGTAATATATACTTAATGTATGATACTGTTCATATTTTTCAATTGTATTATTTTGTGGGTAATGACACTTGTTCAGTTGAGATGAAATCGCTGATGCCACCTCTCAAATCATTCCACCGCACCACTAGAGGGGCCTCAAGTGCTCATGACTACTATGTAGAACTTAATAAATGGTACTCCACTGGTTATAGCAATTCGTTTGTTGTCGGAACTGCAAAAATGTGGAACGTGTTATCATCCTCTGTATTTCCAAAATTTGACAATTTTTTGATTTACGATTTCCACAAATTCAAGACGAATCTTCACAAATTTATGACGCAATTACCGTTTCATTCCCCTTTATGGGCATCTCCAAATTAAAAAAGCTTATAAAATTAATAGAAAAACCTTAAACCCTGCATAGCTTCAAAGGCAAAATGTTCGCCTAGTAGATAATATATTCCACCCCTCAACAATAACTTATTTAAAAGAATCCCAAAAAATGCGGTCGGATAGTGACTTCTGTGAACTTATCAGAAAATGGTGGGATATATGCAATATACGGGGTAAATTTAGAGGCCTTAAACTAGAAATGAATGGAGTAAACCTATATATAAGACAACAGTTTTAAAAAGTAATAAGGAAAATAGAAAATTAAATAAATTTAATTAAAAAAGGCAATAGCCGATGGACTTCCAAGATTACAATTGGAAGCAAATGTTTTAACATCTTCCTCAACGGATGCAGCTTATAGTGCGGAGGAAGACAGCACGGATCTAATACCACACTGCTAAGCTCCAATTAATTTTTTCAGAAAGCAGATTATCATAAAACAAGGAAAAGAAATTTTTGCAATAGAGGAACCATTCCCATCATATAAAAGACATCATATTTCCGTACAAACAATAATCTAATAAGATAATTTAACTGTATTTTGAAAAAAAAAATTAAACCCTTCAGTTACGAATTAACTAAAACTTCCGGAAGAACATATTCAAATGTTACAAGATTTGTATAGAGAACATTTTTCAAACTATAAAATTAGAATAACACAAAGAAAAGTTGAAGATATAAGATCAGAAGAAAACAAATTCAGCATCATAAAAATCGAATACCGAAGGGCTCATCGTAACTGGAATGAGAATAAAGATCAAATTTTAGAGAGTACTAGTAATTTTAGAGTTTAGATAGTACTTCCCACAGATAGCAGCACTTATAAGGAAGTATACAAAAACTTGCGAAACTTGTAATATATAAAATAAATAAATATGACAGACCAACGAATAAAGCAGAACTTCAAGCAACACCAGTACCAACATATCGTACAGACATTATTCATATTGATATAATAGAATTCAGAAATGAAAAATTCATTACATGTGTTGATAAATTCTCAAAATTTACAAAATTTTTTCATATAAAAGATGAATCCATTTTACAAATAAGGGAAAAAATAATTAAAATCATCCATTATTTTACTACCGCAAAATTGCTTGTAATGCGCAATGAAAAAAGCTTTGTTAGTCCCATTATTATGATTACTTGAAAACATTAGGGATCGAAATATACCTTACATCAACGCAAAGGAGTGAACTTAACGGAACAATAGAAAGAGTTCACTCAACAATAGTTGAAATTATAAGATGCCTAAAAGAGGAATACAAAGATTTAACTTTTTATTTTAATATTAATAATTAAAATATAAAAACTTTTCATATCTTCACCTTACTAATTTTTTTGCATAAGGTTAGGAGGACTTAAATTGTTATAATAGAATATAAATTTGACTTTTGGTAAATATGCTTAACCTTTCTTAATAATTTTGTATTTAAACCAAACTTTGAAATTTTTAAACCCAAACTTTAAAATCTCTTCATATTTTTATCCTAATTTAAAATATTCAGCACTATAGCTTAAGCCTTTTAAATTTCAAATTAAAACATAACTGATGTACTAACCACTACGTTAAATTTAGAATAATCAATAAACTTTAATAATAATAAACGTTAAAAACTTTTAAACCAAACTTTAAAAACTTTTCATATCTTCACCCTACTAATTTCACCCTACTTTTTTTTGTGAATTTGACTTTTGGTAAATATGTTTAAACTTTTATAATAATTTTGTATTTAAACCAAACTTTGAAATTTTTAAACCAAACTTTAAAAACTTTGCATATCTTCACCCTACTAATTTTTTTGCATAAGGTTAGGAGAACTCAAATTGTTATAATCGAATGTAAATTTGACGTTTGGTAAATATGTTTAAACTTTAATAATAATTTTGTATTTAAACCAAACTTTGAAATTTTTAAATCCTAATTTAAAATATTCAGCATCATAGCTTAAGCTTTTTAAATTTCAAATTAAAACATAACTGGTATACTAACCACTAAGTTAAATTTAGAATAATCAATAAACTTTAATACTAATAAACTTTAAAAACTTTTAAACCAAACTTTAAAAACTTTTCATATCTTCACCCTACTAATTTTTTTAAATAAGGTTAGGAGAACTAAAATTGTTATAATGTAATGTGTGTAATGAATGTAAATTTGACTTTTGGTAAATATGTTGAAACTTTTATAATAATTTTGTATTTAAACCAAGCTTTGAAATTTTTAAACCAAACTTTAAAAAGTTTTCATATTTTTATACCAATTTAAAATATTCAGCAATATAGCTTTTTTAATTGAAAATATCAAAGACACAATCCTTTTTACTCATTTTACATACTTTTTTGACGAATATATGCAAATAATTTTTTTGCATACTTTTAGGAGGACTAAAAGCTTTAACAAAGCTTTTCCTGCACCAGAACCAGCATATCCATACTACTTAAATGTTCCTGTTAGGCGCCGTAAACCGAGTGAAGTGAGTGTAGTGGTGATATTGGGATCATTTATTAGATGAATTGCTCTATTTTGCACTTTATCGAAAAATCCCAATGCCGTTTTGGAGGTTCCTGCCCAAATATGTGCATTGTACTCCATCTTTGGTCTAATATACGTTTTATAGATATTTAGGAGAACAGAAGATGAAAAGAAGGCTTTACAATGATACAGGAAACCCATACACCTAGATACATTTTTAGCTATACCAAAAATATGATTAGACCAACTTAATTTTTGATTTAGCTCCATGCCCAAAATGTTGAGCTTACCCGCATATTGCAAAACTTCCCCTTGAAAAGTTAAAGTTGGGATGGAAGTGTTTCTTTTCCGAGAGACTAAACAGCACTGAGTTTTCTTAGAGTTAAAATCGACTCTGTTGATTTTGCCCCAATTAGAAATTTTGTCCAAGTCGAGATTTAGCTCAAGCGAAGCAGAATATTTACTATCTTTGTCTTCATAAGAAGCAACGAGCGTGCTGTCGTCAGCAAAACTATGAATTGGACTAGAGGTTATACTTAAGAGATCGTTTATAAATATTAGGAAAAGTGTCGGAGAGAGAACAGATCCTTGAGGGACACCAGCATTAATTTTGAATTGGTCTGAATAATATCCATCGACCAGGACACGAATCGAACGATTCGAAAGAAAATCTACAATCCATTTTACAAATACACCACAGCGACCCATTGCTTTGCATTTAGCAATTAAAGCATCATGCCAAACTCGGTCCAAAGTTTTATAAATATCCAAAGCGAAAACATCGGACTCCCCTGAATGGTGGAGGTTGATGTTGAGCCTTTCACAGAGGCATATCATGAAATCACCTATTAACCGCTGGGTTCGGAACCCATATTGACGATCATGAATGATCCTTTGTTATGTAGATATTTCAGAAGCTTTATATTTATTAAATTTTCCATTATTTTGGAGAGGACCGAAGTGATAGCAATAGGGCGGTAGTTTGAGGGATCGCGTTTTTCTCCCTTTTTGGGGATGGGATGTATGTGCGCTGTCTTCCACTGGGTAGGATATCTACCTGAAATGAGAGATAAATGGAAGAGATTGCGCAATGGTTTTGCAATAGTAGAAAAAGTATTTTTTAAAATCGTGGCAGTAATGTCATCCGGACCGGTTGACTTTTTGGTTTCCAAATTTTTAAGAGCTTTAAGAACAGCACGAGTTCTGAAAGAAATTCTACCTAAGCAGCAGTTAGCCTCGGGAAGAATGCATGGTCTTTGTGTTGCCTGTGGCAATGTTGAATTGGAGGCGAAATTGTTGGCAAATAAATCTGCTTTTTCTTTGGGATTGGATACAATTTCGTCTTTGTTATCAACCAAAGGCGGGAACGAAGTACCACCACTTTTACCGTTAAGGCTTTTAGCAAAGGTCCAAAAGGATTTGCTATTTTTAGGAAGATGCAAAAATTGTCTTCTCAACCGTCTGTTGTGCAAGAACTTTTGCTTGTTGATAACTCTCCTACACCAGTTTCTAACCGCGATATAGCTCGCCCTGTTAGCTTCAGCCCTAGATATTGCATTTGCACAAATGCGATTAAACCTGAATTTGAGTAACCTTTTAATATTTTTCATTGAGTGAGGTATGTAAGCTCTCATCCCTAGAATAATTATTTCACTAATCGCATTGATTGCAAAGTCAACTTTTCTGTTGCTAAAGCACAAAGACCAATCAAAAGCTTTAAAAAATTCATTTAAACCTTCCCAGTTAGCATGGCTATAACGCCATACTATTTTTTTCGGGACAGGTCTTTGACTGGTCTGAGTGCTAAGCTCAAAGCTAATATTAATCAAGCAGTAATCGGAATAACCAAGAGGGGAGCTAACTGAGACCTTATATTTCTCAGGATGTGTAGTCAGAAACAGGTCCAGGAGATGACCAATCTGGTCTACACGGTCGGGAATTCTAGTGGGATTTTGGACAAGTTGAGTAAGATGGAATAATAAAGCGAAAAGCTCAACTTGTTTCTCAATAAAGTTTTGACTGGGAGAATTGTCATTCTAGTAATGGAGCCAGTTCCTATTATGGATATTGAAATCACCAGCCACAACAATTTCAGATTCTAGATTTAATTCCAAAATTTCATTAATCTGGTTGGTGAGATTTTCAATCTCCGAAATAGACTCCACTATTTCATTCATATTAGACTTCACTAGAGTTTTTCCAAATGTAGTGAAACATTTGGTTGGAACACTTATATTTGTGGAGAACGCTGTAAGCGACATTTTTTCTAACATAAAGAGCGACCTCTCTATGAGGCACAAAATGAGAGACAAACGAGTACTTGTCAACGACAAAGTTGTCGTCTTGGCCAACCACCTGGGTCTCACATAATGCTAATATTGCTGGTTTTACTGAATTGAGGTGGCCTTGGACGGCAAGAAAATTCGACTGCAGACCACGAACATTGCAAAAATTTACGCTAAAATTGGGAATGATTAATAGCAACAATGGATAACAACATTTTGTAGATACATTAAAATTTTGTTGCATTTTTTTCTTAAAACTTAAAATGAACTTCCTACATTTCCTTTTTTTTTTTTTTTTTAATATTAATTAATTAAACTTCACTTATTCTTTTTTTTTGTTGTACCTTAAACTTAATTTATTTTTATTTGTTGTTTTTGCTGTTAGTAATCGGTAATAAATTTAGCACATTTGGAATATATACACAATTTGGTATAATTCCTTCTCCCTTATAATCTAACACTGCATAATTATTTTTAATACAATTGTTCTATTTTTTTTTTATTAATATTTTAACTTTAATTTTTATATTTCAATTTTGCAATTTTATTTCATTTTTACGAATTTTAATTTTTTTTCTTTAAATCACAAATATTGTTTTTGTTTACAAACGTGCGGCTGAACTACACGTCAAATGATCAAACAATGGATATCCGTCCTTTTCATACATTCTATTTATTGTGATAGACTATATTTTTTGTTATTCTATTAATTTTCTACCTCAGTTTGCTATGCTTACATTAAGCATTATTTAAGTATCGCGTTTACATTACTCGTAGTTGACTTTGAGCTGAAATTACTTTCAATAAGGAATTAAAAACTGTTGAAAGTATTTTGCAAACTTTTTGTTATCTGTGGTGATTACTAATGCTTAATATTATTTTTAATTTAATATTATTTATTTTTTATTAATATTGATTGTTTATCTTTTAATATTAATTAATTGGTAATTAAGTGTTAGTTAGTGATTATTTATTGATCATTGCACTCAATATTAAAATTCAATTAATTTTTTAATTTACTCTTCGTTTGTCAAATTCTTTAAATACTTGAATCTTTTGATTTTCGTGTTTTTTATTTATTTATTTTTTTTTTTGATTATATTATTTATATATTTTGTTGTTGTTATCCATTGTTGCTATTAATCATTCCCAATTTTAGCGTAAATTTTTGCAATGTTCGTGGCCTGCAGTCGAATTTTCTTGCCGTCCAAGGCCACCTCAATTCAGTAAAACCAGCAATATTAGCATTATGTGAGACCCAGGTGGTTGGCCAAGACGACAACTTTGTCGTTGATAATTACTCGTTTGTCTCTCATTTTGTGCCTCATAGAGAGGTCGCTCTTTATGTTAGAAAAAATGTCGCTTACAGCGTTCTCCACAAATATAAGTGTTCCAACCAAATGTTCCACTACATTGGGAAAAACATTATTGTTGCTAGACACATCATTCATTTATGTTACTTATACAGGTCTCCAAACTCTAGTGAAGTCTAATATGAATGAAATAGTGGAGTCTATTTCGGAGATTGAAAATCTCACCAACCAGATTAATGAAATTTTGGAATTAAATCCAGAATCTGAAATTGTAGTGGCTGGTGATTTCAATATCCATAATAGGAACTGGCTCCATTACTATAAGGTCTCAGTTAGCTCCCTTTTTGGTTATTCCGATTACTGCTTGATTAATATTAGCTTTGAGCTTAACACTCAGACCAGTCAAAGACCTGTCCCAAAAAAATAGTATGGCGTTATAGCTATGCTAACTGGGAAGGTTTGAATGAATTTTTTAAAGCTTTTGATTGGTCTTTGTGCTTTAGCAACAGAAAAGTTGACTTTGCAATCAATGCGATTAGTGAAATAATTATTCTAGGGATGAGAGCTTACATACCTCACTCAATGAAAAGTATTAAAAGGCCACTCAAATTTAGGTTTAATCGCATTTGTGCAAATGCAATATCTAAAAAGGAGGAAGCTTTTCAAATCGACAAGAGTGATAGGGCTGAAGCTAACAGGGCGAGCTATATCGCGGTTAGAAACTGGTGTAGGAGAGCTATCAACAAGCAAAAGTTCTTGCACAACAGACTGTTGAAAAGACAATTTTTGCATCTTCCTAAAAATAGCAAATCCTTTTGGACCTTTGCCAAAAGCCTTAACGGTAAAAGTGGTGGTACTTCGATCCCGCCTTTGGTTGATAACAAAGACGAAATTGTATCCAGTCCCAAAGAAAAAGCAGATTTATTTGCCAACAATTTCGCCTCCAATTCAACATTGCCACAGGCAACACAAAGACCATGCATTCTTCCCGAGGCTAACTGCTGCTTAGGTAGAATTTCTTTCAGAACTCGTGCTGTTCTTAAAGCTCTTAAAAATTTGGAAACCAAAAAGTCAACCGGTCCGGATGACATTACTGCCACGGTTTTAAAAAATATTTTTTCTACTATTGTGAAACCATTGCGCAATCTCTTCCATTTATCCCTCACTTCAGGTAGATATCCTACCCAGTTGAAGACAGCGCACATACATCCCATCCCCAAAAAGGGAGAAAAACGCGGCCCTCAAACTACCGCCCTATTGCTATCACTTCGGTCCTCTCCAAAATAATGGAAAATTTAATAAATAGAAAGCTTCTGAAATATCTACATAACAAAGGATTCATTCATGATCGTCAATATGGGTTCCGAACCCAGCGGTTAATAGGTGATTTCATGATACGCCTCTGTGAAAGGCACAACATCAACCTCCACCATTCAGGGGAGTCCGATGTTGTCGCTTTGGATATTTCTAAAACTTTGGACCGAGTTTGGCATGATGCTTTAATTGCTAAATGCAAAGCAATGGGTCGCTGTGGTGTATTTGTAAAATGGATTGTAGATTTTCTTTCGAATCGTTCGATTCGTGTCCTGGTCGATGGATATTATTCAGACCAATTCAAAATTAATGCTGGTGTCCCTCAAGGATCTGTTCTCTCTCCGACACTTTTCCTAATATTTATAAACGATCTCTTAAGTATAACCTCTAGTCCAATACATAGTTTTGCTGACGACAGCACGGTCGTTGCTTCTTATGAAGACAAAGATAGTAAATATTCTGCTTCGCTTGAGCTAAATCTCGACTTGGACAAAATTTCTAATTGGGGCAAAATCAACAGAGTCGATTTTAACTCTAAGAAAACTCAGTGCTGCTTAGTCTCTCGGAAAAGAAACACTTCCATCCCAACTTTAACTTTTCAAGGGGAAGTTTTGCAATATGCGGGTAAGCTCAACATCTTGGGCTTGGAGCTAAATCAAAAATTAAGTTGGTCTAATCATATTTTTGGTATAGCTAAAAATGTATCTAGGTGTATGGGTTTCCTGTATCATTGTAAAGCCTTCTTTTCATCTTCTGTTCTCCTAAATATCTATAAAACGTATATTAGACCAAAGATGGAGTACAATGCACATATTTGGGCAGGAACCTCCAAAACGGCATTGGGATTTTTCGATAAAGTGCAAAATAGAGCAATTCATCTAATAAATGATCCCAATATCACCTCTACACTCACTTCACTCGGTTTACGGCGCCTAACAGGAACACTTAAGCAGTATGGATATGCTGGTTCTGGTGCAGGAAAAGCTTTGTTAAAGCTTTTAGTCCTCCTAAAAGTATGCAAAAAAATTATTTGCATATATTCGTCGAAAAAGTATGCAAAATGAGTAAAAAGGATTGTGTCTTTGATATTTTAAATTACAAAAGCTATAGTGCTGAATATTTTAAATTGGTATAAAAATATGAAAACTTTTTAAAGTTTGGTTTAAAAATTTCAAAGCTTGGTTTAAATACAAAATTATTATAAAAGTTTCAACATATTTCCCAAAAGTCAAATTTACATTCTATTATAACAATTTTAGTTCTCTAACCTTATGTAAAAAATTAGTAGGGTGAAGATATGAAAATTTTTTAAAGTTTGGTTTAAAAGTTTTTAAAGTTTATTATTATTAAAGTTTATTGATTATTCTAAATTTAACGTAGTGGTTAGTATATCAGTTATGTTTTAATTTTAAATTTAAAAAGCTTCAGCTATGGTGCTGAATAATTTAAATTAGGATTTAAAAATTTCAAAGTTTGGTTTAAATACAAAATTATTATTAAAGTTTAAACATATTTACCAAACGTCAAATTTACATTCGATTATAACAATTTGAGTTCTCCTAACCTTATGCAAAAAAATGAGTAGGGTGAAGATATGCAAAGTTTTTAAAGTTTGGTTTAAAAATTTCAAAGTTTGGTTTAAATACAAAATTATTATAAAAGTTTAAACATATTTACCAAAAGTCAAATTTACATTCTATTATAACAATTTGAGTTCTCCTAACCTTATGGAAAAAAATTAGTAGGGTGAAGATATGAAAAGTTTTTAAAGTTTGGTTTAAAAGTTTTTAAAGTTTATTATTATTAAAGTTTATTGATTATTCTAAATTTAACGTAGTGGTTAGTACATCAGTTATGTTTTAATTTGAAATTTAAAAGGCTTAAGCTATAGTGCTGAATATTTTAAATTAGGATAAATATATGAAAAGATTTTAAAGTTTGGGTTTAAAAATTTCAAAGTTTGGTTTAAATACAAAATTATTAAGAAAGGTTAAACATATTTACCAAAAGTCAAATTTATATTCTATTATAACAATTTAGGTCCTCCTAACCTTATGCAAAAAAATTAGTAAGGTGAAGATATGAAAAGTTTTTAAAGTTTATTATTATTAAAGTTTAAACTTTAATATTTACTTGAAAAAAAAGTTTGATTTGAATAAGTACATAAAGAAATGTATACAAAATAATTTTAAATGAAATGTTTTGTTATAATAAATATATTATTTATAAAATAAATAATAAAAGTTTTGAGCTAAACTGTTGAAATATAATGAAATATTATGAACTTTGAGAAATTTTATAGTTAAATTAAAAGTTATAAATAATCAGATAAATTCAAATTTTATTTAAAGTTTTACTGTCAATTATATTTTTATATTTAACAAACGTTTTTTATTTGTCTCTGGTGTTATTTAAAGCTTTCAACAGCTTAAAAACTTCGCTAAGCTAAAAGTGATTAAACACACTTAAGATTCGATTTTTTTTTTTGTAATAATAAAAAAACAAGTTTGTTGCTGTTGTTTTAAGTTATACATATATTCTTTTTATTAATCTTTAAATTATATTTTTTTTATTAAAACTAACTTTTTTATATAACTTTATTAAAATTTCTTATACACCTGAATTTTTGACAGTACCTATATAGGACAAACAGGTAGAAAATTCGCGATTCGTTATTCGGAACACATTAGAGAACTTAATAAAGTGGATTCCAAGTCCAATTTTACCAATCACTTAATGGAAAAAAACCATTCTAGCAATATAAATAACCTGAAAATCTTACATATTGATAAAAAAGGTAAAAAGTTGGATTTATTGGAATCTCTAGAAATTAAAAAAGCTATAAAACAAAATAAATCAATTTTGAACGAACAATTAGAATTGCGAAATTCACCTATGTTAAATATAGGAAATATATGAAATCACCTATGTGTAGATTTGTAATTATTTAGTAGGTATAAATGTAATATTAAAAAATAGGAAAATTATTCATGTTTAGTATTAAATTGTATTCGCCCTGATGATGGCAGTGATACCGAAATATATATAGGCTTTATAATAAATAAATATAATATTTTAAGAATTATAAATTTAAAATATTAATAAAATTATTTTGTGAACAAAAAGTATAAATAAAAACCAATTTTTTACTCAATAAATCTAATAAAGATGTTCCACAAACTTACGGTTGAAAAAATTCAAGGATTATGTATTTGCTTCTTAAATCAACTAAGAGTTTGGCAATTTTACCTTTTGGTGGAACTTTGTTTTCAGCACAAAAAGGAAAATCATTGTGCAAATCATGTAAATGTTGTGAGTAATCTAAATCCATTCTAAAACGTAACCAGTTTCCGAATCATCGGCAACTGAAAGCACATCAATATTTTCAGTAACGTCAACCCACTGAAAATCTTTATGTGGTAAATATTGGATCATTGCCCATCCATATGAATTGTTAGCGTCTTCATATACTATGTATTTGGAAGGTTCGTTTCTTTTATAAGATTCTCCCATGAATTTATTATTTGCTACTGAATGTCTAAGTGAGAACTGACTAATTCCACCACGTATCCCTTTTTTAGGGAAATTATACATATCAATATCAGTTGTATGGGTGTATGGGTTTCCTGTATCATTGTAAAGCCTTCTTTTCATCTTCTGTTCTCCTAAATATCTATAAAACGTATATTAGACCAAAGATGGAGTACAATGCACATATTTGGGCAGGAACCTCCAAAACGGCATTGGGATTTTTCGATAAAGTGCAAAATAGAGCAATTCATCTAATAAATGATCCCAATATCACCTCTACACTCACTTCACTCGGTTTACGGCGCCTAACAGGAACACTTAAGCAGTATGGATATGCTGGTTCTGGTGCAGGAAAAGCTTTGTTAAAGCTTTTAGTCCCCCTAAAAGTATGCAAACAAATTATTTGCATATATTCGTCGAAAAAGTATGCAAAATGAGTAAAAAGGATTGTGTCTTTGATATTTTAAATTACAAAAGCTATAGTGCTGAATATTTTAAATTGGTATAAAAATATGAAAACTTTTTAAAGTTTGGTTTAAAAATTTCAAAGCTTGGTTTAAATACAAAATTATTATAAAAGTTTCAACATATTTCCCAAAAGTCAAATTTACATTCTATTATAACAATTTTAGTTCTCTAACCTTATGTAAAAAATTAGTAGGGTGAAGATATGAAAATTTTTTAAAGTTTGGTTTAAAAGTTTTTAAAGTTTATTATTATTAAAGTTTATTGATTATTCTAAATTTAACGTAGTGGTTAGTATATCAGTTATGTTTTAATTTTAAATTTAAAAAGCTTCAGCTATGGTGCTGAATAATTTAAATTAGGATTTAAAAATTTCAAAGTTTGGTTTAAATACAAAATTATTATTAAAGTTTAAACATATTTACCAAACGTCAAATTTACATTCGATTATAACAATTTGAGTTCTCCTAACCTTATGCAAAAAAATGAGTAGGGTGAAGATATGCAAAGTTTTTAAAGTTTGGTTTAAAAATTTCAAAGTTTGGTTTAAATACAAAATTATTATAAAAGTTTAAACATATTTACCAAAAGTCAAATTTACATTCTATTATAACAATTTGAGTTCTCCTAACCTTATGGAAAAAAATTAGTAGGGTGAAGATATGAAAAGTTTTTAAAGTTTGGTTTAAAAGTTTTTAAAGTTTATTATTATTAAAGTTTATTGATTATTCTAAATTTAACGTAGTGGTTAGTACATCAGTTATGTTTTAATTTGAAATTTAAAAGGCTTAAGCTATAGTGCTGAATATTTTAAATTAGGATAAATATATGAAAAGATTTTAAAGTTTGGGTTTAAAAATTTCAAAGTTTGGTTTAAATACAAAATTATTAAGAAAGGTTAAACATATTTACCAAAAGTCAAATTTATATTCTATTATAACAATTTAGGTCCTCCTAACCTTATGCAAAAAAATTAGTAAGGTGAAGATATGAAAAGTTTTTAAAGTTTATTATTATTAAAGTTTAAACTTTAATATTTACTTGAAAAAAAAGTTTGATTTGAATAAGTACATAAAGAAATGTATACAAAATAATTTTAAATGAAATGTTTTGTTATAATAAATATATTATTTATAAAATAAATAATAAAAGTTTTGAGCTAAACTGTTGAAATATAATGAAATATTATGAACTTTGAGAAATTTTATAGTTAAATTAAAAGTTATAAATAATCAGATAAATTCAAATTTTATTTAAAGTTTTACTGTCAATTATATTTTTATATTTAACAAACGTTTTTTATTTGTCTCTGGTGTTATTTAAAGCTTTCAACAGCTTAAAAACTTCGCTAAGCTAAAAGTGATTAAACACACTTAAGATTCGATTTTTTTTTTTGTAATAATAAAAAAACAAGTTTGTTGCTGTTGTTTTAAGTTATACATATATTCTTTTTATTAATCTTTAAATTATATTTTTTTTATTAAAACTAACTTTTTTATATAACTTTATTAAAATTTCTTATACACCTGAATTTTTGACAGTACCTATATAGGACAAACAGGTAGAAAATTCGCGATTCGTTATTCGGAACACATTAGAGAACTTAATAAAGTGGATTCCAAGTCCAATTTTACCAATCACTTAATGGAAAAAAACCATTCTAGCAATATAAATAACCTGAAAATCTTACATATTGATAAAAAAGGTAAAAAGTTGGATTTATTGGAATCTCTAGAAATTAAAAAAGCTATAAAACAAAATAAATCAATTTTGAACGAACAATTAGAATTGCGAAATTCACCTATGTTAAATATAGGAAATATATGAAATCACCTATGTGTAGATTTGTAATTATTTAGTAGGTATAAATGTAATATTAAAAAATAGGAAAATTATTCATGTTTAGTATTAAATTGTATTCGCCCTGATGATGGCAGTGATACCGAAATATATATAGGCTTTATAATAAATAAATATAATATTTTAAGAATTATAAATTTAAAATATTAATAAAATTATTTTGTGAACAAAAAGTATAAATAAAAACCAATTTTTTACTCAATAAATCTAATAAAGATGTTCCACAAACTTACGGTTGAAAAAATTCAAGGATTATGTATTTGCTTCTTAAATCAACTAAGAGTTTGGCAATTTTACCTTTTGGTGGAACTTTGTTTTCAGCACAAAAAGGAAAATCATTGTGCAAATCATGTAAATGTTGTGAGTAATCTAAATCCATTCTAAAACGTAACCAGTTTCCGAATCATCGGCAACTGAAAGCACATCAATATTTTCAGTAACGTCAACCCACTGAAAATCTTTATGTGGTAAATATTGGATCATTGCCCATCCATATGAATTGTTAGCGTCTTCATATACTATGTATTTGGAAGGTTCGTTTCTTTTATAAGATTCTCCCATGAATTTATTATTTGCTACTGAATGTCTAAGTGAGAACTGACTAATTCCACCACGTATCCCTTTTTTAGGGAAATTATACATATCAATATCAGTTAATAATTGTAATTTGATATCCGTGTATTTTAACATAGCTGCCCATGACAAACCTGGGGTAGTATAAAAATTTGTAGGATCTAAAGAATAGATTTTGTAGAATATTTTTCGAAAGTTTTCAAAAACATCAGTCAAAATAAGCACATCTGTTTTAAGGTAAAGTTTTAAATAATCCCATAAGTTTTGACAATCAAACGTATTCCATACATATAACTGCATGAATGTAGTTTTCATCGGAACATGATGTGTTTGTCATTTGACTGGTAAAAGCTTTTTGTGAAGGTAAACTTCTTTCGTCAAGTCGTTCAAAGGAATTTAAATACTCAAAGGGAAAGTGAAAATATCCCTTTCGGGTCATAAGTTTAATTTTTTCATTATTATTGAATTCCTTTTTTTATATGAAACATATCATTTTCATTTAAATTTTTACATAAAGAATCAATGCTAGAAGCCATAAATTTAAAGTTATCGAGAAAACGTCAATAAAATGAATGATTTTTATCTATTGTAATTTTTTTAGATAATGAAATATAACGTTCTTTATTCAAAGGAATGACACCAATATGCCCATTCACTTCGTTTAATTCTTTAAATAAAAGATGGCAATCATAGCCGAAAAAATTGTAAAAAAATTTTGGGAAAAAATTAGTCGCCTATATAATAAATCACGTTTAGAATGAGCGGGTCCTCTATAATTACCAGTAAAGTGACAATTGTCTCTAATTCTATCATTTGAAGCTAAATGCTAACCACATAAGTGACAAATTTTCCTGAATTAATTGTTGAAGCTGCTCATTAAGTGTTAACAGATTCATTGGCTTTGGCATCATAAAAATATTTTTATATAATTCACTATATGTTTTTGTTAACGATATGAAAAATTCCTTAGCACAGTTAGCTCCAACAAACTATTTGTAACAGCTTAGACTATCATCAAAAGAACATTTAATGTAGTACGAGAAAGTTACTGGAACATGTTGATGAATATTTGTTGTTGAAGACATCATTGGATTAGAACTGCATGTTGCAATAGGTTATATATAAAATACTCTCAGACTCGAC
The DNA here is from genome assembly GCA_947095535.1 of Poecilobothrus nobilitatus. Lineage (NCBI taxonomy): Eukaryota > Metazoa > Arthropoda > Insecta > Diptera > Dolichopodidae > Poecilobothrus > Poecilobothrus nobilitatus. The sequence goes on from OX352772.1 coordinate 172,819,844, forward strand.
ATAAATAACAAAAGGTGTTTCTAACTGTTGTTGATAATTTTTAAACTCGAGTGTATTTTTCTCAATAGATGGAAACTTTGTAACGACTTTATTGCACTCAATTTTGTGTAAATCACGCTGTTGTAATGTATAAAAATGTTGCAAGCACATATTACAAATATAAATTTCATGTATATGTTTTGTTACAGAACTACTTAATCTTTATAAATTTTTAATATAGACAAAATGAAATTTATCATCCTTTTCCAAAAGCAATAAATTTACATGGTATTTTTTCACATTTTTTTAAATAGAATGGTTCTACAACCTCATATTTTTTATTAATGACTTCCAGTCCAAACAAATTAATACTTATTTCACTATTTAGTTCTTCAAATAAATTTAACTCGTTCAATTTAGCTGGAAATTGCATAGTGCTAAAATTAAGCTGTCGTACATCACCAAATTTAGCTCGACTATGGGTAGAGAAATATTATTAAGTTTATATGAAGATGTTCGTTCAGCATTTTGAATACAAGTTTGTAAAGCTGATACTAAACACCACTTCAAACAGAAGTTATCTTTATTTTGAATATTAATGCATGCTTTTTTGTCTTCTATGCTTTTCGGTAGTTTAATATAACTGGACACACGTATTGGTTCAAATTTATTGATATTTATTTCAATATGTAAAATCCTGATTAACGCCCAGCCACTGTCTTTTTCTTGGAAGTCTTCTGCTTCTTGTTCAATAATTTCTTTAGCCTTTTCAAAAAAATCATTAAGATCATCTGCTTGTGTAATACTAAACATTCGAGTTTGAAAATATTTGATTGAGATATTTTCAAACTCTTCTTCTGTTGGCTTTATATATTCGCCAAAAAGCTCAAGATTTACTTTTATAACGTTGTGCTTTTTTAATGATTGCATAAATAATTCAATTATACCGGTCTGAGCATTTTCCAGAAAATGTGATGAGTTTAGTATGCTTTCATCATCATTATCTCTAAAACGTTTCTATTCTATTTTGAAAATATTCATCAATATGTCTAACATTAGATCTAATTACTTCTGCCGCATTACTTTTATGCTTATTTGTTCGGATCTGGTAGTTCCACAAAGTGTTTGTAACGTTTGATTTGCACTTTCTGCAAAATTTTACATTTTCCAAATTTTTTTGATGTTTTAATAAACTATCATTTCTATTAAATAATTTTTTACATATTTCACAATTATGTTTTAATTGTGTTTCACATTTATGTCCTTTTAAATTGTCAGATCTTGTGAACACTTTTTCACATTTATCACATTCCAATTTAATTCATTTGTTTTTTGAACTCATTTTTCTTTTTTTTTTTTTGTTAGTGTCCTTTTCTTATATGAAAACAATATTAATTTAGTCTATAAATGACTTTAACTTAGTCTTAAATTCAGTGATTTAACACGACAACTCAAGAAGTCAATTGTATATATATACAAATTTTTCTAATTCTATATAGATAAACCTAAACTAACTAGATTGCATAATTTGAATGTATATATAACATATCAGAACATAAAATGAATTTTGAGTTTTTCTAATGAATTACTACAATGTTGCATATTAATCAAATTATTACAAAATTGAAACTATATACCAATAAAATCATGATGTGAAAAATTGCTTGCACTTTTCATAATAGATGTCGAAGTATTTAAGATATACACAAAATTTTTTATGTTATTTTATCATATTAAATTGGAATGCGATAAATGTGAAAAAGTGTTCACAAGATCTGACAATTTAAAAGGACATAAATGTGAAACACAATTAAAACATAATTGTGAAATATGTAAAAAATCATTTAATAGAAATGATAGTTTATTAAAACATCAGAAAAATTTGGAAAATGTAAAATTTTGCAGAAAGTGCAAATCAAACGTTACAAACACTTTGTGGAACTACCAGATCCGAACAAATAAGCATAAAAGTAATGCGGCAGAAGTAATTAGATCTAATGTTAGACATATTAATGAATGTTTTCAAAATAGAATAGAAACGTAGTAGTATAGGCTATGAGAGTTCTAGATATTGAAAATGTACATCTGGCAACTCTAAAATGGGAAAAGTCCTGCATAAAAAGTGAAGTTTAGGGTATACGGCAACCTTAATTATGAATAAAAATGAAATAAAAAAAAAAAAATGCTGATAATTTAATGCTGATAATAAAATTTAGTATGTTTGTTAATAACATAGAAAATTAAAATGACGTGAGGGAATTTCATAGTTGGTGTTATCAATGGTTTAATTAAAAAACAAGACAAATAAATTTTTTTATTTATTTATTTTTAGAATAAAGTTACAGAATAAATACAGAATAAAGTTTTTTATTACATAGATAACATGAAAACTTTTCAATGTTTTGAGAATTATTTCTAAATGTTTCAGAAAAGCAATTTGTTGTCAAATGTTTTCTTATATAGTGTTCAACACAGTTTTTACACATTCTACGTGAATAGTCATTGTGATTTGTACCAAGAATCCAATATTTGTAAATTATCTTTTCATTATAAAATATCTCTTGTGCTCTTCTTTTCAACTTGTTTGCCGTATCTATTGATGATTGTTTCACACGTACAAATTTTCCTAACATTCCAAAATTTATATTATACATGGAGTTTTTCATGACTGTTTTCTTGTGAAAAAAATTTATTATACTAAAACAAAAATTTGTCTTACACGCGTATTTCTACAAGTTTATAAGTGAATTAGAAAATTTGTTTTGCATTTAAAAATTAAGCAAATTTTTTTGAATTGTAAAATAAAAATCTGAAATGACGTCAGGGGGATTCCTTTAAAGTTATATAAAAAAAAAAAAATTTATGTTCGAAAACGTTTTATTTATGTTTTAGTATTTCTTCGATATTTAATTTTTTTTTCCTTAAATTTTTTCGCAATTTTAGTTAATTTTAAAAGACATCTCTTAGAAAATTCAAATGAATTGAGGCTAAATAAATATATTCATTTATCATGTTGATCTTCTTTAAGCGAATTAAATTGAATTAGTGATGACTCCGCATAGTTCCTAAGAAACTTAATATGATACTTAATTTCCTTCTAATGCTTCTTTCTCAAAAGAATTTTATTTGCCAAATACAATTTATTAAATGCAAGAATTGTTCTTGCGAACTCCATTGTATGGTTTAAACTAAAGAAAAATATTTAAGTAACTAATTTAGAAATAAAATACTATAATAATAATAATAAGAATTAATTAAATCTTCTGTGGGTAAGAGTGCTAGGGCGTAGATAGAATTATATTAGGTGTTAAGTAAGTATCTGAATATATTATGTTTAGGATCGATCCCACTTCTATGCTCTTACCCAGAGAAGATTTTTTATTTTGAATATCAGATTTTTTCAGGTATAAAAGGTTAATTTTAAGATTGAAAAAGGTCATAACATAATAAGTTTAACAAGTGAAAAGATCATAATGTTTTGGGCTGATAACATTCTACATGGATATAAATATTGTATTTGTGGAAGGAAATGGGCTTTAATCAAAATAATTAATTGGAAAATATTCCATGATTTTTTGGAGATATATGTAACTCCAGAAGGTGGGGAAAAGACATGTATTTTGAAAATTAGAAATGGCGAGTCATTAACTAACAAATTCGATTTATCTCCTTTGGATTGGCAACATATAAAAATTGAAGTTTATGGTGATATTTCCATAATGGGTAAAGTAAGAAATACACCAAATAAAAAAAAGCAAATACCTAATCATTTTAATAATGATTGTCCATTTGCTGAAGAAGATGATTGGGAGATGATTGAGAAGAATATATCAAATGTATTACCAAAAGATAAGAAAAAAAGTATTTCACAACATATTGATTCATTGTCCATGAAAACAATTGAATATGAAGAAAATCGAAATGAATTGAAAAAGTCAATAATACGGACACGAATTGAAGAGGGAATTATATTTATAGCGTCAATAGAGAATGCATATAATGAAAAAAATTATAAATCAAAAATTATCACCAATTTAATTAGATTGTTAATTAGAAAATTACTTGAAAGTTTAAAAGAGGAATATTTAGTTCACATGGAATCTTATGGAGATGCAAGAGATCACAATTTACCGCTTTTTATGTATGTGTATTCTGTTATAAGTCAAGTAAAATTGATACACAAAAAAGAAATTTCTGGAAAATAAAAAAAAGTATATATATTTTTTAATTTCTAATAAAAAAAAACATTACTTCTTTAACCTTTAAAGAAGATACAACATATACTTCTTTTTCATTAATTATGAAAACATTTATAGTTTTCTTATTCTGCTTGTTAACTATTCAAACAAATTCAGCTCCAACTTCTAATATTAGATTAGATGAATCAGCTTTTGGGAGCGCATATTTTAATATTTTACTTCCAAATAATGAGACTATTAAAGTAAATTTATCAGTTCAGTTATTAAAACATATAATTTCCTCAGAATCAAATTCTAATGAAATTACAACAACAACAATACAACCATTAACTACTTTGCAAGCAAACGATCAATTGTTATCAGATAAAGCTGATTCAGTACCACAATATGCGTCTATAGATGATGCTATTAAAGCTTTTAGAGATGAGTTAGTTTTAAAAGAACAGAATATTGGTGGAATAATAAATAGTGAGCATATATTTTATAGACATTTTGTATTGAATATTGGTGAGAATCAAAAACTCACTGTGAGATGTGAATATGAAAGCATTTTTATTAAGAAGTATCTAAAAATTCAGTGTCATGAATATCGAGAAATATTAGCTGAAAGAATTACAGGTGATGGAGAAGTAGAAAAAATTATATTGGTAGATACGGAATATAAATCTGAATTTACCGTAATTGATTTACGAAAAATCAAACAGGATCCATCATATCAAATGGAAATTCATTAAAAAACATAAAAATATTTTTTTTTATAATCAAACTAAAAATAAATAAATAATATAATTTATAAAAAACAAATTTTTTTTTTTTCTTTTATATTAAGTCAGTTTTATTAAACCATGAATTGTGACCGGATGAGAATCCAAGCCACTTTACAAAAACCTTGTTATCTTTACTTTTAATAACTTTTTCAACCAAGTAAATAGTATTATATTTAGATTTTAGTAACTCATGCTCATAGAAACCTCCTTCAATAGGTTGACCTTCATAATCTTCTAATAAATATGTTACAGGATTAGTAATTTGCACTTTTCTTATCTTAAATATTTCCGGCGTCCAATTAGGAGTATAACCTTTCTCAAAAACATGCTTGTACTTGCTTATTCGAACTAAGTCACCAATTTTAAATTTGGATGGTGGTGAAATTTTAATATGATTATATACAGTTTTAAGTAAATTTCCAGCCTTATCTTTATTGACATCAGATGGTCGTTTCTGAATTGTACGATGTTTACTGTTGTTATATTGTTTAACTAATTCTGCAATTAGGTTAATCCATTTATAATTTCCATTAAAACTAAATTCTTTCCACATCTTTCCTTTTAAAGTTCTATTAAAATGTTCTGCAATTGAGGCTTTTAATATGCTAAATGTTGAATAATGATTTATATGCTATTTATTCATTAAATTTTTGAATATTTTATTAAAAAATTCTTTCCCATCATCTGTTTGTAAATTTTGTAGATGTCTTTTAAAAATTTGAAAAATATTTTGCATAGCTTGTGTGACGTTCTCTGAAGTTTTTGTTTTTATAGGGATTGCCCATGCATACTTAGAAAATGTATCAATTACAGTTAATAAAAAATTAAAGCCTTGGTTTTCTTTAGCATATGAGCCCATTTCTACTAAATCAGCTTGTCATTGATCATCAAATCCTTTAATTATAACTCTACTTCGTTTAAAATTTCTCCGTGTAGGTTTATGCAGCTCTTCAACAACCTCTCTTTTACTAATTTTTAAATAAAATAAAATAAAATGTATATAATTATTATATAACTAATTAGAAAATCTTTGATTGAAAATGATATTTCGATGATTACTATCTAGAATCTTAGCAATAATATCATCAGTATTTTGAATTCTTTGATTAAATCTACAGCGATCCAGTGCTATCATTTCCCAATATTTTTGTCGAGCTAATTTGTATGCTGTATTCCATTTGTATAGTATATGTATTTGAGGCTTTAAAATAAATTTGACTCTCTTTTTTACTTTTTTGTCATCATTATCATAATCCTCTTCCTCATGGCTTTCTTCAGATGAATCTGAAATACCCTCAGAAACAATTGAAATATCATCTTCATTCCCATTGCTCTCATCATATGAATCTAAAGCATCAAGCCAATCGAACAAATCTACAACTTCATCTTTACTCATCTTGAAAATAACTAATTAGAATATATGTACCTCTCTTTCAGTTATTTATAAATAAAATAAAATAAAATAAATAAAACGAACAATAAATGTTCAATGTATTAAAATTTATATTCTTTCTTTGTATAATAGTTTACAAGTATGTATACTTTTATTATAATTTATTTTCTATTCTTTTATATAATTTCATTAGTTTGGAACAGTGTAACATACATTGTTCTGCTGAATGACATGGACAAGTATCTGGAAAACTTTCTATATTATCTGATGTATAGGGGCATATATCCCAATGATATCCATACTCCTTCGTTTCAATCGGTATATAATTTTCAAATAACTTTAAAAATTTGAAATGATCTTTTAACTGTTCATAATGTTCCTCCAATAAAATATCTTGATATTTATTTAAAAAAATATTTAAAGAATATCCTATTTGATGTATATCGATTTTGAAAATTGAATGAAAACTAATCACAATTAATTCCTTGAATTATTAATTAAATCTAATGCTGATTGAGCTTTAGCTTCAGCGTTTTGTAGTCGTGCATCAATAAATCCAATTGGTTTTTTAACTTGAAATTCAATAAAATCATTCATTTTTGAAAATTTTTCATTTAATATTACAGAATATTTGATCTGGATTTGCTCTAAACTATCTTGTATTTTTTCTTCTAATATTCTTAATTTTTCTTCTGCTAATTTAAGTTCTATAGACATTACTGTCTCTACATGATCAAACATTTCTCTTATCTCGTTTTGTAATAGTTCTTTGTGAAAGAAAATTTGATTATTCACAAATGTTTGCGTTGCTGCATCATTTCCGTTAATTGGATCTTGAACATTTGATAAAATTTTGTTATCTAAATCATAATTTCCTTCAGAAGTTAATTTAAAACCTATACCTGGAGCACCTTGAGTATATAGTTTTCTAGAAGAAGAAGCTGTACTACGTCCAAACTTATCAAGTGGCATTTTGATTTTTACTGATTGTTAATAGAAAGTGTTATTGTATTATATTTGCTTCTCTCAATTCTTCAATTAGAGATACAATTTCATTGTGATGATTATTGTTACCAGCTGTTTCTGATACAATTAAAAGCCTTAATCTATCAACTAACTCATTAGGATCATCCCAATAAATATACTGATTTGATTTATTTGTGTAATTTAAACGAGTTTCTGGTGTAGAAGATTTATGAAAAAAAAAATTATTAAAATTTTTTTTTTCCAACTACCTAAACCAGTTTTTTTATGTCTAATGTTATAATCGTGTTCATATAATTTTCTTAATTTTTTTTTGGTATTTAAATCCTTTGCTTCCTTTTATTTGTTCTAAATGATTATAATTTCTTTTATGTGCATTAGTTTTGTTAAGTATTTGATGATACGTTCTTAAATCACTTTCAGTATAGCTTAAAGGTTTTTTTTAAAATATTAATTCATATAGACCATCAGTTGCTTTAAAAGTTTCATTATTAATCAATATATTTTTATTAATTTCATCTATTTCAAATTTAGCATTTCCAAGTTTTCGAACATTCAACGACTCATCAAAATAGAGGCCGTATGACGTATCAAGTTCTGATTTGGTAAGAATAGGAAATTGTGAAGTTGGTGATTCATCATTAAACTTATCAATTATAGATGGTGTTTGAAATTTTATAGTATTCGGTGTTGAAGTTTTAAATTTACTGTAAGAATTGCTGTTGTTGCTAGGCTTTTTAATTTCCGGCATGAATGATGTCATTGACTTAATGCTGTTATCAGTCCATTTAACTTCCGGTTTGATAACATTATTTGAAAATTGTTGTTTGACAACATTTGTTAATTCTTTTAATGGTTTTATAATTGGAGTAAATGCTTTTTCTCGATTGTGATCTTCAGATAGCTTCTCAACTTTTAAAGATTGAAATTTTCTTTTTAAACTTTTATGAGTTTTAATTAAATTTTTTTTCATAAGTTGTTCATCCATTTCTTAAAGTTTAACAACTATATCAAAATTTTTTCTATAGCGACCATTATTTAAACTGCTATCTTTATCAATTAATAGAAAACCATAATTATCATTCCAACAGCATGCACTCAACCTTTTAAAATCATTATAAGACATATCAGAATTTACATGATCATTATATATATGTTTTAAATTCAAATCAACTTGTTTGAAAATAATCAAAAAATTAGCATTATCTCTAATTAAATGCTTTGGAATTCTTGTATACGACTGACACAAATAAAAGCTATCTACTTCTTGGTGACGCCCCATACAAAAATATGCTCTTATGCTATCTTGCTTATCGCAAGCTATATCATCAAAAATAAATATTGAGTTTGGTTGTGAGGCTGATGGTTCAAGTACATCAACGTTATTTGAAAATTCCTTATATCCCATTCCTTTGATTGGTTTTATTAATTTTTTTAAATATTTGTATTTAGGTTGATGCAATGATTTCGAGTAGATATATATGTTCTGAAATTTAAGCCCTTTACAATCTAACAGCATACTTATCATAACATTAGTTTTACCACAATTTGAAGACCCAACTATTAATCCTCTTATACTATCTGGGAAGCATTTGCCATGTCTTTTTATTTGTTTTTTTGACTTCTTTACACTAAACAGGATATTATGCCTCTTCAAAATAAATATTCAAACAGTAATAAAAAAAACTGTTAATGGAAGAGGTGTTGTTAATTCTATAATTAATAAACTACCATTTGAAGCACATTTACCTGGTTATAATTATTGCGGGCCCGGAACAAAATTATCAAAACGATTAGTTCGTGGCGATAAAGGAATTAATGGTTTAGATGAAGCTTGTCAAGAGCATGATATAGCATATTCTCAAAATACTAATCAAAATCAACGTCATATAGCTGATCAAATACTAGCAGAAAAAGCTTGGCAAAGGGTTAAAGCTAAAAACTCAACTATTGGTGAACGGTTAAATTCATATCTAGTTACAAACGCAATGAAAACCAAAGTTAAACTAGGTATGGGTTTAAAAAAAAAAAAAAGAAAGAAAACTCAAAGAAAAAAACCCTTGAAAAATATTATAAAGGAATCTAAAGTAGCTGTTAAAACTATAAAAAAACCAATGAATGATAAAAATGTTATAAAAATTGCTTTGAATGCAGCTCGAAAGTTTTCTAGAGGGCCGAAAAAAACGATTGTTATACCTCGAATAATATCAGTACCAAAAATTGGTGGAGTTTTACCTTTAAAATTCCAAATATTGGAATTGTAGGTCTTTCAGCATTATCAGGTGGTGCTGCTGGGATAGCTAAGGCTATAAACGATACTAAAAATGCGCACAAACAGTTACATGAAAGTGAACACCATAATAAAATCATGGAAGCCATTGCATTAAAAGGAGGAAAAGGATTTCACTTGAAACCATATAAGAAAGGATTGGGTCTTTATTTAAATCCAAAAAACCATTAAACAAGCTACCCAAAAGAGCACTTACCAATTATGATTTAGAAGAATTTGGAAGAAAACACTTAAAGCATTTTCGTGGAGTTTTTATGCGAGATAATTTGCCAACACGCAAACCTTTGAAATATGAATGTGGTATAATAAATTTAGATAATTCTATTGGGAATGGAACGCATTGGGTAGCTTATTATAAAAAACCTCAAATCATACAAAATTTTGACAGCTTTGGAAATTTGGAACCTCCATTAGAAGTAATTAAATATTTAGGAGATAAGCTTGTATATAATTACAATAAATATCAAGACTTTAATTCATATAATTGTGGTCATTTATGTTTAGAATTTTTATTTCATATTCTTAACAAAAAAAAAATTATCAGTAAATAAAACATAATATATAACGAAAATCAAAACATTGCTTTTATTATTATTATTATTATTATTAGTCTAGTTTTATCAAACATAACCTACATTAATAATTTTGTTCAAGATCAAGGTTATAATTTGAATTTAGTTATAAAGAAATTAAAAGAAAAAAAATAGAATTAGAATATATTATATAAGTATATGCATTATTTTTTATTATGATAATGATTAACATGGATTAAGCTTGAAAATCTATAAAAGCAGAAAAATGCTTCTGAAATATCTCATTATTATTTGAGTAAAAGATATGTCAATAACATTAACCTTAAACGGAAATTCTTCCATATTAACAAATAATTATTTTCCTCCGATAGACCTAAAAAGAAAGGAATATACGTGCGGTTTAGTAGATTTCCAAACATATAATTCGATACCGAATATAGATGACGAAAATAATAGATTTATTATTGATGATAAATCCATCATAATTCCCACAGGGTCATACGAAATTGAAGATATTGAAACATTTCTCAGAAAAAAGTTGAATATTTTTAAAGCAGACAATGAGAAGTTAATTGTAAGACCTAATAATAATACATTAAAATGTGAAATTTTCTCTGATAAAGAAATTGATTTTGAAAGAGAAGGTACTATTGGAAGTTTATTAGGTTTTAGCAGAAAAACATTATTACCAAACAAATGGCATATATCAGATCTTTTTGTTGATATTAATAAAATAAACATAATAAGAGTGTAATGTAATATTATTTCTGGAACTTATATTAATGAAAAAGAAGCTCATATTTTACATGAATTCTCTATTATTGTCAGTCCTGGCTATGAAATAATTGAAGTTCCTAAGAATGTAATTTATTTACCTATAACCATTAATCAGATAAGTTCTATTACTATAAAACTGTTTGATCAGAACGGTAATTTAATTAATTTTCGTGGAGAAACAATAACAATTAGATTGCATTTAAAGCTTGAAAATGATAGTATTTAACCAAAATCATCAATCCAATATAAATGCACAGAATAAAATACATCAGTTTAATTCATTAAAGTCAGTTAAAGGAGCAACAACAAATCGAGATTTAAAATATACAAAATATTTATCATCTGAAAATAAAGAATTTCTAAAATCTCTTAGATACCTATTAAAAATAAATTAAAATGGATATTTTTCATGACCCCATTTTTGATGAAAGTGTAACTAGTGCTCAATGGCATTCATATTCACCATACTTAAACTCATTTGGATTAAGTGATATTATACGAATACGAATACCAATACAAAATCAAAACTTAAATATATTACCCTCAATAAGTTTAATCTGTGTTGAAGGTTATGTAACAAAACATGATGGAACAACTACTGCAAATACTAAACTAGTTAATAATGCTATAACATTTTTATTTGATCAAATTAGTTATGAACTTAATGGTAAATAAATTGATCATAATCGCAATGTTGGAATAACTTCAACATTAAAAAACTATATTTCGCTGAATAAAAATGAAAGTGCGTCTTTATACAATGGAAGTTGGTCACCTTTCTCATCAATTAAGCTAAACAATTTATATTTTAATTTTTGTATGCCATTAAAAAGATAATTGGGTTTTGCAGAAGACTACAAAAATATTATTCCAAATGCAAAACATGAATTAATAATATATCGTTCTCGATCTAATGATAATTCAATGATATGCGTTGATAATACTGAAAAACCAAAAATTGTTATTACAAAACTATATTGGAATGTTCAACATATTAATTTAGCTGACAATCTCAAATTAAATTTATTCAAAAATATTGAAAAAGGGTCTGTTATGAAAATTCCTTTTAGAAATTGGGAGTTACACGAGTATCCAACATTACCAACAGGAACTACTCATCATATATGGAATGTCAAAACTACCTCACAACTAGAAAAACCTCGTTTTATTAATTTTGTTCTACAAACCGATAAACAACATAAACTGGATAAGGATCCATCAAAATTTGATAACTGCGATATCAGCAATATAAAAGTATATTTAAATTCTGAAGTATATCCTTATGAAGACATGAATTTAGATTTTGATAAAAATCGCTTCGCCTTAGCATATGAAAATTATTCTAATTTTAGAAATTTTTATTATAATTATTCAGTGACAGAACCTTTACTTTCATTGAGTGAATATCAAAATTCTTCATCAATTTTTGTAATCGATACTCGTCATCAAAATGAAAATCTTAAAATGGGTCCAGTTGATGTCAAAATTGAAATAAAAACTTTAAAAAAATTTCCAGGTAATACTACAGCCTATTGCCTTATTTTGCATGACCGTTTAGTAGAATTTAAACTATTAACAGAGGAAGTTAATAAAATTATTTAATGTATTAATAAATAATATGAGATCAAACTGTACGGAATCATCACCTTCAAATTCTTGCTGTGTTTTTGAAATTCCATCATTTATCAGTGGAATATTTTTTTTTTTTATGATTGGACTACACTGTAAAAACTGTAAAAATTTGAAATGATCTTTTAACTGTTCATAATGTTCCTCCAATAAAATATCTTGATATTTATTTAAAAAAATATTTAAAGAATATCCTATTTGATGTATATCGATTTTGAAAATTGAATGAAAACTAATCACAATTAATTCCTTGAATTATTAATTAAATCTAATGCTGATTGAGCTTTAGCTTCAGCGTTTTGTAGTCGTGCATCAATAAATCCAATTGGTTTTTTAACTTGAAATTCAATAAAATCATTCATTTTTGAAAATTTTTCATTTAATATTACAGAATATTTGATCTGGATTTGCTCTAAACTATCTTGTATTTTTTCTTCTAATATTCTTAATTTTTCTTCTGCTAATTTAAGTTCTATAGACATTACTGTCTCTACATGATCAAACATTTCTCTTATCTCGTTTTGTAATAGTTCTTTGTGAAAGAAAATTTGATTATTCACAAATGTTTGCGTTGCTGCATCATTTCCGTTAATTGGATCTTGAACATTTGATAAAATTTTGTTATCTAAATCATAATTTCCTTCAGAAGTTAATTTAAAACCTATACCTGGAGCACCTTGAGTATATAGTTTTCTAGAAGAAGAAGCTGTACTACGTCCAAACTTATCAAGTGGCATTTTGATTTTTACTGATTGTTAATAGAAAGTGTTATTGTATTATATTTGCTTCTCTCAATTCTTCAATTAGAGATACAATTTCATTGTGATGATTATTGTTACCAGCTGTTTCTGATACAATTAAAAGCCTTAATCTATCAACTAACTCATTAGGATCATCCCAATAAATATACTGATTTGATTTATTTGTGTAATTTAAACGAGTTTCTGGTGTAGAAGATTTATGAAAAAAAAAATTATTAAAATTTTTTTTTTCCAACTACCTAAACCAGTTTTTTTATGTCTAATGTTATAATCGTGTTCATATAATTTTCTTAATTTTTTTTTGGTATTTAAATCCTTTGCTTCCTTTTATTTGTTCTAAATGATTATAATTTCTTTTATGTGCATTAGTTTTGTTAAGTATTTGATGATACGTTCTTAAATCACTTTCAGTATAGCTTAAAGGTTTTTTTTAAAATATTAATTCATATAGACCATCAGTTGCTTTAAAAGTTTCATTATTAATCAATATATTTTTATTAATTTCATCTATTTCAAATTTAGCATTTCCAAGTTTTCGAACATTCAACGACTCATCAAAATAGAGGCCGTATGACGTATCAAGTTCTGATTTGGTAAGAATAGGAAATTGTGAAGTTGGTGATTCATCATTAAACTTATCAATTATAGATGGTGTTTGAAATTTTATAGTATTCGGTGTTGAAGTTTTAAATTTACTGTAAGAATTGCTGTTGTTGCTAGGCTTTTTAATTTCCGGCATGAATGATGTCATTGACTTAATGCTGTTATCAGTCCATTTAACTTCCGGTTTGATAACATTATTTGAAAATTGTTGTTTGACAACATTTGTTAATTCTTTTAATGGTTTTATAATTGGAGTAAATGCTTTTTCTCGATTGTGATCTTCAGATAGCTTCTCAACTTTTAAAGATTGAAATTTTCTTTTTAAACTTTTATGAGTTTTAATTAAATTTTTTTTCATAAGTTGTTCATCCATTTCTTAAAGTTTAACAACTATATCAAAATTTTTTCTATAGCGACCATTATTTAAACTGCTATCTTTATCAATTAATAGAAAACCATAATTATCATTCCAACAGCATGCACTCAACCTTTTAAAATCATTATAAGACATATCAGAATTTACATGATCATTATATATATGTTTTAAATTCAAATCAACTTGTTTGAAAATAATCAAAAAATTAGCATTATCTCTAATTAAATGCTTTGGAATTCTTGTATACGACTGACACAAATAAAAGCTATCTACTTCTTGGTGACGCCCCATACAAAAATATGCTCTTATGCTATCTTGCTTATCGCAAGCTATATCATCAAAAATAAATATTGAGTTTGGTTGTGAGGCTGATGGTTCAAGTACATCAACGTTATTTGAAAATTCCTTATATCCCATTCCTTTGATTTGTTTTATTAATTTTTTTAAATATTTGTATTTAGGTTGATGCAATGATTTCGAGTAGATATATATGTTCTGAAATTTAAGCCCTTTACAATCTAACAGCATACTTATCATAACATTAGTTTTACCACAATTTGAAGACCCAACTATTAATCCTCTTATACTATCTGGGAAGCATTTGCCATGTCTTTTTATTTGTTTTTTTGACTTCTTTACACTAAACAGGATATTATGCCTCTTCAAAATAAATATTCAAACAGTAATAAAAAAAACTGTTAATGGAAGAGGTGTTGTTAATTCTATAATTAATAAACTACCATTTGAAGCACATTTACCTGGTTATAATTATTGCGGGCCCGGAACAAAATTATCAAAACGATTAGTTCGTGGCGATAAAGGAATTAATGGTTTAGATGAAGCTTGTCAAGAGCATGATATAGCATATTCTCAAAATACTAATCAAAATCAACGTCATATAGCTGATCAAATACTAGCAGAAAAAGCTTGGCAAAGGGTTAAAGCTAAAAACTCAACTATTGGTGAACGGTTAAATTCATATCTAGTTACAAACGCAATGAAAACCAAAGTTAAACTAGGTATGGGTTTAAAAAAAAAAAAAAGAAAGAAAACTCAAAGAAAAAAACCCTTGAAAAATATTATAAAGGAATCTAAAGTAGCTGTTAAAACTATAAAAAAACCAATGAATGATAAAAATGTTATAAAAATTGCTTTGAATGCAGCTCGAAAGTTTTCTAGAGGGCCGAAAAAAACGATTGTTATACCTCGAATAATATCAGTACCAAAAATTGGTGGAGTTTTACCTTTAAAATTCCAAATATTGGAATTGTAGGTCTTTCAGCATTATCAGGTGGTGCTGCTGGGATAGCTAAGGCTATAAACGATACTAAAAATGCGCACAAACAGTTACATGAAAGTGAACACCATAATAAAATCATGGAAGCCATTGCATTAAAAGGAGGAAAAGGATTTCACTTGAAACCATATAAGAAAGGATTGGGTCTTTATTTAAATCCAAAAAACCATTAAACAAGCTACCCAAAAGAGCACTTACCAATTATGATTTAGAAGAATTTGGAAGAAAACACTTAAAGCATTTTCGTGGAGTTTTTATGCGAGATAATTTGCCAACACGCAAACCTTTGAAATATGAATGTGGTATAATAAATTTAGATAATTCTATTGGGAATGGAACGCATTGGGTAGCTTATTATAAAAAACCTCAAATCATACAAAATTTTGACAGCTTTGGAAATTTGGAACCTCCATTAGAAGTAATTAAATATTTAGGAGATAAGCTTGTATATAATTACAATAAATATCAAGACTTTAATTCATATAATTGTGGTCATTTATGTTTAGAATTTTTATTTCATATTCTTAACAAAAAAAAAATTATCAGTAAATAAAACATAATATATAACGAAAATCAAAACATTGCTTTTATTATTATTATTATTATTATTAGTCTAGTTTTATCAAACATAACCTACATTAATAATTTTGTTCAAGATCAAGGTTATAATTTGAATTTAGTTATAAAGAAATTAAAAGAAAAAAAATAGAATTAGAATATATTATATAAGTATATGCATTATTTTTTATTATGATAATGATTAACATGGATTAAGCTTGAAAATCTATAAAAGCAGAAAAATGCTTCTGAAATATCTCATTATTATTTGAGTAAAAGATATGTCAATAACATTAACCTTAAACGGAAATTCTTCCATATTAACAAATAATTATTTTCCTCCGATAGACCTAAAAAGAAAGGAATATACGTGCGGTTTAGTAGATTTCCAAACATATAATTCGATACCGAATATAGATGACGAAAATAATAGATTTATTATTGATGATAAATCCATCATAATTCCCACAGGGTCATACGAAATTGAAGATATTGAAACATTTCTCAGAAAAAAGTTGAATATTTTTAAAGCAGACAATGAGAAGTTAATTGTAAGACCTAATAATAATACATTAAAATGTGAAATTTTCTCTGATAAAGAAATTGATTTTGAAAGAGAAGGTACTATTGGAAGTTTATTAGGTTTTAGCAGAAAAACATTATTACCAAACAAATGGCATATATCAGATCTTTTTGTTGATATTAATAAAATAAACATAATAAGAGTGTAATGTAATATTATTTCTGGAACTTATATTAATGAAAAAGAAGCTCATATTTTACATGAATTCTCTATTATTGTCAGTCCTGGCTATGAAATAATTGAAGTTCCTAAGAATGTAATTTATTTACCTATAACCATTAATCAGATAAGTTCTATTACTATAAAACTGTTTGATCAGAACGGTAATTTAATTAATTTTCGTGGAGAAACAATAACAATTAGATTGCATTTAAAGCTTGAAAATGATAGTATTTAACCAAAATCATCAATCCAATATAAATGCACAGAATAAAATACATCAGTTTAATTCATTAAAGTCAGTTAAAGGAGCAACAACAAATCGAGATTTAAAATATACAAAATATTTATCATCTGAAAATAAAGAATTTCTAAAATCTCTTAGATACCTATTAAAAATAAATTAAAATGGATATTTTTCATGACCCCATTTTTGATGAAAGTGTAACTAGTGCTCAATGGCATTCATATTCACCATACTTAAACTCATTTGGATTAAGTGATATTATACGAATACCAATACAAAATCAAAACTTAAATATATTACCCTCAATAAGTTTAATCTGTGTTGAAGGTTATGTAACAAAACATGATGGAACAACTACTGCAAATACTAAACTAGTTAATAATGCTATAACATTTTTATTTGATCAAATTAGTTATGAACTTAATGGTAAATAAATTGATCATAATCGCAATGTTGGAATAACTTCAACATTAAAAAACTATATTTCGCTGAATAAAAATGAAAGTGCGTCTTTATACAATGGAAGTTGGTCACCTTTCTCATCAATTAAGCTAAACAATTTATATTTTAATTTTTGTATGCCATTAAAAAGATAATTGGGTTTTGCAGAAGACTACAAAAATATTATTCCAAATGCAAAACATGAATTAATAATATATCGTTCTCGATCTAATGATAATTCAATGATATGCGTTGATAATACTGAAAAACCAAAAATTGTTATTACAAAACTATATTGGAATGTTCAACATATTAATTTAGCTGACAATCTCAAATTAAATTTATTCAAAAATATTGAAAAAGGGTCTGTTATGAAAATTCCTTTTAGAAATTGGGAGTTACACGAGTATCCAACATTACCAACAGGAACTACTCATCATATATGGAATGTCAAAACTACCTCACAACTAGAAAAACCTCGTTTTATTAATTTTGTTCTACAAACCGATAAACAACATAAACTGGATAAGGATCCATCAAAATTTGATAACTGCGATATCAGCAATATAAAAGTATATTTAAATTCTGAAGTATATCCTTATGAAGACATGAATTTAGATTTTGATAAAAATCGCTTCGCCTTAGCATATGAAAATTATTCTAATTTTAGAAATTTTTATTATAATTATTCAGTGACAGAACCTTTACTTTCATTGAGTGAATATCAAAATTCTTCATCAATTTTTGTAATCGATACTCGTCATCAAAATGAAAATCTTAAAATGGGTCCAGTTGATGTCAAAATTGAAATAAAAACTTTAAAAAAATTTCCAGGTAATACTACAGCCTATTGCCTTATTTTGCATGACCGTTTAGTAGAATTTAAACTATTAACAGAGGAAGTTAATAAAATTATTTAATGTATTAATAAATAATATGAGATCAAACTGTACGGAATCATCACCTTCAAATTCTTGCTGTGTTTTTGAAATTCCATCATTTATCAGTGGAATATTTTTTTTTTTTATGATTGGACTACACTGTATAAGTTTTTTAATTTATAAACTCTATAAATATATTAAATTCTTTTGAAATTTAAATTAAAATGGAATATGTAATAATTGATATACAAATTGCTATTCTTTCATCAATTAACGAAATTCAACATTTTATAATAAGATCACCTTATGGTTACCATTATTTAGATACAAAAGCAAAATACACAAATAAATGGCTCACTAAAAATCATCATGGCTTACAATGGTCGGACGGCAAAAGAAGTTTCTGTGATTTTATTAATTTTTTAAAATTTTTTATATCTAATCAAACAAAAATTTATGTTAAAGGAAAAGAAAAACAATCTTGGATTATTAATATATTGCAAAATAATTATAATATTTTTGATTTGAATAATCATGATTCTACATGCTTAAAAATATGGAAGAATCATCAAATTCATTATTCTCAAAGATGTTCTTTCAACCATTTTGGTCTTTGTGCTGTAGAAAATGTTTACTTGTTAAAATTGATGATTTAGCTAATTCAAAAGTATTTAAGAAGATAAATGATCAGAAACATATTCATTTTACTGTTCACAATCAATCGTTAATCAATTCAAAAAAGTAAACAAATATGGATAAAATAAAAAAGACCTTCAATAAAAATCAATGTTCACCAGATTATCAAAAATTAGTGAACATTTCATCGGAGTCTACAAAGAAATGGAAGGAGGAAACTAGATCTGAATATCATAAAAAAAATTTCAGTAAGCAGTACAAAAAACAATCTAAATAACTAATTAAATATTTATATCAATGTATTTCTTTGATTCTATCTAACATTTCTGAAAATTTTAAAATAAAAATTTAAATTGAAATAAGAAAATCATTTTTTTTTTTTTTTTCCATATTTTTTTTTTATTCAAAATAGTTACATATTAAACAGAAATTTTTTTTGATTGCTCAGATTGTAGGAGATAATGTCCCCACGGCAAAGTATCTGTTGAATCAGGTAACATTTTTCGTTTATCATCACTTGAAAGAGCAACTTTTTTTTGTCTTAAAGAATACACGTTATACTTATCGGAAATGATATTATTTTGATAGCAATTTTTTACAGTATTTGATGTTAAGCATTCTAAGTAGTCTTCGAAAGTTATACTTTTTTTACTACAGAAGTTTTAATTCCCTTAGCTTTTTTACATGTATTTACTCCATTTACTTTAATTGCATACATTTTTGCTCTTAGACCAATAAATTCTGTCATTATTTTACCATTGTTCTCATCTTTCATTAATCCAGGAACTTTTTTGTTCACTAAAGGTATATTGTAAATATTTTCAGGCTCAAAATCACTAGTATCAAATTTATGAATATTAGATTTCATGATTTCATAAATATCATTACATTTTATTTCGTATATAAGCGAATCTGTATCTGTATACAGTAACTTACACTTTAAACCAAACGTTTTTAGCATAAATTCAAAATGGAAATCATATATCTTAGTTTTAGCAACATCTAAAATAGTTAAACCTAAAATAATAGGTTTATTCATAACAATTTCTGTTTTTTTTCAATTCAATTGCTACTAAATTTTCATTAAATATTCTTGAACTATGAAACTGAGGATGAGCAATGAATGCATTGTGATTTGCTCCATATCTTCCGTCCCATTTTGACATTAATTTAATGCTTCGATGTCTTCTAACATTTTCCATAAATTTACCAAACATGGCATTGATTATTAATTTATATAAATCTTTTTCAAAATTATTTTTTGCTAAAGTTCGTAATCTAGTATTAAGATATATGGCTTTAACCATTGTGATTGTTTAAACTTTAATATATTATGAATTCTTTTTAACTTCAGACCATAATTTAAGACTTGTTTTAGATTTTTATAGTGTATAATATACTTTTCCTTGTTATATAAGGTCGCTAAGAGTTTTTCACTTTTACCTCCAGGTGGTATTATATGTTCTGAACAAAATGACAAGTCCTTATGAATATCATGTAATTCTGAAGGATATTCTAAATCAACTTCTAGTATATATACCACAGACGAGTTATCTAAAATATTTTCAATATTGAATATTAAAATTTCTTCTGCACTAACCCATTCAAAATTGTTTAAAGGCAGATCTTGTGACATAGCCCATCCATATAAATTATTGACATCGTAGTACATTAAAAAGCTAGAATCTTCATCTTCAATATAATTACTCATAATTTATTGTTAGCTTTACTATAGCGATTCGAGCATTGGCTTAAACCACCGCGGATTCCTCTTTCTGCAAATAAAATCATATCAATATCTTCTAATAATTCTATTCTAACTTTAGTAAACAGCAGCATGCAATCCCATGTAAAGCCCGGTGTAGTGTAATAGTGAGCTGGATCTAATTTATAAATTTTCATAGAATTTTTCCTAAAAGCTTCAAAAACATCTGCAAGTAAGAGTACATCTGTCTTTAAATAAATATCTGAGTACTCGCCTAATGTTTTTACAGAAAATATATTCCAAATGTTTTGCGCATGTATAATCTTCATCTGATATGTTAGAGTCATTTAACGTATTATAAAAATCTTCTTTTCTTGGAAGGATTCTCAATTCTAATTTATTAAAAGAATCTATAAAGCTGTAAAGAAAAAATCCTTTTTTTGTTATTAATTGAAATTCATTATCATTTAAGTCCTTCCATTCCTGTTTAGTTATATATTTTTGATCATTTGGTAAATTAAAAGCTAATTTTTCTAATGATGCTGGTAAAAACCTATATGAGTCAATAAATTTACACATGTTTTATAAAAGATATATATTTCCATGCTAGTGGGAATCAATGCTAATTTACCTTCAAATTCGAGAGCAATATCTTTTATTATTAAATGTGAATCATATCCAGAAAGATTGTGAAATACAACTGGTACTTCTATAATGTGACTGTATTCAAGGTTACAAGAAACGTGAGCAGCACCTCTATACTTTCCTGTTAAATGACAGTGATCTTTCACCCGAATCTCACCGTCTTCAAATTTTTTCTCACATATATGACAAAAATTAGAGTTTTCAAAAGAATTAATATCATCATTGTTAAGTTTTATAGGTAGGGGGCTACCATAAATTGAAATTATTTCGGTAGCAACTGCTTCTAATTCTTGTGAAAACCATTTTGAACTGTCATTACCTCTGAAGGATTTATAATATGATTTTTTATCATCGTAAGAACATTTAAAATAATATCCAATGCTGTATACTTTATGATCTTCATAATAAACAGAATCAACTGTTTTTGTTGCGATATTTTTTTGAGCATTGCTTCTAAGTCTGCATATATAACGAAAGGAACTTTCTGTTTTCTCTTTAAATTTAAAAAAAAAATAGTTTTTTCCTTTGGCAGTAAAATGCAACAATCATTTTGGTTTTGACAATTTTCTTCATGCATAAGTAGTTTTTCCTTAGAATAAAAAAAATGTAGGCAGCGATCACATATGAATTTTTTCCCATTATGTTTAGATACTTTTGAAGATATAAGTCGAGATAAATTTTTAATCCAACAAAAATGATATTTTGATAACTGCTCGTAATAATTTTCGTAATTAGCGTCACCATCATCATCATTGTCACTATGATCTTCGAAATCATTTTTTTCTATTATATACATTTCTGTTATTAATAAAAGGTTTAATATGTCTGCCAGGAATTTTTTGATTTGTTGATTTTATAGGTAAAACACGAAAGTTGGTAAATTTAGTTTTTTTCAAAATAAAAACATTAATAGACACATTATTAATTTTTTCGAATTTGGTAATATCTGCAATTTTTACAGGTTTTTCTATTCCATCAGTTATTAAGATGTTATTGTAATGTGGATATGAGCTAGTTCAACAAACGTTTGTATTAGCAGGATATAAAGCAGAAACAAAAAAAATAAGCATCATCATTATTTTTTATATTAATACAAGCTTTTTTTTTTGATATTTTTTGAGGTAATTCTATATAGTTTAAGCCAATCATAGAATTAAATGAATTAATATAAATGCTCAAACTAATAATACTTTTCAAACTCCATCCACTATCTCGTTCTTGAAATTCTTCTAACTTTGTTAATAATTTTTGGCTTACTTTATCTTCAAACCATTTTTGGAAATCATCAGATTGTAATAAAACTTCATTTGATGTATTGATATATTTCTTTTCTATCACAATTTGTTCTTCAATTCCTTGTTTTTGAAGTTCGCCACATAAATTTGTGTTGATTTTAAAAGAAAAAAATTTTTTAGTAATTTCGAATTCTCGCATTTTTTTTGCAAACAAAAAAGAACATTCATCTAAAAATGTTTTCGGATCAATATGATCTATATTAATAATAGTCGAACTTTTAATGCGACTAGCAAACGCTGACTCTGTATCAATCCATTCAATTTTTTTCTTATTGTCAGAATTCAACGATCCACCACTAATTTCTTTATATTTATTTAGTTTTCCCAATAGTATATTTCTACAACACTGAAGCCATTCTAATTTAGTTTCAATTTCTTTTAGTTCCAGTTTTAGAAACCAATTTTAGTTTCTCTTCTAAGAGCTTTTTCACTTCTTCAATTTTTATTAAATTTGTTTCAATTTCAGATTCTCGAAATATAGTTTCCCTCAAATATGTAACACTCCATTGTGAAATTTCCTTTGAGCACATTTTTTTTTTATTTAATTAGTACTTTCGATCTGAACTGAAAAAAACTGAAAAACCTGAAAAAAACGTCTATAAAAATATATATTTTTTTTCTTTTTATCTTATAACCGTGACCTGTGAAAAAAAAAACCTATGAAAAAAATAAAACATTATTTAAAAATTTAACAACTACGAACAAATAAGACCACCATTTTTTTTCGCCTATAAAAATATATACCTATTTTTTTTATTTTTTTTTATTTTTATCTTATAAGGTCTTATTATCTTTTTTATCTTATTATCTTATAAGACCTATGAAAAAAAAACCTATATGAAAAAAAAAAAAAAAATATTTAAAAAATTAAATTGAAATAAGAACACCATTTTTTTTATTTTATTTTTTTTATTTTTTTTTATTTTTGTTTTTTTTTGTATTTGTTTAATTGAATATAAACTAAAAACTTTTTTTTTTAAATAGAATAAGCCAATATCTTAATTTAATTTAATTTTTACATTCTTCACAATAAAACTTTAACATAAACAATTTATCTATTTTAGATAAAACATTAAATTTATATACAGCTTTATTATTTTGAATTTTTTTATTTAAAGCATCGATAATGTTCGTTGTATGCATATCAGCATACCTCTTGGGTAAATAAGTGTAAAACTCGCTGGTTTCAATTAACACGCTTCTTATAATCCCATCATCGGTGATTTCATTTTTTTCGGATAAAAATGTTATTGTAAATTCCTTCCCCATTGGAATGCTTGATAATGGTTTATAACGTTTTGGTGGTGTATTAACGTTAGATAAGAAATTGGTAAGAATATCTTGATCCTCATCCTCATGCTCTTCTTCACTTTGAATGAATAGTGGATCCATTTCTACTTCATTATCATCATCATCATCCTTTCTGTTGATTTGTTTTATTTTTTTTTTAAATTATTATTATGATTCAAGATGTTCATCTGTTGATCCTCAAAATCCAGTTTTCTTTTGAAATTATTTTTATTCATTTTTTTGTTCTTTCTTTTTTTTGTGTAGCTTCGCTCGTATGTAGTTCAATTGGTACTAATGTTTTAAAGGAATTGTTTTTACCCTTTTATAGTACTTCATAAGAAAGACTTTTTTAAAATTCTTATGAAATTATTACTTAGAAACAAAAATTTGGTGATATGATTTGCGGTTTACTTTTTTTTCTAATATTCATATAAATCTGAAAATATATTATATAAAAAAAAAAAAAAAAAAAATTAAATTGAAACCTAAAAATGTTTTTTATTTTGTTATTTTTTTTTTTATTTTTTTTTTATTTTACACTATGTTTAAAAGTTTTTTTTTCAATTTTTGAGCTTCAGTGCACACTTCAGCTGAAGTTATCAATGTACACTTCAATTTGTGACAGCCTAAGCATTGTGGACCACACTCATCTTCAAATTCCTTGGCATCTTCCACAGAATCAAAAGAGGCAACTTCAATAAATTTAAAAAAAGTTCCATGCAGAGTTTTTCTTTTTGTTTCATTGTGCAGCTTCTCTGTTGATTCGAAACATTCCTCACAGTATACTAGTTCTTTTGAATTTTGATAACATGCTTCCATGAATAACTCTTCACCGTCAAAGGCTCCGTTTTGTATATCATATATGATATAAAATATATGATATAATTTGCCTGAATTATAGGCCTCCATTATGCAATATTCGATGGGTGAACTATTTATTAAGTACCCCATTTTTTTAATTGCTGATGCCCTTAGCATTTTGATTTTAACTGTAATTTTCAGTAAAATTGTGGTTGATTTTATACTCATTGTATGTCATTGTTAGATAACGCTTGAACCTTAATACTATTAAAACTCAAACACAAAAAAAAAAAAAATCTGAAATTTCTTTGCATTTTAGTACCACAAAACCACAAACATCCTGACTCTGAAT
This sequence comes from Poecilobothrus nobilitatus, assembly GCA_947095535.1. Classification (NCBI taxonomy): domain Eukaryota; kingdom Metazoa; phylum Arthropoda; class Insecta; order Diptera; family Dolichopodidae; genus Poecilobothrus; species Poecilobothrus nobilitatus. The sequence goes on from OX352772.1 coordinate 172,845,025, forward strand.
TTTAAAAATAAAACTCAAACAATATTTTTTATAAAAAATATTTAATTTCGCTCCATTAAATTTTTCTTTTTTTTTAGTATCAGAAGAACACATACTAGAAATTGAATTTGATTATTTTGCACACATTAAGTTAATATATCAAAGAAAAGAAAAAAAAAATGGTTTCATAAGAAAAGTGATTTTATGTATAGATTAATTTCATTAGAATATTTAGAATTATTGCTTTTCTATTAATTTTTAGTTTTTAAACAAATAAGAATTAGACTTAATTTCTTTGCTCTTTTGGACACTATAAAACCACATACATCCTAATTGAAATTGAATTAAAAAAAAATTTTTTTGTTTTTTAAAGAATTCCTAAGAAATTTAGTTTATTTCACTCAACACTTTTGTACAACCCTTATCTAACATTTATGTTTTTTAAAACCTTAATGTAAAACCGCATACAAAAATTACTCATTGATAACAGCCATTTCTTTATTAAATAATTACTATGAAATTTATGATAAATGGATAGATTTATTTAATCTCAATTCATTTGAATTTTCTAAGAGATGTCATTTAAAATTAACTAAAATTGTGAAAAAATTTAAAGAAAAAAAAATTAAATATCGAAGAAATACTAAAACATAAATAAAACGTTTTCGAACATATATTTTTCTTTTTTTATATAATTTTAAGGAATCCCCCTGACGTCATTTCAGATTTTTATTTTACAATTTAAAAAATTAGCTTCATTTTTAAATATTGTACATTATTAAGTATAACTGATAAGAACTTTCTATTTATTCTATTATTTCAAAACCTTATTATTCATATTTTCTTATCATCATAATTTCAAATTGAAGAAACCACAAAACAAATGTTTAATCTTAATTTTATTTTTTTTTTCTAAAAGGAATTTCTCTAGCACCATACACTCAGACTTAATAATTTACTACACTTTTTAACAACTCTTATGTTTTTTTTAAATTCTTAATTCAAAACCGTATACAAAAAACTATTCATTGATAACACCAACTATGAAATTCCCTGATGTCATTTTAATTTTCTATGCTATTAACAAACATACTAAATTTTATTATCAGCATTAAATTATCAGCATTTTTTTTTTTTTTTCATTTCATTTTTATTCATAATTAAGGTTGCCGTTATACCATAAACTTCACTTTTTATGCAGCACTTTTCCCGTTTTAGAGTTTACAGATGTACATTTTCAATATCTAGAACTCTCATAGCCTATACAACTAAACGTTTATTAGAGATAATGATGATGAAAGCATACTAAACCCATCACATTTTCTGGAAAATGCTCAGACCGGTATAATTGAATTATTTATGCAATCATTAAAAAAGCACAACGTTATAAAAGTAAATCTTGAGCTTTTTGGCGAATATATAAAGCCAACAGAAGAAGAGTTTGAAAATATCTCAATCAAATATTTTCAAACTCGAATGTTTAGTATTACACAAGCAGATGATCTTAATGATTTTTTTGAAAAGGCTAAAGAAATTATTGAACAAGAAGCAGAAGACTTCCAAGAAAAAGACAGTGGCTGGGCGTTAATCAGGATTTTACATATTGAAATAAATATCAATAAATTTGAACCAATACGTGTGTCCAGTTATATTAAACTACCGAAAAGCATAGAAGACAAAAAAGCATGCATTAATATTCAAAATAAAGATAACTTCTGTTTGAAGTGGTGTTTAGTATCAGCTTTACAAACTTGTATTCAAAATGCTGAACGAACATCTTCATATAAACTTAATAATATTTCTCTACCCATAGTCGAGCTAAAGTTTGGTGATGTACGACAGCTTAATTTTAGCACTATGCAATTTCCAGCTAAATTGAACGAGTTAAATTTATTTGAAGAACTAAATAGTGAAATAAGTATTAATTTGTTTGGACTGGAAGTCATTAATAAAAAATATGAGGTTGTAGAACCATTCTATTTAAAAAAATGTGAAAAAATACCATGTAAATTTATTGCTTTTGGAAAAGGATGATAAATTTCATTTTGTCTATATTAAAAATTTATAAAGATTAAGTAGTTCTGTAACAAAACATATACATGAAATTCATATTTGTAATATGTGCTTGCAACATTTTTATACATTACAACAGCGTGATTTACACAAAATTGAGTGCAATAAAGTCGTTACAAAGTTTCCATCTATTGAGAAAAATACACTCGAGTTTAAAAATTATCAACAACAATTAGAAACACCTTTTGTTATTTATGTCGAGTCTGAGAGTATTTTATATATAACCTATTGCAACATGCAGTTCTAATCCAATGATGTCTTCAACAACAAATATTCATCAACATGTTCCAGTAACTTTCTCGTACTACTTTAAATGTTCTTTTGATGATAGTCGAAGCTGTTACAAATAGTTTGTTGGAGCTAACTGTGCTAAGGAATTTGTCATATCGTTAACAAAAACATGTAGTGAATTATATAAAAATATTTTTATGATGCCAAAGCCAATGAATCTGTTAACACTTGATGGGCAGCTTCAACAATTAATTCAGAAAAATTGTCACTTATGTGGTAAGCATTTAGCTTTTAATGATAGAATTAGAAACAATTGTCACTTTACTGGTAATTATAGAGGACCCGCTCATTCTAAACGTGATTTATTATATAGGCGACTAATTTTTTCCCAAAATTTTTTTACAATTTTTTCGGCTATGATTGCCATCTTTTATTTAAAGAATTAAACGAAGTGAATGGGCATATTGGTGTCATTCCTTTGAATAAAGAACGTTATATTTCATTATCTAAAAAAATTACAATAGATAATAATCATTCATTTTATTGACGTTTTCTCGATAACTTTAAATTTATGGCTTCTAGCATTGATTCTTTATGTAAAAATTTAAATGAAAATGATATGTTTCATATAAAAAAAGAATTCAATAATAATGAAAAAATTAAACTTATGACTCGAAAGGGAGTTTTTCCCTATGAGTATTTAAATTCCTTTGAATGACTTGACGAAAGAAGTTTACCTTCATAAGAAGCTTTTACCAATCAAATGACAAACACATCATGTTCCCATGAAAACTACATTCATGCAGTTATATGTATGGAATACGTTTGATTGTCAAAACTTATGGGACTATTTAAAACTTTACCTTAAAACATATGTGCTTATTTTGACTGATGTTTTTGAAAACTTTCGAAAAATATGCTACAAAATCTATTCTTTAGATCCTACAAATTTTTATACTACCCCAGGTTTGTCATGGGCAGCTATGTTAAAATACACGGATATCAAATTACAATTATTAACTGATATTGATATGTATAATTTCCCTAAAAAAAGGGATACGTGGTGGAATTAGTCAGTGCTCACTTAGACATTCAGTAGCAAATAATAAATTCATGGGAGAATCTTATAAAAGAAACGAACCTTCCAAATACATAGTATATGAAGACGCTAACAATTTATATGGATGGGCAATGATCCAATATTTACCACATAAAGATTTTCAGTGGGTTGACGTTACTGAAAATATTGATGTGCTTTCAGTTGCCGATGATTCGGAAACTGGTTACTTTTAGAATGGATTTAGATTACTCACAACATTTACATGACTTGCACAATGATTTTCCTTTTTGTGCTGAAAACAAAGTTCCACCAACAGGTAAAATTGACAAACTCTTAGTTGACTTAAGAAGCAAATACATAATCCTTGAATTTTTTCAACCGTAAGTTTGTGGAACATCTTTATTAGATTTATTGAGTAAAAAATTGGTTTTTATTTATACTTTTTGTCCACAAAATAATTTTATTAATATTTTATTTTTATAATTCTTAAAATATTATATTTATTTATTATAAAGAATATATATATTTCGGCATCACTGCCATCATCAGGGCGAATACAATTTAATACTAAACATGAATAATTTTCCTATTTTTTAATATTACATTTATATCTACTAAATAATTACAAATCTAAACATAGTTGATTTCATATATTTCCTATATTTCCATAGGTGAATTTCGCAATTCTAATTGTTCGTTCAAAATTGATTTATTTTGTTTTATATTTTTTTTAATTTATAGAGATTCCAATAAATCCAACTTTTTACCTTTTTTATCAATATGTAAGATTTTCAGGTTATTTATATTGCTAGAATGGTTTTTTTCCATTAAGTGATTGGTAAAATTGGACTTGGAATCCACTTTATTAAGTTCTCTAATGTGTTCCGAATAACGAAATTTCTACCTGTTTGTCCTATATAAGTACTGTCAAAAATTCAGGTGTATAAGAAATTTTAATAAAGTTATATAAAAAAGTTAGTTTTAATAAAAAAAATATAATTTAAAGATCAATAAAAAAAAAATATATGTATAATTTAAAACAACAGGAACAAACTTGTTATTTTATTATTACAAAAAAAAAATTCGAATCTTAAGTGTGTTTAATCACTTTTAGCTTAGCGAAGTTTTTAAGCTGTTGAAAGCTTTAAATAAAACCAGAGACAAATAAAAAACGTTTGTTAAATATAAAAATATAATTGACAGTAAAACTTTAAATAAAATTTGAATTTATCTGATTATTTATAACTTTTAATTTAACTATAAAATTTCTCAAAGTTCATAATATTTCATTATATTTCAACAGTTTAGCTCAAAACTTTTATTATTTATTTTATAAATAATATATTTATTATAACAAAACATTTCATTTAAAATTATTTTGTATACATTTCTTTATGTACTTATTCAAATCAAACTTTTTTTTCAAGTAAATATTAAAGTTTAAACTTTAATAATAATAAACTTTAAAAACTTTTCATATCTTCACCTTACTAATTTTTTTGCATAAGGTTAGGAGGACCTAAATTGTTATAATAGAATATAAATTTGACTTTTGGTAAATATGTTTAACCTTTCTTAATAATTTTGTATTTAAACCAAACTTTGAAATTTTTAAACCCAAACTTTAAAATCTTTTCATATTTTTATCCTAATTTAAAATATTCAGCACTATAGCTTAAGCCTTTTAAATTTCAAATTAAAACATAACTGATGTACTAACCACTAAGTTAAATTTAGAATAATCAATAAACTTTAATAATAATAAACTTTAAAAACTTTTAAACCAAACTTTAAAAACTTTTCATATCTTCACCCTACTAATTTTTTTCCATAAGGTTAGGAGAACTCAAATTGTTATAATAGAATGTAAATTTGACTTTTGGTAAATATGTTTAAACTTTTATAATAATTTTGTATTTAAACCAAACTTTGAAATTTTTAAACCAAACTTTAAAAACTTTGCATATCTTCACCCTACTCATTTTTTTGCATAAGGTTAGGAGAACTCAAATTGTTATAATCGAATGTAAATTTCACGTTTGGTAAATATGTTTAAACTTTAATAATAATTTTGAATTTAAGCCAAACTTTGAAATTTTTAAACCAAACTTTAAAAACTTTTCATATTTTTATCATTATTTAAAATATTCAGCACCATAGCTTAAGCTTTTTAAATTTAAAATTAAAACATAACTGATATACTAACCACTAAGTTAAATTTAGAATAATCAATAAACTTTAATAATAATAAACTTTAAAAACTTTTAAACCAAACTTTAAAAAATTTTCATATCTTCCCTCTACTAATTTTTTACATAAGGTTAGGAGAACTAAAATTGTTATAATAGAATTTAAATTTGACTTTTGGTAAATATGTTGAAACTTTTATAATAATTTTGTATTTAAACCAAGCTTTGAAATTTTTAAACCAAACTTTAAAAAGTTTTCATATTTTTATACCAAATTAAAATATTCAGCACTATAGCTTTTTTAATTTAAAATGTCAAAGACACAATCCTTTTTACTCATTTTGCATACTTTTTCGACGAATATATGCAAATAATTTTTTGCATACTTTTAGGAGGACTAAAAGCTTTTAAAAAGCTCTTCCTGCACCAGAACCGGCATATCCATACTACTCACTTACCCTGTTTTATAGATACCTTATAGAGTTGGGTTCTTGCTCTAACGAGATTAAAAGTTTGATGCCTCCTCTCAAAGCATTCCAAAGAGAAACAAGGAGAGCCTCTTCTGCCCATTATGGAAATTCGTTTGTAGTACGAACATCGCGAATGTGGTATATATAGTATAGTATATCTTCCACCTCATGTGTTGCCCAGAATTGGTGATGATTATATTTACAATGTGCAAAGATTCAAGTTGAATATTAACAACATTGTTCACAATATGCTTGCCAATTTGAAATCTATTTTCATTCCTTAACTCAACTTCCTATGACCAGGCAGTACAGTAGTAGTAAAGGTCGTATAACCTATTGTTTGGTCAAAAAAGGGAGGTGCTGTTTAGTTAAAGTCCCACACACTCATAGAAGAATCGTGCTCGTTTTCACTCCTCTATAGTGTTTTTCGATGATTCCCACCTACCCTCGTAAAAAAAAAAAAAAAAATATAGCTGTAGATCGTTACAACAACACAATCCATTCAGTCACGAAGAAAACACCAACCGATATTTTCTTTGGAAGAGCTTAGAGAATAAACTAGCAAAACTTGACAAATTTTAAAGAAAAATTAACGAAGACCTTATAGATCGTATAAAAAGAAACCAAAAGAATAAAATTCATAGAGAAAGCTTAAAAAGGTACATACCAAGAGAATACTCTACCGAAGAAACACTCTATACATCAATTGAACAGATCCAAGGCAAAAATAAACCAAAATTTAAAAAATAAACAATTGCAAAAAATAACTAAGGTACTGTAACAACAACATCAGGACGTCGGATCATAACACTCATATTAACCTAATTCTTTTTTAATTTTTTTTTAGGCTAATTTTATGCAAGTTGGCAACTCAGCTTAACATTTACGAATATCATACTTCCATAGTAACTATAAAACAAGGCAATGACGGCCATTCCGTTAATTGACGGTCATTAACGGAAAATTGAAAATAGTTCATGTCATTGAGCTAGGAAACTACATTGAAATGTTGGAAAGAACATCAAATTCAATACAACATATAGACCCAGCAAATAACATAAAAGACCAATCAACATACCAGATTAAAGAAATTGAACGGTTAATCAATGATTTGGTACAGGAAAAACCAAGAAAAAAAAAATGAATAAATTGGATAGGATCCGCATGGAAATGTATCGCAGGGAACCCAGATGCTACTGACTGGGAATAGAGTCAAAACGACATAATAGAAAATAATAACGAGCAATACAAAATAAATAAAGTTTTCGTAGCAAAAACAAAAGAGATTCTAGACAACAATATAATTATAACTATTCGAACATGGCACAAAACATCTTTAACAAACTGATGATGATAAAAGATGACATCAAAAAAATAGTAAGGGCAGCACAATTAGCAAAAAGCAAAGTTATAAACACCAATCTACTAGATAAGGAGGAAATTAGCACGCTGATAAGTGAACTAGAAATTCTGCCATCCTCCAATACGCAGAACCAATAATGGTAGTAAAATACTATACGCTGTTATTTGTGATTGCAATTCCAAAAACCAGTCAAAAAAATTTTAACCACGTTTCAATTAGATCAACAATCATCAACAAGCGACATATTCACTTAGATTATGGGGACCTTCTTGTCAACAAAAACGAAATTCTGAGAATTTTCGAAAAATGTAACAACTTCAAAGATCCGCTCATCTGTGAAACCAGACAACTAAAACAACTGAAGAAAGATCACTGCATTTATCAACTTATAAATGGCCGAAATGCAGAGTGTGAATTTGAATTGAGTGATAATGAAATAATTGATTCACTGAACGAAAACATAATTTTTATAACAAATTTTAATGGAAGTCTTTTCTACAACAACTCAACAAAACATCTAGAGGAAAGCTTCATAATAAAATACCAAAATGAGAGCTTTCAACTTAAAAACAAGAAATTCACCAATAACAAAGTTAAATGGTCACAAGTTCTACCGCCGATTTTAAGAACCAATAAGAACGAATGGCATTAGGCTCAACCTGAAATATTTACATAAACTACATTTAACAAATCAGGGAAAACTACAAGAATTATTTCAGAACTACCAAATTTCAAAGCTTGTTAATATCATTGGATGGGCAACAATTTTAGTCATTATCTTAGTCGTCATTTACCTGTTATTTCAAAAGTACCGAACGGATTGGGTCATACCAAAAAAAAACTCATCTAATCAAGACCGAACCAACCAAGTAGGACTAATCAAACTCAACTTTTAATCCACGAGACGCGGATTTTTGAAAGGAGAAGAGTTTACATAACAGTTATAACAACAGCCAACATAACATAACATGAATTGTAAAAAAAAAACTTATAATAAATTTTTTTTTCATAATTAATCTTTTCCACCAATTTTTTGATTTTACTTATCTTTTTTAATAAACGGTATTAAATAAAAAAACAAATGAAATAAAAATCTTTCAAATATCATTCATCAAAATTGTTTATTAAATTGCAGAATGCATTTCGACATCAAAACATGTTACTGACTAAGACTAAAAGTTTAATTAAAATGCTTAAAATTAGTGTTACATATGTACCAAATTTCAATATAGTTATAACATTTAACAGATAAAATTTAGCGATTAACATTTAAAAAAACTATTTTTGAATTTAACATTTTCGAATAAACTTTACATTAAGAATTTCTTTTTAATGAATAACATTTAACAGAAAACAAAAAAGATTATCGAGTAAGAGATAAAAAGGAAAAAAGAGAATAATAACTGATTAAAAAATTTTATATAATTAATAATTAAAATAAATTTCAATGTGTTCCAAAGGCAGTTTTAATTTATTGAATTATTTATTGTTATATATTGAAGAGCGGTGAGTTTATTGGTTCTGGTCGTTATTCATTAAGTTGAATCTTTTTCTTTTTTTATACTTAATTATGTAGAAACTCTCCCAAGCGTCCAGTTCATTATTATTGTTAACATTTTTTAATAATTTTAAACTATTTTTATTGATATTTAAATGATTACTTTCTAAGTAATGCTGTGCAACTGAAGATTTTGTCGGTCTGTTGGATTTGATATGTGAAAAATGTTCTTTAAATCTAATTAAAATATTGCGTTTTGTTTGTCCTATGTATTTCGCATTACAATCAGGACACGTAATTTCATAAATACCAGATTTTTGATCATCATTTATTTTATCTTCAGTGTTGCTTAAAATATTTTTTAATTTGTTTTCATTGGAGTAAACTACGTCAATATTGTGTTTTTTGAAAATAGTTTTTACTTTATTTGTTACTTTATTTGCAACACCTGCATTTAACTCTTTTTTTACTTGGTTTATTGTTTTTAAAAAATGTGGAAAGATTATGTTTTTTTATTCTTTTAGAATGTTTTTTAACTAAAATAATTCTAATTTTTCATTATTTCGTATAACAAGAACATCTAAAAAAGGTAATTGTTTGTTATTTTCTATATATTTCCGTGGTATAATTTTATAGTTTTATATACACATCATCGACATATCTTAGCCATAGCTTAGGTAATAATCCTTTATTTTTTAATTTTAACTCAAGATCAGCTATGAGTATGTTTGCAACGAAACATGATCGTGGATTACCCATGCTTGTGCCTTGTGACAATTTGTAGAATTTGTCGTTGAATATAAATTGGTTTTGATCCATACAAGTTTTAGTTGCTTCCAATAATGCATATGCTTTCTCTGTTTCAGTTCAGTTTGTAATAACCACTGTTTTATACATTCCAAAACTTCAGGAAACTAACTTATCTTTCTTTCTCAAAGTTCTATTAATATCGTTATTGTAAATTCGAATGTTTATAAAAACTTTTAATAAATTGATTTGCAAATTGCAGTCTGAGAATGTAAATTAAATTTGGTTCACACGAAAAATAAAATTATTTTTTTAAAGAATATAAAGTCTTTTATCATAACTTGAATTATATTATTTTGTTTTTTTTTTTTTTTTGTTAAAAAATTATTTATTTATTTTATTATTATATAAATATTTTTCATTTTTTAAATATGTTAATATATTTTTATACCCTACATATTAAGTATAGGGTATATTAACTTTGATATGGTGTTTGTAACCACCAAAAGAAAGCGAGTTAGATATGGACATATATATATTCTGAATCATGATGACCTCCTGAGTCGATTTAGCGATGTCCGTCCGTCCGTAGCCACGATAACTCAAAAAAAATTGATGCTATCTTGATAAAATTTATACAGTAGGTTTACAATGACTAAAGGCGGGCGAGGATTGCAAATGGGCGAAATCAAACCATGGGTTCGGGTATCTCCCATACAACTCCCAAAACCGAACAAGCATATCTTCGAAATTAATAAAGATAAAAACTGCAAATGTGATACGAGGGTGTTATTTCCTGAAATCCTGATTTTCCTAAAATTTCAGATGAATTAGAATGCTTGTTCGGGTATCGCCCACACAACTCCCAAGGCCGAACAAGCATACTTGAAATTTGATATAAGAGTGTTCTACCCTGTTCTAATGATATCTGTAAAATTTGAGATAAATTGGAGTGGTTGTTCGGGTACCTTCACACACTTCCCAAGACCTAACAAGCATATCTTCGAATTTAATAAAGATAGAAACTTGAAAGTTTGTAAAAACATTTATTTTTTTTAGCTTATATTAAATACCCAACTAAAATAACTTATGGATTTTTAATTTATTTTGCATTTTTTAGGTATAGGGCATTAATAAGTCGGTTGCATCGACTTACTGTTACTTTTACTTGTTTTTTTTTTCGTTATTTCAGTTTGAGTCGACTAAGCCTTCAGGGGATAGCACTTAAAAAAAAAACGCGCCATATTCCCTACCTCAAAGCTGGTGTGGACAGCGGAATAACTTATAATGTTAATTTATTTCATTATACTAATAAAAATTACATATAAGTTAACATAAATTAACTTATTCTAAAAACAATAAAATAATTTATTTTTTGCACTTAATTTTATATGCATTCTAAAAAAATTTACCTTATTTATAAACCAAACCGATATTGCCATAAAAATTATTTTGCAACTTTTTTTTTCTCAGTAATGAACCAAATCAAAATTTTTTTAAAAAGTTTTTAAGAAGCTTTTTTTTGTTGAAAAGCAGTTGGAAGACATTTTTTAAAATCCATATTTATGATTGAAAATTTACAACTTTTAAAAATCTTCTTTTACTAAAAGACGTAAAATAAATGGAACTTTAATGTTTCCTTAGAACGAAATTTAAAAAAATCTGTAGTTTTTGTGTTATTTCCAGATTTCTAGGAAAACTACTAAATTTTCCCACAAGACTACGTGTATTTTTTTTTTGGAAAAAAGGACTACTATTTAGCTTTCCTTTCTCAATATCCAGACCTTCTAAAAATTAATGTAGGTCATAAATCGCATGGGAAAATTTTCTTTATTCTAGGAGGCTTTTCAATTAAATACAAATACTTTAAAAATACTTTAAAGTAACATACAATAATTTCTATCATATGGCAAAATTTTATTAAAAAATAATAATATTTTCATTCATAATTTGCAAAAAATACTAAAAATAATCAGACAAAAAATTATGTATCTCCACCCTTTCACATGAGACTAAATAAGAAATTAAGAAAATGACAAATGTATGAAAAGAAATTAACAAAATATTTTTTTTTTATGTATAGCTTAACATACATTGTGACTACCAGATTGTAAAGCTCTTTCAATTTTTTGAAAGTTTTTAAATTATTGGAAGTAAAAATAAATTTGCTTTATGTTTTTTTTTAGTTTCTTAATATTAACGAGGAAGAATACAGTTGCCTTTATCAACTCTTAGATACCCGCACGAACCGTTAGTATGTTCATTGCCTGCCACTCTGCTTATAATATTATTTTTTTAATTGTTTAATATTTTAAAATAATTTGGGTGAATTTTATAATTTCTAGAACTATGGGTTGTACATATATTCAAAGTATATGTTTATACATTCTTCAAAAGCAGATTCTAACCTTCTACATAACGATTATCAATCGAAAACTTTCCCAAATATGCTACAGTACCATTTAATACTAAGCGGAAAATGTATAATAATTTATATTATACTATTCATATGTATTATAAGTATATCATTCATTCATCAGTGACATATACGATATGTAAATAAACATGAGTAATAAATAAACATATATAAGTATGTATACTAATATTATATAAATATAAATTCAGATAGTTTGACACTCGAAGGGAAAGGTCGTCTTTATAGAGTTTTTAATAAAATTTAATTTTTAATTATTTTTTTTATTTTTTTTTATTTTGCGTATATTTCATTATCATAATTTTAATTTCTTTTTGTGTGTGCTTTTTGTGCTTATCCAACACAATAATTATTTGTTGAATATTGTTTTTATTTTTTGTTAATGGTTAATGGTTCCTTTCAAATTAGATAAGAATACAAAATTATTTTTTATATTTTTATTTTATTATTTTATTTTATTTCTCAACAATTTTAAATTTTTTAACAAATTTTTGATATAATATACATTTTTTTTTTCTTTGTTTGCTTGCTTTCTATTGAAAGTAGGTAATTTAAATGCATTAATTTTTTTATATTTTTTCTTTACTATTTTTATTTTAATTATTTATATACATTAAAATTTTGTTAGAGTTTATCTTAAAACTTAAAATTAACTTCATACATTTCTTTTTTTTTTAATATTAACTAATTAAACTTAACTTATTCTTTTTTCTTGTTGTACCTTAAACTTAACTTATTTTTATTTTTTGTTTTTTTTTTGTTAGTAATTGGTAATTATATTATATAAATTTAACACACTTGGAATATGTACACAATTTGATATAATTACTTCTACCTTATAATTTAACACTGCATAATTATTTTTATTATAATTGTTCTATTTTTTTTTTTTTTATTAATATTATAACTTTAATTTTTAGTTTTCTATTTTTTAATTTTTTTTATTTTTACGAATTTTAATTTTTTTTCTTTAAATCACAAATATTGTTTTTGTTTACAAATGTGCGGCTGAACTACACGTCAAATGATCAAACAATAGAGATAATAATCAAAAATGTTGAAAGTATTTTGCAAATTTTTTGTTATCTGTGGTGATTACTAATGCTTAATATTATTTTTTATTTAATATTATTTATTAATTATTAATATTGATTGTTTATCTTTTAATATTAATTAATTGGTAATTAAGTATTAGTTAGTGATTATTTATTGATCATTGCACTTAATATTAAAATTCAATTAATTTTTTAATTTACTCTTCGTTTGTCAAATTCTTTAAATACTTGAATCTTTTGATTTTTGTGTTTTTTATTTATTTATTTTTCTATTTTTCTGATTATATTATTTATATATTTTGTTGTTGTTATTAATCATTCCCAATTTTAGCGTAAATTTTTGCAATGTTCGTGGTCTGCAGTCGAATTTTCTTGCCGTCCAAGGCCACCCTAATTCAGTAAAACCAGCAATATTAGCATTATGTGAGACCCAGGTGGTTGGTCAAGACAACAACTTTGTCGTTGCCAATTACTCGCTTGTCTCTCATTTTGTGCCTCATAGGGAGGTCGCTCTTTATGTTAGAAATGATGTTCCACTACATTTGGAATAAAATGCAAATGTTCCACTACATTTGAATAAAAATTATTGTTGCTAGACACGTCATTCATTTATGTTACTTATACAGGTCTCCAAACTCTAGTGAACTGAAGTCTATTTAGGAGATTGAAAATCTCACCAACCAGATTAATGAAATTTTGGAATTAAATCCAGAATCTGAAATTGTTGTGGCTGGTGATTTTAATATCCGTAATAGAAACTGGCTCCACTACTCCAATGACAATTCTCCTGGCAAAACTTAATTGGGAAACAAGTTGAGCTTTTCGTTTCATTATTCCATCTTACTCAACTTGTCCAAAATCCCACTAGAATTCCCGACCGTGTAGATCAGATTGTTCATCTCTTGGACCTGTTTCCGATTACACATCCTGAGAAATACAAGGTCTCAGTTAGCTCTCCTTTTGACTGTTCCGACCACTGCTTTATTAATGCTAGTTTCGAGTTTGGCACTCAGACCAATCAAAGACTATCCCAAAAAAAATAGTATGGCGTTATAGCCATGTTAACTGGGAAGGTTTAAATGAATTTTTTAAAGCTTTTGACTGGTCTTTGTGCTTTAGCAACAGAAATAGTGACTTTGCAACCAATGCGATTAGTGAAATAATTATTCTAGGGATGAGAACTTATATACGTCACTCTATGAAAAGTATTAAGAGGCCACCCAAATCTTGGTTTAATCGCATTTGTGCAAATGCAATATCTAAAAAGAAGAAAACTTTTCAAATCGACAAGAGTGATAGGACTGAAGCTAATAGGGCGAGCTATATCGCGGTTAGAAACTGGTGTGGAAGAGTTATCAACAAACAAAAGTTCTTGCACAACATACCGTTGAGAAGACAACTTTAGCATCTTCCTAAAAATAGCAAATGCTGTCGGACCTTTGCTAAGAGCCTTAACGGTAAAAGTGGCAGTTCTTCGTTCCCGTCTTTGATTGATAACACGACGAAATTGTATCCGATGCCAAAGAAAAAGCAGATTTTATTTAAATACACAATGGAAATATGGGCAACCTTAATTTTGTAACTAATTTGAAAAGAATCCCTCCCAATATAGAATCTATCATAGACGAATATAATAAATACTTATTGCCTTACATCTATTATTTTACTTATAGGTATATTTTGATTTTATCATTCTTAAATTGAAATTGGATTTTAGAAATCTTTTTATAATAATTTTTTTTGGAAATATAATTTCATGGGGAATATGTCTTATTTTTTAAGGAATTTTTGGCTCACTCATCAGAATTATTATTCAAAGTGAACTTTTGGTTTGTTCGATGAGTCATTAGTCCCAAGAGAACTTTTGGTTTGGAAACTTGTGGCGCACCACCATTATTAATTCAAATTTAAGAAGTTTTGTATTTGATTTCAATTCAATATATTTTTTTTTGCTTTTCATTTCAATTTAATATTTATTATTTCACAAATTTTAGTTTTACATCTGAAGGCGGAAGTAGATATACAGGTGATTAGATATATAATAATTGAAGGCAAATTTATCTAAAAATCTTACACGTGATAGTTTTCTTCCCTTTTATTTTTCTAAAACTTAGGTTAACTTAATCTAGGACCCATACTTTTTTTCTGTTATCTAATTTATTGCAATGTATGCACATGGAAAATTAATTTAATACCTATATACCTTTAATATGTTGTGCTATATTGTTTCCAAATAACACTTTAGGGTTAAACTTTTAAATTATTTGCTTTAAGACAAAACCTTTATTAAATTAAAAATCGGTGCAGTTCAACTATAAATGCAATCAATCTCAAGTATGAATTCTATGTATACCAAATCCCCTTAATACAATCGGCTATATGAAGAAAATGGTTTTTTGTTTCCAGATAACATAATATTATTAGGGTTAAAGTTTTTAATTAATTTGGCTTCATCTTCAATTAAATTAAAAATAGGTGTAGTTCAAAAATAAAAGCAGTACAATTATAATTTTATTTGAACTTAATAAATGATATTCCTTTTAATCCTTAATGCAGGAAATTAAAAATGTAAATTTAAATCAATAGGTAAATTATCTACATAATATTATGATAGTCTCTGTATATAACAGTATTACATCATCATTTTTCAAATTATTATTTAGGTACTTAGGATTGTTATTACAAAACGTGTTAAAATGTAAATAAAGTGTTTTAAAACATTACACAAAATTGTACATTAAAATTTATTTAAATTATAACTTAAAATGTACATTGTACCCCTTGTTATATATTATATCATTAGAATCTTACCTTTTTAAATTAACATTCTAATTCTAATAGATAATTGACAAAACGTTTAAAAAAAAATAGAAACAAAAAAAAACAAAACCTTATAATTTATTTACATTTTAAACATTTTTACTCTCATTCTGTTTTTCGGTTACAAAAAATGTTCCAATGATAAAGCCATTTATAAGTTTTAGTTTGGACTAAGGACCCTAAGTTTATCTTCTACATTTTTTTTTTTTACTTATTTTGCTTTACTATACAAGTATTAGTACATCGTAAAGCTAAAGCCAAAATTTTCCAACTCAACATTGCCCCAGTCAACACAAAGACCATGAATTCTTCCAGAGGTTAACTGCTCCTTAGGTAGAATTTCTTTCAGAACTCGTGAAAGCTCTTAAAAATTTGGATACAGAAAAGTGAGCCGGTCCAGATGGCATTACTGTTACAGTTTTAAAAAATACCTTTTCTACTATTGCGAAACCATTGCGCAATCTCTTCCATTTATCTCTCTCTCCGGGTAGATTTCTTACCCAGTGGAAGACAGCGCACATACATCCAATCCCCAAAAAGGGAGAAAAAACAATCCCTGAAATGACCGCCCTGTTGCTATTACTTCGGTGCTCTCCAAAATAATGGAAAATTTACTAAATAGAAAACTTCTGAAATATCGACATAATAAAGGATTAATTCGTACCTCCACCATTCGGAGGAGTCCGATGTTGTCGCTTTGGGTATTTCTAAAGCTTTTGACCGAGTTTGGCATAATGCTTTAATTGCTAAATGCAAAGTAATGGGTCTCGGTGGTGTCTTTGTAAAATGGATTGCAGATTTTCTTTCGAATCGTTCGATTCGTATCCTGGTCGATGGTTATTCTTCAGACCAATTCAAAATTAATGCTGGTGTCCCACAAGGACCTGTTCTCTATCCGACACTTTTCCTAATATTTATAAATGATCTTTTAAGTATAACTTCCAATCCAATCCACAGTTTTGCAGACGACAGCACGCTCTTTGTTTCTTATGAAGACAACGACAGTAAATATTCTGCTTCGCTTAAGCTAAATCTCGACTGGGACAAAATTTCTAATTGGGGCAAAATCAACAGGGTCGATTTTAACTATAAGAAAACTCAGTGCTGTTTAGTCTCTTGGAAAACAAACACTTCAATCCCAACCTTAACTTTTCAAGGGGAAATTTTGCAATATGCGGGTGAGCTCAATATCTTGGGCATGGAGCTAAATCAAAAATTAAGTTGGTCTAATCATATTTTTGGTATAGCTAAAGATGTATCCAGATGTATGGGTTTCCTGTGTCGTTGTAAAGCCTTCTTTTCATCTTCTGTTCTCCTAAATATCTATAAAACGTATATTAGACCAAAGATGGAGTACAATGCACATATTTGGGCAGGAGCCTCCAAAACGGCATTGGGATTTCTCGATAAAGTGCAAAATAGAGCAATTCGTTTAATAAATGATCCCAATGTCACCTCTACGCTCACTTCACTCAGTCTACTGCGCCTAACACTTACCATGATTTATAGATACCTTATAGGGTTGGGTTCTTGCTCTAACAAGATTAAAAGTTTGATGCTTCCTCTCTAAGCATACCAAAGAGAAACAAAGAGAGCCTCTGCTGCCCATCCTTATGTAGTTCAAATTTCCAGATGGCATAATTCGGCTTATGGAAATTCGTTTGTAGTACGGACATTGCGAATGTGGAATCATCTTCCACCTCATGTGTTACCCAGAATTGGTGATGATTACATTTACAACGTGCAAAGATTCAAGGTGAATATTAACAACTTTGTTCAAAATATGCTTGCCAATTTGAAATCTATTTTCATTTTTTAACTCAACTTCCTATGACCAGGCAGTACAGTAGCACTAAAGGTCGTATAACCTATTAATTCGAAAAAGGGAGGTGGTATTTAGTGGGTTAAAGTCCCACACACTCATAGAGGAATTGTGCTCGTTTTCACTCCTCTATAGTGTCTTTCAATGATTTCCACCTACCCTCGCAAAAAAAAAAAGAAACAGTTATATTTTTTATTTATTTAATTTTTTTTGTACAACGCATCATCCTCAACAATTTAAAATTATCAAGCAAAAACAAATGAAAAAAAAATTGTTAAAAAAATTTGTTTGAAAAATTTAAAAAAATGAAGTCACACTTTCGTCAATTTGAAAGTAACCCTATATTATTACGAAAATTTGTTAATAAAAATAAAAATATAATGTTGTAGCTTTATTTTTTGTACATTACTTCAAAAAAATTTGGACAGGTGTTTAAGTTACATATGTTTAAAAATAACGAATTTTTTAGTTTTTGACCCCTTACAGCTCCGAAACGGGGGGCGATACAATTATATCAATAAATCACGGTATAATGAATCATCTAATTTTTATTTTTCAATAATTATTATTTAAACATAAAGCAAGCAGAAACATATACGTAACGGTATCATCGGAAACAACAAAAATTCTTAACCATGATAATAATATGTTGTATATGCATTTCAGAGGTATTATACAAAAAGATATTTCATTCGCTTCGGTTTAAAAACAAAAACAAAAAGCAATCTCATTTGTTTCGGAAGCGGTCTAGAATGCATGATTTATTGCTTCTCATTCATCACACGATTTTTTTTATTTTAAATAAGTACTTCCACATAGCTCCCAGAGGAAGTGCTTCTCTTTTTTCCCGTTGGGAGTGAACAACTTTTTGTACATGTATGGATAAGTGTGCATATAAGTATGCTTGTTTCTATTTATTGTACCCTTGTAACTGTTATCAATTATCATGCTGTATAAAAAGAATATTGTAAAATATAACGAATACATTAATTTGCATAATTGTCATACGATTCCATTTCTAAAAAATTGACAAAAATAGTACTTTTAAAAGTACTCAAAAATTACATTTTAATCAAGGATAGACCCAAATTTTTGTGATTTATTTCAAATTGTGTAGGTAATAACTACTAGTTAAATTTCTTCTAAACATAAATAAAATATGTTCAAGTAATTAGATGATTTAATTAATTAAACAATATTTTTTGCTTGTAAATCAAGTTTTGAATTTTATGGCGCCTGAAATTTTAATAAAATAGGAAATTATGTTTTTATCATAATTGAAACCTAAATATATATTTTTTTTAAACATTAATAATATATTTATAATAATAAATAATAATTATTTTTATAAATAATAATAATATTTTCCAACGAAAATATTTCAAAAAACAAAAATATGCATTTCAATTATTAACCAAAACAATAAATTAAAATATTATGCTGTACTTTCCTCCCATTCTTCACTATTGAGATCTGCGAGTACATCAGAAATATTATCTGAGTATAATTCTGTATAAAAGGAATGGATACATACATAGATCTATCATGTCGAGCATATCCAAGAAATCTTTTTTCTTCAATGTTGAAATTGGTACAAATTTATGTAATTTACGTAATCAGTCAGATTAGCTGAATTAATGCCCTTTTTTTGAAACTTGACGAACTGAAACGATTCTGCTTCATGGTCCTATGAGGTATATTTATATTATTCCTAACTGAAGTTGTACCAGTGTACACATTCCTACACATCCCCAGTGTATTTGAATCTGTCTAGTTTTTTTTTCTCTCTATGACAGATTAACGTCACACTCCATATGAGTGTGTTCTGGAACTAAAAAAATTGATTTATATTTTCAATATTTACTGCATTTTTAAGATTGTTAAAAAAATTCAAAAAAGAATATTATTTTGCCTCGGGCAAGAATCACTATAATAAATTACTGATTATACATGACCAAAATGTGCGCTTTTAAAAACCGTTGGTTTACATTCTACCTAGTTTTTTTTTTTCTTTTAAAAAAAAAAAGAAAAAGAAAAAGAAAAAAAAACAAAGTAGAATGTAAACCAACGTTTTTTAAAAGCGCACATTTCCAAACTCAATACAAACTGTTTAGAATTGTGACTTGCACAAAAATTTGAAAATTTCATGTAATAAGAAACAAGGTAGAATGTAAACCAACGTTTTTTAAAAGCGCACATTTCCAAACTCAATACAAACTGTTTAGAATTGTGACTTGCACAAAAATTTCAAAATTTCATGTAATAAGAAAAAATGTGAAAATAGGACATTTTTGAAATTTTGAGGGGCCGTAAGTTCGGAATCCTATACAACTAAGAAAAGCCGTTATCACACGTAAAAATATATTATTAAACCTTTAATTTTCATGTCTTGCTGAAGAAAAATTTGTACATGTGCCTAAGTTACAGGTGTCTAAAAATAGCAAATTTTCAATTTTTGAGGCATAATAACTCTTAAAGAGTTACTTTGGGGTGTTACCAAAGAATTTTCTGAGGAAACTTATACTAATTCTAAAAGTTCTTTCTTGTCTTAAAATTTCAGGTTTGTATCTAAAGGGGTGCCGGAGTTATGAAAAAAGAAATTTCATGCAAAATATGGTTTTCACATAACGGTAAATTTAAATAGTAAATTACAAAATATTACATAATTTTGATATTGTTTTATATAGATATTAAAATTTTCGATCTTCTGGCGGTTTTATATTGCAAAACTATTACGAAAAGCCTGAGATATATACATCTGAAAATGAGGCTTTTTTGCAATTTTGAAGAGCTGCAACTTTGGAACCCTTTACAACTAAAATAAACCTTTAACACACGTAAAAATATATTACTGTAGCTTTAATTTTTATATCTTGCAGAAGTAAAATGTGTACAGGTGCCTAAGTTACAGGTGTGTAAAAATAGCAAATTTACAATTTTTCAGGCGTAATAAC
This sequence comes from Poecilobothrus nobilitatus, assembly GCA_947095535.1. Lineage (NCBI taxonomy): Eukaryota > Metazoa > Arthropoda > Insecta > Diptera > Dolichopodidae > Poecilobothrus > Poecilobothrus nobilitatus. Next base: position 172,865,720 of record OX352772.1, read on the forward strand.
TCTTAAAAAGGGGGTGATACCAAAAAATTTTCTGAGGAAACTTATACTAATTCTAAAAGTTATATCATGCCTCAAAATTTCAAGCCTCTATCTAAAAGCGTGCCGGAGTTATAAAAAAAGAAATTTCATGCAAAATATGGTTTTCACATAACGGTAAATTTAAATAGCAAATTACAAAATATTGCATAATGTTGATATTGTTTTATATAGATATTAAAATTTTCGATCTTCTGGCGGTTTTATATTGCAAAACTATTACGAAAAGCCTGAGATATATACATCTGAAAATGAGGCTTTTTTGCAATTTTGAAGAGCTGCAACTTTGGAACCCTTTACAACTAAAATAAACCTTTAACACACGTAAAAATATATTACTGTAGCTTTAATTTTTATATCTTGCAGAAGCAAAATGTGTACAGGTTCCTAAGTTACAGGTGTTTAAAAATAGCAAATTTACAATTTTTAAGCTCTAATATTTCATAAACAGGGGGTGGTCCAAAAAATTTTTCTAAGCAAACTTATACTAATTCTAAAAGTTCTTTCTTGCCTCAAAATTTCAAGCCTCTATCTAAAAGCGTGCCGGAGTTATGAAAGTAGAAAAAGTTTGAGGGGCTGTAGCTCCGTAATGGATGGGACTACATGAAAAAGTTGTTCCACAAAATTATTTTTTTTATGAGACCTACCCATGGTTAAAATTTTTTTTCCTATTTAATTCAAATGAAAGAATTAGAAATAAAATTTAAAATTAGATATTTTATTAACTGCGGTTGTTGTCTCGACTAATTATTAGTGGTGGATATAAATTAAATATTCCTTGTATATGATAAACTGTCATGTACAATTTGTGTTTTTTTTTTGTATCCAATTCTAATTTACGATGTACGACGAATTACGTTTCTGATTATTTTTATTATTTAGTATTACTTTTATTTTTTTAATATGTTATAATTCTTTCTTCTTTCAAAAGGGAATTATAATATATTGTAATTCCTTTTGTTTAAATTTTTTAATTAAATTAAATTAAATCAATTAAATTCTATAATATAAATTTTATTTTCCTTTGCAATATTATATTACCATGATGGCACACTTATTCTTAGAAAAGCCGGCATTGTTAGCACTATGCGAGACTCCAGTTAAAGACGATGATATTAGTTTTAATATTAACGGCTATTACTTGGTTTCGCATTTCGTCACCCACAGAGGTGTCGCTTTATATATTCGAACTGATATAACTTTCAACACCCTTCACAATCTAAAAGGCTCCAACCATATTTTTCATTATATATGGATTAAACTACGTGTTGAAAAGTCTACAACATTTTTCTGTTTTTTATACAGATCTCCCCAAGCAAGGGAGTCTGAAACAGCTGTTGTCATTGAAGAACTATCGGATAACATCAACTCAGTCCTGATCCAACACCCGGATGCTGAGATTGTTATCGCTGGTGACTTCAATGTTCACAACAAAAACTGGCTCCATTATTCTAGTCACAGTTCACCAGAAGGCAGGCAAGTTGAACTATTCTCAAATCTCTTCCAACTTTCTGAACTTGTTAGAAACTCAAATCAACATCTTCTGGACTTATTTCTAACCACAAATCCAGAAAAATACACAATTTCTGTTAACTCTCCGCTTGGTAACTCCGACCATTGCCATGTTAAAACCAGTTTCTCAAGAGGTATATCTGCTTGTATGAGCCTAACCCCAAAAAGATTAGTCTGGCATTACAATCGGGCTAACTGGGATAGCTTGAATTATTTTTTAAAAGTGGCGCCTCATCCACTTCCTTAAAATTTCTCGATCGAGTTCAAAAACGTGCTATTCGTCTAATTAATGACCCCATTGTGAGTAATTCTGTAGCCCCGCTTGACATCCGTCGTAATATATGAGCTCTTTCTCTTTTTTATAGATATTTTGTTGGTAATGACACTTGCTGAGTTGAAATAAAATCACTGATGCCTCATCTGAAACAGTTCCAACGCATCACAAGAGGGGCAACAAATGCGCATTCCTACTATGTGGAACTACCTAGGTGGTGATCTACTGGTTATAGCAATTTGTTTGTTATTAGAACTGCAAAAATGTGGAATTTATTACCATCCACCGTATTCCCAAAAGTTGGCGGTTTTGGTATTTACAATTTGCCCAAATTTAAGAAAAATCTCAACAAATTTACCCTTCAACTTCCCGTGATCCTCATTTGTTCCATCCCTATCCCATCCCATATAATCACAACTACTTCAAGTACAAAGGATCATATTCCTAGTTTGTGGTTTTAGAAAAAACGAGGAAGAATACAGTTGACTTTGTCAACTCTTAGATACCCGTACGAACCGTTAGTATGTTCACAGCCTGTCACTTTGCTTACAATATTATTTTTTTAATATTTTAGTATTTTAAAATAATTTGGGTGAATTTTATAATTTCTACAATTATGGGTTGTGCATATATTCAAACTATATGTTTATACATTCTTCAAAAGAATGTATTGAATGTATTGAAGAATGTATAAACATGTAGTTTGAAAATATGTACAACCCATTGTTCTAGAAATTATAAAATTCACCTAAAATATTTTAAAATACTAAAATATTAAAAAAATAATATTGTAAGCAGAGAGACAGGCTGTGAACATTCTAACGGTTCGAACGGGTATCTAAGAGTTGACAAAGGCAACTGTATTCTTTCTCGTTTTTGGATGAAATTGCGATACAACAAACGCTGTTTTATTGCACAACTCAAGATTTAATTGTAGGATATCAAGATTGTGGTGATAAAAAAACAAACCAAGTTGCTAAATACGTATGCGTGTTTATGTTAAGAGCACTTTTTATTGGAAATACATAATTAGTTTTTACGCTACAGAAAAACCTATTTTTGGTAAACTTTTAGTTGAGAAAATTAAAAGCGTAATTGATTATTGCAGTAAATTGGGCTTTAATATAAGGTGCATAGGAAATGACCAATGCTCTAATAATAGAAGCTGCTTTAATTTATTAGGAGTATCTAAAGATAAACCGTACTTTTTCCACAAATCTTGTAAAATATATTCAGTTTATGATGTTCCCCATTTACTAAAAAGTGCTCGTAATGCCTTATTGCTAAAAAATATTTTTTTTGAAGGTGGTATTGTTACTTGGAAATGTGTTGAGGAGATATTTTATGCGGAAAAAGATAATTCTACAAAAATGTGTTGCAAATTAACATTAGGGCATGTAAAACCCAATAATTGGCAAAAAATGAAAGTTTTATATGCTTCACAAGTTTTTAGTAACACTATGAAGGTTGCCAATCAAACTGCACGTCAAGTAGGAATGTATAGTTCAAAAACTGCAGAAAACGCAATTTCAACGGCAAATTTCTTCGAATTTATGAACAACTTGTTTGATTGTCTTAATAGTTCAAAACCATTTAGCAAAAATTTGTACAGAAATCCACTAAAACGTATAGGAGTCACTCGCGATTTTTTGGAAAATGCTTTGGAGAAGCTAAATACGATTAGTTTCGAAGATCTTAATAGGAGTTTTTGGGTAGACGGATTAGTGCAAACAATTAAAGCTACTTTAGCTTTGTCTGAAGACCTTTTTAAAGAGTATCCGGAGGTGAATTTTTTTTAACGTATTAAAATCAACCAAGATCCATAAGAAAATTTATTTTCCGCAATTAGAAATAAAGGTGCATTTAATAAAAACTTTTTCTTTACAATCTATGTAATACACTTGCCAAAATGATGTGCCATAAAATATTATATTTTTCAAATAATTCAAATTGTCAGCCTGATAATGATGTTTTCTCCTTCGAAAGTATTGTTGAAATAAGTCCGAGTTTTGAATCGAATGATGATATCAATTTTAACGAAAGAAGTACAAAACGGAAAGAAAATGTAGAGAAACAAAATAATAGTCCAGAAAAAGATGAAGAAATGCCAGAATACAATATTATTGAAGATGATATTTTAATTGCAGAAGAACTTTCACTTAGATATTTCGCAGGGTTTGTACTTTTTAGAATACTCCCTCAAATTAACTGTGTGAATTGTGAAAATATTATGAGAAAAACGGGTGAAACAATATCATTACAAAGCACATCTGAAACATTTATATTCCACAAAAATTATTCAAAACACACTGACTTTGGAAAAATGATAGCGCCCACAAACTATTTTTTTGAAATTTGTTCTTACCATGTAAATATTTTCAAAGCAGTTACAAACAAAACACCTGAAGTGGAAGGTATTAAGAAAAATATCGTAGAATTATGTATTATAAAAACATCCGCTTGTAACAAATTTTCTGATTCGTTTACAAAAAATAACCAGTGTTATTACCATCATATGAAAATTCTAGACTATTTCATACTGGTATTGTTGCGAAAGTTTTGTGTTTGGGAATCTGGAAAAATATAAAGAGTTAGCCCTCGACAGTCCAAAAATTTGGCTAAACTTAATATATTAGAAAGAGGAGAAAAGAAAAATTAATATCTTTGTTGTATATAAATAACTACATATATTTAAACTTGACATTATAAATATAAATATATGACAAGCATTTTTTATTTTTATTAAATATTTTTACTTTATTAAAAAGTTTAATTTCAAAATAATTATATTTAAGTTAATAAATAATGGAATCAAAATAATATTTTTGTTTAGTTAAGTAAGTTTATAGTTTTTAGTATCAATCATAATCTATTTTAAAGTATCAATAATTTCCATGTATTTCAATCTTTTTTTTTATAGTGTCAATAAAACCAATCTTATTCTTTAAATTAATTTAAATTTAAATATTATTCTAAAAAGTTATTAGAATTTAAAGTAGATTTACTATTTTATTTTCTCATACATACAAATAAGATTACGTGTATGTAAATCTAGTATTAGTTATCCTGTATCAGTGTTATGGTCTTTTTAGCACATTTTTAAAAACACCTGTACAAATTTTTAAAGGTAAGATGCAAAAAATAAAGTTCAAACATTTTACATTAACATGTGTAAAACACTTTACTTAGTTAAGATGGGTTTTCTCAAATTGAAGAAAAGGTTTTATAATTTAACATTTTTATTTATAGAAAACATTCTAAGAAAAATTTTTAATTGTAATAACCAAATTTGAACATGCTTTTAAGTCAAATTCTATTTGGCTTTTCAAATCTAATATCTGTTAACATATTATGGATTTCAAATTATATGTATGTATATTGCAATAAAATATATACATTGAAAATATAAATATTAAATAGTAGACGATTTATTAAAAAGAAATACACCAAGAACAAAAATTAATAGTTTTTTTTGTTCTGTTTTTATATTATTCTTATTTATTCTATATTTACATTGGCATGCATTAGTGGATGTGAATGAATATATACATATATGTATATATAAATATATAAACAAAAATATTAAATAGTATGCCGCTGTTGAATGTTAACCAGTCTCAGATGAACAAGCTGAATTAAAAATTGAATTTAAAATAAAATCAAAATTGATAAATTTTTAACATTAAAAAAATAGAAGTAAACTACATGCAAATACATGCAAAAGAAATACATGCAAAAATATCAGAGTTTACTAACTCAATCACAGCACTAAATACTAAAACAGTTATACAAAAATATGAGTCTGTTAACATGTTAAACTGTAAACTAGCTAGTCCAAAAACGGTTAGAAATTTGTCCGAGTTCAATGGGGGTAGAACAAACCAATATTCTTGGAGACAGCTTTTCATTTACAGGAAAGAAGTATACGAAAAAACCGAGTTATATCCACAAGGCCTCTTAATAATCAGACGAAAATTACCGGATCTGCTGATCAAATACTTTCGGAATATGGTACTGTTTTAAAAGCAAATGCCATAATTGTAAGGCTCGATCATGCATACTCAGATCGATGACCTTTGCATATTATATTAGAGCAAGAATTAAACCTTTTAAGACAAGATAAATATTCAATCAATGAATATTACGATAAAGTAGAGAAACAGATTACCCTCGTTACGATAAAGGTAATGATGGAGCACAGTGACCAAAAGCTGGTTAATGCGTTTCTTGAAAAATATCGTGCTGATGCTCTAAGAACATTTATATCTGACCTTAATTCTGGAATAGGTAATGTAATATATTCTAAAAATCAACCTGATTTACCGTTTGCTCTCGCTATGGCAGAAGAAATTGAGAGTAACAGATGGAGATATCGTTTTGCATATTCTTTTACAGAATTTAATGGTAGAACATCAAACAATCCTCATTTCAAAAAAATACAGGAAAATAAGAAATATTTTCCTTCAATCCCCAGTGCCAGAAGAACCACAAACTTAATTCAACCTAAATCTGTTCCAATGGAAATTGATACATCTTCAACAATGTTCAGACGAATCAATACACCTCAATCCCAACGTCGAAATGTGCAATCATCTAGTTTCAGGAATAGAGCTTTTCAACGGAATCTTAAACGTGATCGAGAATACTGTGATAGCTCAAATATCCGAAAATTACTATGTAACAGAACATTAATAATATTTACCAGGAAGAGACAGTTTGTCAAACATTTTCCAAGATCAATCAACTTTTTTAGACTGTGAGAACCGTTAGACCAAAATAATATCGAATCTCTAGAAAAGATATTTTTTTAGGGTAAGGCCCTCTTCTTCACCCTACATAGAGAAGAGGTTAAATAATAATCAAACAAATATAAAAATACCTCTGAATAAGCGAGCATGAAAAGACTACATCATAGCACTTCCATATCTAAAAAATATAACTTCAGTCAAAAATGTTTAATAAATTTTCAAGGACAGACATCTGAATTTGTTACTTTACCAGGACTATTGCCATTTGAAACTATTATGGCTTTGATTTCTGAAATCTATTCAAGCCTGAATAAATACTTCAACGGCGAACTAAACAACAAGAATGGAACTGAAAAGTTAAAATCCTTTTTTTTGTCCTAAGGCAGGTGGGAGTCTTCCAAAGACGCCAAGAATTTCGCCTTTGGTAGTGTCAGATTCTTACTGACTAAACCCACCTCCTCCTTTAGCCATGGATACGGAAACATTGAAGTGGGAGTGGGACTGTAAGGAAACAATAAATTCGCCTATTATTATTACTATTTTGCTAAGTGACTACGGCCGTTGCAACAGTTACAACATGTAGTAGTATATAATACCTTACTGTATGAGGTAATTTTTGAAGGCAATCCCCACTGTCACTGAAGCGGCTATTATTATTGGTATTAGTATTACTTATTAACATTATTATTATTTTGCTACAGAGTCAGGGCCATCAGTGGATTACAACGTGCAGCAGTATATAACACCTTACTGCATGACATAACCAAAGATAGCTCCACTGTAGCAGCTATTATTATTATTATTACTATTATTATTGTTATTACTATTATTATTATTGTTGTTATTATTACTATTATTATTATTATCATTATTATTACTACCATTAATTATACGATATACATTATTACGATATAAAATTACATACTACATATTTTTTTTATTTATATGACCTAACCGTGGCTTGAACCCAAGACCCTTCGATTGAAAGGTTGCAGACTTAACCACTGCGCCATGAGTCAGATAATGTAAATGTAAATAAACTATTTACCATGTAAAGAAGTTTCACACCTAAGCATAATTTATTATAACATACCGACCAACATATAATCTAAATTTAAACGGTTAATGAAAATTAATAAAGTAGCTTTTACTGACATCATAATATAATATACGAATGCAGAACAACACAGCAAAATATTGAAAATATTTTACAAAAACCCGCCAATGCTAATATGAAAAGTTTCCGAAATGAAATCCAAATTTTTCTTGAATTTACCTTGAACGAACATGGCATACAAACCTGTTCAGAGAAAGTTAAAAACATTGTTTTTATTTTTTTTATTTTTATAACCCTTATTCTCATAAACTATAATACAGCAATATATCAACAAAATTTATTACATAAATTCAAAATATTTATGGTTAGGAGAATATTTATAGTGATCTAATTTGTTTACTCCAAATTTATATCACTCCAAAAAATTAGAAATAATTGCAAAACAAACTTATAATCTATAATTATAATTTAGTAATTTTCAGCCACACACTACGTATTATGACATTCCGCTAAGTTTTGAATACAAGTTCATATTTGAATTCGATTTTCTATGACAAAAATTTACATTAACATGATTTAACATGCATACATATGTATGTTTAGAATCATGATTTTTTTGTTTTCTTTTGGAATTAAGACATTTTGTATCCCTTACGAATTTTTGTAATTTAGATGTCACGCTAAAATATATTTACATATCAGCTACAGGGCCCCTAGTCTATAATTATAATTTAGTAGTTTTCAGCCACACACTATGTATTATGAATTCCGTTTCAAGCATTGAACATCAGTAACTGCATATTTTTTACGATTTTTCTTCTATAAAATCTATACATAATATTAATAATAAAAAAAATAAACAACACATTTCATATTTACATTACAGTAGTATGTTATCTACGATAGTCGGTAGTAGTAACAAAACGTATACAATAGAATAACAAAAAAAACACAAAATTATTCTCACTTACTCTCTTTAAAATTGTGTATTTCTTTTTCCTCTCGAGTCGACTTGAGTTCAACGGCTCAACTATTCTTTGGCTATATGTAAGAAATGTAGTATGTACTTTAACTTATGCGTGTATAAAGAAAAGAATTTAAAAATTGTTAGAAATCATCATTTATCACAATATGTATTGAAGTTTTAAATAATGATGAATGATATTGATCTGATATTAATAATCAATATGTATCTAAGTTTGTACTTATGTATGACCAGCATGCAGAGTTTCTTTAAAATTCAAATATATAATTGTTTTGGTTTTGTACTTTTCTATTAAATTGTTGCATTTATGTGTGAATTTTTCTATATTATTTGAAGGGATCATAAAAAACTTTTCTAATTCTATTATTTTTTGAATTCTTTTTCTTCTCATATAAGTACTTAAATTTTAGTATAAAGCAGTTCTTACAACCAAAATTATATTTGAATAATTTTTTATTTTTAAATATTTTGTATGTCAATTTTATGCAGGGTTACCGTTTGTACAATTGTGGTAATATTTGTACGGTCTTCTCGCCCACTGTACCATGTACAATCTTAATCAGGGATTGTACGCCAAATATCCAAGATTAATAGTGCACCATACTGAGTTAGTTCATTCTCAAGAAATAAATAATGAATATTATCTAATACTAGTAAATTTTTTCATTAAAATTTTGTTATTGCGAATACTAATAATATTTAATACAACAGATTCTCTCTTTTAAAATAGCGGTAGCGAGTACGAATTAGAGGATATTGAAGACTCCACTTCAAGCTTTGAATGTTTAGCTAAAATACCAAAAGAGAATTATGGAAATATATTGTAGTGATGAAACCATTATTGTCGGATGCTCTCAATTGTCTGCAATCTCCGAAGCAAAAAAAATAATGCTCCTGACTTTAGTCCGCCTGCAGCTGTTTTCAAAAAAGTTAAAGAAATGTGTCTCATGTAGTCTCTCAAATATCTTGAAAATTAAATTGAATACCAGAAAAGAATGAAAAAAAAAAACGGAAGTAGTAGAAATTCAAAATCGGTCAAAAAACCTTGTTCCGCAAAATGTCGTCTACGATGTTTTGCAAAATTTCCAGCAATTCAGCGTGAAGAAATATTTCAAAGATATTGGAATTTGGGAGACAAGACTAGACAATGGCAATTTATTTTAAATAACACAAAAGTTCTAGATAAAAAAACACAAAAAAATAATACAAAATATCAAAGAAATTGTGATCGAGAATATTTTTTTTCTATTAAAAATGAAGAAAGCGTAGTAAACACTCAAGTTTGCTCTGAAATGTTTATTAACACCTTAGACATAAACAAGCAAGTAATTCAAACAGCCCAAAATAAGTTGAATTACGGTGTTGGTTTTATTCTCCGATAAAAAGGACGCGACATTTGGGCTTTATTATTTTGCCAATCGATTCTCATTACTGTCGGGAAAAATCTACAAGTAAATATATTTCAGAAGAACTGAATATAAAAAAATTGTACTTATTATTTAAAAACAAACTCAATGCAGACCAAACATGTATTAAAGTAATGCCACGCCAGTACAGAGATGTATTTAATAATGATTTTAATATTTCTTTTCACATTCGTAAAAATGGATCAATACGATGTGCGCACTGCATTTCAAAACTCAGAATGTCCAACTGGAATAGAACCGCTCGAACATCAAAAACATCTGGAGAGGAAAGATGAAGCAAGAGAATTAAAATATGAAGGAAAAATAGCTGCAAAGAAAAGTAACGGAAGGATACTGGCAATCGTTTATTTTTCGATTTCTAAAGCAGCTTTGCGCCTTATGGTGTTAAAAGTAGTGCATTTTACTTTTATAGACAATATTTGGCCTATAATTTCACAATGTACGATATGGAAAATAAAGATGCATTTTGCTATGTTTGGCACGAAAACATCGCCAAAAAAAGGGCAAACGAAGTTGCCAGTTGTATAGTCATTTTCTATCCTTAAGAGATATGGACAAAGTAGATGAAATTTTTTTTTATAGCGACAACTGCTCGAGCCAAAATAAGAATAGTATCGTGCTCGCATGCTATGTGCAACTGACAAAAAAATTTCAAGTTAATATAAATAATATTTTTTTAGAGAAGGAACATACTCAAAATGAGGGTGAATCGGTTCATTCAATAATTGAAAGCGCTAGAAAGAAAAAACAAAACATATATGCAGAATCAGTGGTACTCACTCATACATTGTACGACAGGAAACCTTCATAATATAATTGAATTGAAACAAAAAAATTTTCACAATTTTAAAAAATTTATGCCACTTTTTTCTTGGAAGTTTTTTTTTTTTCTTTATTCATTTATTAATTCCATATTGTTAATACTTAAATTTCTAATGCATACAATGATAACAATATTGAATACAGTTTTATAATAATTTATATGTGATATTTTAAAATAAGGTTTTTTTTAATTGGTTATGTGACCTTAGCCAATATTGGTTGTCTGGTCTTACTATTTTTTACTCTTTTGTACAAATTCTTCTTTTGCATCAATTACAATTCATCTTTGAATTCAAAAAAAAATTTTTTTTTTGTTTTTTTTTTTCTTTTTATTTAAATTGAAATTAAATCTTTATGTAATTTTAGAAAGTATAAATTTTAAATTAATTTCTTAAAGTTTGCGATACTATCAACCTCTTTCAAAATATTAGACAATTCATTAAACTTTTTTAAGCAATTGTATAGACAATTATTTTTTTGACTATTAGTTTTAAAAAGAGATAAATAAAAATTCATTTTGTTCCTGGTATTGTGAGTATGAATATTTATCATCTTATTTAGGATGAAGTTCTGTTTGATTAAATTGTTAGTGATTTGATATGATAGCATATACGTTTCACGCTCACAAATGGTACAAAAGCTTAAATATTTTTCTGAATATAACATCATAGTGGGAAATAGCAATGAATATCTGTGTATAACTTTAATAAAAATTTTTACAAGAATATCTAGTGTTTTTAACTCAAAATTCGAAGCATTGTTCCAAATGGGATTTAGGTATATTACATTAGATAAAATATAAGATGAGTAAATTCAAAACACAGTGGATTTAGATAGATAGTTACAAAGTCTTTTTAAGATGAAAATGTAAGGACTAAATTCCTCAATTTTCTTTAGATCTCTTACCCAATCTACTAGTTCACTCTCAGTGCATTCGGCGTATTTTAAAGCGGCATAGTCAGCATAACGCTGAAGAGCACCCTTTAAGTTTAATTTAGCCATATCATTGATGTAGATTTTAAAAAAATCTGGACCCAAGATAGATCCCTGCGGTACACCACTTTTAATATACTCCAACAGACTTTGAGTAGAGTTAATGCGAACTAGGCAGTTAGCTATTTGACAAGTAACTTCTGAAAATTTTTAGATTAGATTGATCTAGATTAAATTCATATAATGTTAAAAGCAAAATGCCATGATCGACACAGTCGAAAGTTTTTTGGATGACTAAGAAGACACAAGCTACATATTTTTGATTATCTATGCCTTTTGAAATGTAATCAGTTAAACTAAGACCTACAGCGGTTGTATTTGAGTGTTTTACGAACCCAAATTGTTTCTCTGCTAGAATTGGGTTGTTATACAGAAATTTGTGCAGCCGGTTTCTGATAATGATTTCAAATATTTTTGAAAAAGATGGTAAAATCGAAATTGGGCGATAATTAGAGCAAATATCCGTTCTTCCACTTTTAAATATTGGAGTGACTACAGCTATTTTTAATGATTGCGGAATTGTTGAAGAACGAAAAGCTAAATTAATGAATTTAATTAATATTGGAATCAAATTATCCGAGTATTTTTTGACAAGTTTTATTGAAATATTATCAGCACCAGTTGCTGCATTTGATTTTAACTGCGATATAACTTCTGTAACTTCTTGAATGTCAGTATAATGTAAGTTAAAATGTGATTGTATATTGTAAGAGAAACTATTAAAATATTCTAGATTAATTTGAGTTGTTTTAATTTCTAACTCTTTGGTTATATTAGTAAAATAACTATTAACGGTCTCTGCAATTTCATGATCATTCTCTATTGTTTTGTTGCAATATTTAAGAGCTCCAATTTTTAAATTGTTAATTGGATCATCTGTATTAAATATAATTTTTTTGTAAATATTCTAAAGATTTCTGCCATTATTTTGGCTTTGCGGGATTTGATTAGAGTAGAAACTGATTTACGCTTGCCTAATTAATTTTTTAACTTCTTTCTTACCTTTTCCATACAGTTCCACGAGGTGTGACGTCATTAGGGTTTTTTTTTTTTTTAATCTAAAATATGAATCTCTAATTTTGATTTTATTAAGAATTACATCGTTAATCCAACAGTTCTTTTTTTTATTGCCAACTATAGGGACCTTTCTTGTATTATTTCTTATAATGAGACTTAAATCTGATACGATATGATCAAAATTTATATATGAATTTAAGTTAGACCAAATGCTATTTTTAGATATGTTTTCATAGTTTCTAACTGTTTTGAAATTTATTTGTGTGTTCTTGCTCGTGTGTTCTTACTCATCATTAGAGAGGACTCAACATTTGACGGACTCAACGAATGTATATCGCTCAAATTGTGAGCGCACTCAAATATTGAGCAGACTGAAATTTTGGGCGGACTCAAATGTTGAGCGGACTCAAGGTTGAGTTGAGCGCGACTTAAATCAGCTCAAATTAAAAAATTTTTTTTTTTAAATATAAATAAAAACAGGAATAAAAATTTTTATGAAAAATATTTCTTTCAACTGATTTTTAGTTCAGTAAAAAATAAATTTTATTCTTGAAAAGAGACTGATTGGCAAGTTTTTATGTGAACAACAATAATTAAATTTATAGAAAAGATAATTTAAATGGCTATTAATCTAACATTCCATAATTGAAGTTTCAGTAAAGTAATATTTTTAGAATTCTTATTTTCCTTAAAATTATATTAACTAAAAGAAATATCGAGTAATTTATTAACTTTTGTTAAAAAATTAATCGGCCAGAAATTGAAATAAAAAAAAAGTTGACGCGAGTTAATTGCTCCCTTGGAAAATTTGTCTCTACATTAGTCGTTAAGTTATATTTTCATATTTTTTTTTCTATTTATTGTTTTTTATTAAAGTAACAAAAATTTTTAACAATAATTTCATAAAATTTTTTTTTTAAATATATAAAGCCAAAATTTTAAAGTGCAACGTGAATCGATTAAAGTTAATGGTTAATTTAGTTTTGAAAAAAAGGTAACTAAATATTTTAATAACTTTGAATAAACAAAGTTATAGCTATAATAGATACATTAAAATATACGTAGAGTAATATATAGAATTAAGTTTTTATATTAAATTATAAACTGACAACAAGTTTATGAAATCGTATACCCGTTTCCAAGATTAATAGTGCACCATACTGAGTTGGTTCATTCTCAAGAAATAAATAATGAATATTATCTAATACTAGTAAATTTTTTCATTATAATTTTGTTATTGCGAATAGTAATAATATTTAATGCAATAGGTTCTCCCTTTTAAAATAGCGGTAGCGAGTACGAATTAGAGGATATTGAAGACTCCACTTCCAGCTCTGAATGTTTAGCTAAAATACCAAAAGAGAATTATGGAAAAATATTGTAGTGATGAAACCATTATTGTCGGATGCTCTCAATTGTCTGCAATCTCCGAAACAAAAACATTAGTGCTCCTGACTTTAGTCCGCCGCCTGTTTTCAAAAAAATTAAAGAAATGTCTTTCATGTAGTCTCTCAAATGTCTTGAAAATTAAATTGAATACCAGAAAAGAATGCAAAAAAAAACGGAAGTAGTAAAAATTCAAAACCGGTCAAAAAACCTTGTTCCGCAAAATGTCGTCTACGATGTTTTGCAAAATTTTAAGCAATTCAGCGTGAAGAAATATTTCAAAGATATTGGAATTTGGGAGACAAGACCAGACAATGGCAATTTATTTTAAATAACACAAAAGTTCTAGATAAAAAAACACAAAAAAATAATACAAAATATCAAAGAAATTGTCATCGAGAATATTATTTTTCTATTAGAAATGAGGAAAGTGTAGTAGACATTCAAGTTTGCTCTGAAATATTTATTAACACCTTAGACATAAACAAGCAAGTAATTCAAACAGCCCAAAATAAGTAATTACGGTGTAGGTTTTATTCTCCAATAAAAAGGACGCCACATTTGGGCTTTATTATTTGGTCAATCGATTCTCATTACTGTCGCGAAAAATCTACAAGAAAATATATTTCAGAAGAACTGAATATAAAAAAATTGTACTTATTATTTAAGAAAAACTCAATGCAGACCAAATATATATTAAAGCAATGGCACGCCAGTACAGAGATGTATTTAATAATGATTTTAATATTTCTTTTCACATTCGTAAAAAAGGATCAATACTGCATTTCAAAACTCAGAATGTTCAACTGGAATAGAGCCGCTCGAACAGCAAAAACATTTGGAGAGGAAAGATGAAGCAAGAGAATTAAAATATGAAGGAAAAATAGCTGCAAAGAAAAGTAACGGAAGGATACTGGCAATCGTTTATTTTTCGATTTCTAAAGCAGCTTTGCGCCTTATGGTCTTAAAAGTAGTGCATTTTACTTTTATAGACAATATTTGGCCTATAATTTCACAATGTACGATATGGAAAATAAAGATGCATTTTGCTATGTTTGGCACGAAAACATCGCCAAAAAAAGGGCAAACGAAGTTGCCAGTTGTATAGTAATTTTCTATCCTTAAGAGATATGGACAAAGTAGATGAAATTTTTTTTTATTAAATAATAAATAATAATAAATAATAAATTTTTTATTTAATAATTAAATTGAAACAAAAAAATTTTCACAATTTTAAAAAATTTATTCCACTTTTTTCTTGGAAGTGTTTTTTTTTTCTTTATTCATTTATTAATTCCATATTGTTAACACTTAAATTTCTAATGCATACAATGATAACAATATTGAGTACAGTTTTATAATAATTTATATGTGATATTTTAAAATAAGGTTTTTTTTAATTGGTTATGTGACCTTAGCCAATATTGGCTGTCTGGTCTTACTATTTTTTACTCTTTTGTACGAATTCTTCTTTTGCATCAATTACAATTCATCTTTAAATTCAAAAAAAAATGTTTGGTTTTCTTTTTATTTAAATTGAAATTAAATCTTTATGTAATTTTAGCAAGTATAAATTTTAAAATTAATTTCTTAAAGTTTGCGATACTATCAACCTCTTTCAAAATATTAGGCAATTCTTTAAACTTTTTTAAGCAATTGTATAGACAATTATTTTTTTGACTATTAGTTTTAAAAAGAGATAAATAAAAATTTATTTTGTTCCTTGTATTGTGAGTATGAATATTTATCATCCTATTTAGGATGAAGTTCTGTTTGATTAAATTGTTAGTGATTTTATATGATAGCATATACGTTTCACGCTCACAAATGGTACAAAAGCTTAAATATTTTTCTGAATATAACATCATAGTGGGAAATAGCAATGAATATCTGTGTATAACTTTAATAGAATTTTTTACAAGAATATCTAGTTTTTTTAACTTAAAATTCGAAGCATTGTTCCAAATGGGATTTAGGTATATTACATTAGATAAAATATAAGATGAGTAAATTCAAAACACAGTGGATTTAGATAGATAGTTACAAAGTCTTTTTAAGATGAAAATGTAAGGACTAAATTCCTCAATTTTTTTTAGATCTCTTACCCAATCTACTAGTTCACTCTCAGTGCATTCAGCGTATTTTAAAGCGGCATAGTCAGCATAACGCTGAAGAGCACCCTTTAAGTTTAATTTAGCCATATCATTGATGTAGATTTTAAAAAAATCTGGACCCAAGATAGATCCCTGCGGTACACCACTTTTAATATACTCCAACAGACTTTGAGTAGAGTTAATGCGAACTGCTAACTGCCTATTTTACAAGTAACTTCTGAAAATTTTTAGATTAGATTGATCGAGATCAAATTTATATAATGTTAAAAGCAAAATGCCATGATCGACACAGTCGAAAGTTTTTTGGATGTCTAAGAAGACACAAGCTACATATTTTTGATTATCTATGCCTTTTGAAATGTAATCAGTTAAACTAAGACCTGCAGCGGTTGTATTTGAGTGTTTTACGAACCCAAATTGTTTCTCTGCTAGAATTGGGTTGTTATACAGAAATTTGTGCAGCCGGTTTCTGATAATGATTTCAAATATTTTTGAAAAAGATGGTAAAATCGAAATTGGGCGATAATTAGAGCAAATATCCGTTCTTCCACTTTTAAATATTGGAGTGACTACAGCTATTTTTAATGATTGCGGAATTGTTGAAGAACGAAAAGCTAAATTAATGAATTTAATTAATATTGGAATCAATTTATCCGATTATTTTTTGACAAATTTTATTGAAATATTATCAGCACCAGTTGCTGCATTTGATCTTAACTGCGATATAACTTCTGTAACTTCTTGAATGTCAGTATAATGTAAGTTAAAATGTGATTGTATATTGTAAGAGAAACTATTAAAATATTCTAGATTAATTTGAGTTGTTTTAATTTCTAACTCTTTGGCTATATTAGTAAAATAACTATTAACGGTCTCTGCAATTTCATGATCATTCTCTATTGTTTTGTTGCAATATTTAAGAGCTCCAATTTTTAAATTGTTAATTGGATCATCTGTATTAAATATAATTTTTTTGTAAATATTCTAAAGATTTCTGCCATTATTTTGGCTTTGCGGGATTTGATTAGAGTAGAAACTGATTTACGCTTGCCTAATTAATTTTTTAACTTCTTTCTTACCTTTTCCATACAGTTCCAAGAGGTGTGACGTCATTAGGGTTTTTTTTTTTTTTAATCTAAAATATGAATCTCTAATTTTGATTTTATTAAGAATTACATCGTTAATCCAACAGTTCTTTTTTTTATTGCCAACCATAGGGACCTTTCTTGTATTATTTCTTATAATGAGACTTAAATCTGATACGATATGATCAAAATTTATATATGAATTTAAGTTAGACCAAATGCTATTTTTAGATATGTTTTCATAGTTTCGAACTGTTTTGAAATTTATTTGTGTGTTCTTGCTCAACTTAAATGATGAGCGAACTCATCATTAGAGCGGACTCATCATTAGAGAGGACTCAACATTTGACGGACTCAACGAATGTATATCGCTCAAATTGTGAGCGCACTCAAATATTGAGCAGACTGAAATTTTGGGCGGACTCAAATGTTGAGCGGACTCAAGGTTGAGTTGAGCGCGACTTAAATCAGCTCAAATTAAAAAAAAATTTTTTTTAAATATAAATAAAAACAGGAATAAAAATTTTTTTGAAAAATATTTCTTTCAACTGATTTTTAGTTCAGTAAAAAATAAATTTTATTCTTGAAAAGAGACTGATTGGCAAGTTTTTATGTAAACAACAATAATTAAATTTATAGAAAAGATAATTTAAATGGCTATTAATCTAACATTCCATAATTGAAGTTTCAGTAAAGTAATATTTTTAGAATTCTTATTTTCCTTAAAATTATATTAACTAAAAGAAATATCGAGTAATTTATTAACTTTTGTTATAAAATTAGTCGGCCAGAAATTGAAATAAAAAAAAAGTTGACGCGAGTTAATTGCTCCTTTGGAAAATTTGTCTCTACATATTACTCGTTAAGATATTTTTTCATAATTGTTTTTCTATTTATAGTTTTTTATTGAAGTAACAAAAAGTTTTAGCAATAATTTCGTAAAATTTTTTTTTTAAATATATAAAGCCAAAATTTTAAAGTGCAACATGAATCGATCGAAGTTAATGGTTAATTTAGTTTTGAAAAAAAGGTAACTAAATATTTTAATAACTTTGAATAAATAAAGTTATAGCTATAATAGATACATTAAAATATACGTAGAGTAATATATAGAATTAAGTTTTTATATTAAATTATAAACTGACAACAAGTTTATGAAATCGTATACCCACTTATTACATTTAAATATAAAATTGTTACTATAATAAAAGCATATAATAATATAAAAGAAAATTATTTTTGTTAAAGCTGATGAACAGGTACACAAGATATCTACTGCTTCTAATCAAAATCTAAAAATCATAACTAAAGGTATTAGTATTACTAATTTATAATGGATATCGTATTTACTTATTTTCGAAATTTTAGATTTTAAGGAATAATATCAAGCCGTTTCCAAGATTAATAGTGCACCATACTGAGTTGGTTCATTCTCAAGAAATAAATAATGAATATTATCTAATACTAGTAAATTTTTTCACTATAATTTTGTTATTGCGAATAGTAATAATATTTAATGCAATAGGTTCTCCTTTTTAAAATAGCGGTAGCGAGTACGAATTAGAGGATATTGAAGACTCCACTTCCAGCTCTGAATGTTTAGCTAAAATACCAAAAGAGAATTATGGAAATATATTGTAGTGATGAAACCATTATTGTCGGATGCTCTCAATTGTCTGCAACCTCCGAAGCAAAAACATTAGTGCTCCTGACTTTAGTCCGCCTGCAGCTGTTTTCAAAAAAGTTAAAGAAATGTCTTTCATGTAGTCTCTCAAATGTCTTGAAAATTAAATTGAATACCAGAAAAGAGTGCAAAAAAAAAACGGAAGTAGTAAAAATTCAAAATCGGTCAAAAAACCTTGTTCCGCAAAATGTCGTCTACGATGTTTTGCAAAATTTCCAGCAATTCAGCGTGAAGAAATATTTCAAAGATATTGGAATTTGGGAGACAAGACCAGACAATGGCAATTTATTTTAAATAACACAAAAGTTCTAGATAAAAAAACACAAAAAAATAATACAAAATATCAAAGAAATTGTCATCGAGAATATTAATTTTCTATTAGAAATGAAGAAAGTGTAGTAGACATTCAAGTTTGCTCTGAAATATTTATTAACACCTTAGACATAAACAAGCAAGTAATTCAAACAGCCCAAAATAAGTTGTATTACGGTATTGGTTTTATTCTCCAATAAAAAGGACGCCACATTTGGGCTTTATTATTTGGCCAATCGATTCTCATTACTGTCGGGAAAAATCTACAAGAAAATATATTTCAGAAGAACTGAATATAAAAAAATTGTACTTATTATTTAAGAAAAACTCAATGCAGACCAAATATATATTAAAGTAATGGCACGCCAGAACAGAGATGTATTTAATAATGATTTTAATATTTCTTTTCACATTCGTACAAAAGGATCAATACGATGTGCGCACTGCATTTCAAAACTCAGAATGTCCAACTGGAATAGAACCGCTCGAACATCAAAAACATCTGGAGAGGAAAGATGAAGCAAGAGAATTAAAATATGAAGGAAAAATAGCTGCAAAGAAAAGTAACGGAAGGATACTCGCAATCGTTTATTTTTCGATTTCGTTTGGCACGAAAACATCGCCAAAAAAAGGGCAAACGAAGTTGCCAGTTGTACAGTAATTTTCTATCCTTAAGAGATATGGACAAAATAGATGAAATTTTTTTTTATAGCGACAACTGCTCGAGCCAAAATAAGAATGGTATCGTGTTCGCGTGCTATGTGCAACTGACAAAAAAATTTCAAGTTAATATAAATAATAATTTTTTAGAGAAGGAACATACCCAAAGTGAGGGGTAATCGATCCATTCAATAATTGAAAGCGCTAGAAAGAAAAAACAAAACATATATGCAGAATCAATGGTAATCACTCAGACCATTGTACGGAAACCTTCATAATATATTTGAATTGAAGCAAAAATATTTTCACAATTTTAAAAAATTTATGCCAATTTTTTCTTGAAAGTTTTTTTTTTTCTTTATTCATTTATTAATTCCATATTGTTAACACTTAAATTTCTAATGCATACAATGATAACAATATTGAGTACAGTTTTATAATAATTTATATGTGATATTTTAAAATAAGGTTTTTTTTTTTTAATTGGTTATGTGACCTTAGCCAATATTGACTGTCTGGTCTTAAGTTCTGTTTGATTAAATTGTTAGTGATTTTATATGATAGCATATACGTTTCCCGCTCACAAATGGTACAAAAGCTTAAATATTTTTCTGAATATAACATCATAGTGGGAAATAGCAATGAATATCTGTGTATAACTTTAATAGAATTTTTTACAGGAATATCTAGTTTTTTTAACATAAAATTCGAAGCATTGTTCCAAATGGGATTTAGGTATATTACATTAGATAAAATATAAGATGAGTAAATTCAAAACACAGTGGATTTAGATAGATAGTTACGAAGTCTTTTTAAGATGAAAATGTAAGGACTAAATCCTCAATTTTTTTTAGATCTCTTACCCAATCTACTAGTTCACTCTCAGTGCATTCGACGTATTTTAAAGCGGCATAGTCAGCTTAACGCTGAAGAGCACCCTTTAAGTTTAATTTAGCCACATTATTGATGTAGATTTTAAAAAAATCTGGACCCAAGATAGATCCCTGCGGTACACCACTTTTAATATACTCCAACATACTTTGAGTAGAGTTAATGCGAACTGCTAATTGCCTATTTGACAAGTAACTTCTGAAAATTTTTAGATTAGATTGATCTAGAATAAATTTATATAATGTTAAAAGCAAAATGCCATTATCGACACAGTCGAAAGTTTTTTGGATGTTTAAGAAGACACAAGCTACATATTTTTGATTATCTATGCCTTTTGAAATGTAATCAGTTAAACTAAGACCTGCAGCGGTAGTATTTGAATGTTTTACGAACCCAAATTGTTTCTCTGCTAGAATTGGGTTGGTATACAGAAATTTGTGCAGCCGGTTTCTGATAATGATTTCAAATATGTTTGAAGAAGATGGTAAAATCGAAATTGGGTGATAATTAGAGCAAATATCCGTTCTTCCATTTTTAAATATTGGAGTGACCACAGCTATTTTTAATGATTGCGGAATTGTTGAAGAACGAAAAGCTAAATTAATGAATTTAATTAATATTGGAATCAAATTATCCGAGTATTTTTTGACAAGTTTTATTGAAATATTATCAGCACCAGTTGCTGCATTTGATTTTAACTGCGATATAACTTCTGTAACTTCTTGAATGTCAGTATAATGTAAGTTAAAATGTGATTGTATATTGTAAGAGAAACTATTAAAATATTCTAGATTAATTTGAGTTGTTTTAATTTCTAACTCTTTGGTTATATTAGTAAAATAACTATTAACGGTCTCTGCAATTTCATGATCATTCTCTATTGTTTTGTTGCAATATTTAAGAGCTCCAATTTTTAAATTGTTAATTGGATCATCTGTATTAAATATAATTTTTTTGTAAATATTCTAAAGATTTCTGCCATTATTTTGGCTTTGCGGGATTTACGCTTGCCTAATTAATTTTTTAACTTCTTTCTTATCTTTTTCATACAGTTCCACGACGTGTGACGTCATTAGGGTATTTTTTTTTTTAATCTAAAATATGAATCTCTAATTTTGATTTTATTAAGAATTACATCGTTAATCCAACAGTTCTTTTTTTTATTGCCAACTATAGGGACATTTCTTGTATAATTTCTTATAATGAGACTTAAATCTGATACGATATGATCAAAATTTATATATGAATTTAAGTTAGACCAAATGCTATTTTTAGATATGTTTTCATAGTTTAGAACTGTTTTGAAATTTATTTGTGTGATCTTGCTAGGCTTGCAATCAAAACTAATAAGAAACTCTTGGTGATCCGATAGCGTTGTACCTAATATATAAAAAAAAATGACTGAATCTCACTAAGTCGGTGATAAAATGATCAATTATCGTATTTGCAATTTTACCCTTGCGGGTAGCAAAACGCTCGGATATTTGGTTATATACTATGTATCAATTACTAAGTAGATTATTAGTATAAATTTTAATATCGCGGCTATTTTTATTATATTAATATTGAAATTAATATTGAAATCACCAAATATCAATGTATTATTAAAATTTATCGTCCATTTATTAATTTTGTCTAAGAATTCGGGAATTCTAGTTTCAGGAGACCTATATATAGGCATTTATATCTTCCTTTAACAGTTTAACTACTAACATATTTGATTTATTAAATTGTTCTTCATAAATGGCAGTGCTATTAATACCTTTCATAGATTCATCGATATTTATCTCATCATCTATTTGCATTATAAATGTTTTGGAAACAATAATAAAACTCAAAATTTATTGAATTGAATTTAAGATCGAGTGAGTAGTATGGATTAGCCGATTCTAATCCATGTGGAGAGGAGCAAGCCGATTCTAGTCCGTGTAGAGAGGAGCAAGCCGATTCTACACCATGCGGAGAAGACCAAAAAAGCTTTTGCGATGGCGTTGTACACAGCGTCGTTTTTAAACGGTAAAGTATGAGTTATAAAAAGGTTTGTGTCTTTGGTATTTGAACTTGGAGAGAATAATATGATATTTGATAAATAGTATGATTTGCATACAGAATTAACATTATTATTATTGAAAAAAAAAATTCTCCTAATAAATAAATTTAAATTTAAACTTTATTTAATGTTTATAAAAAGAAAAAAATTTAAAAAAGGTTTTTAAAGCTTGATTTAAAATTGATGAATTATTATGATGTTTGAGAAGCTTTATAGTTATATTATAATTGCTAAATATTCAGATAAATTTAACTGGCTCAAGATGAAAAATTTTTAGAGTTTTGTTAAAATATAAAACGTAGTAGAAATATTATTATTAAAATTAAATTGTGTTGATTAGTTTTCTTTTGATGTTTAAAACAATGTAGAGTTTAAAATATAACAATGGCGCTACAAACAGCGGAGATTTTAAACAACAAAGTATAAATGAAAAGTATTGTGTCTTTGATATTTGAAATTGGAGAAATAATATGGTATTTTATTAAAAATATTGAATATTCTAAGTTATAAGCCGGAGATATGAAAAGTTTTTAAAGTTTGGTTTAAATACTGAATTAATATTATTATTTATTACTATTAAAAAAAAAACAAAAAAAAATTTAAAAAGTTTTTAAAGCTTGATTTAAAATTAGTTAAATATTATGAACTTTGAGAAATCTTGTAGTTAAATTAAATTAGCTAAATATTCATATAAATTTAACCGGTTCAATATGAAATTTTACCGATAAAAAGCTTGGTTTAAATATAGAATGTAATAAAATCATTATTAAAATTGAGTGTGTGTTGGATTAGTTTTTTCTTGATGTTTAAAATAATAATAACCAAATACAAGTAAGTTAAAAAAATTTTATTTATAAACTTAATCTTATCTTATTTTATTTATAAACATTATTATTATACAATGTGTAACTATTAGAACATGAGTACAATAAAAAAAATTTAAATGTTACATTATTATTATACAAAATTATTTCTTATAAACTTATATATTTAAATTTAATTAGGAATGGCTTTGTGCCCCCAAGCATATGTATTATAATTATTTGATAATATATATCTTTTATTATCTAAAGCACTTAAAGCTACTTTATTAAGATTTTGTGTATATATACAATGTAATTTAGATCTAAAGACACTCATATTTATAAATCTATAAATAATATTTTTTTCAAATAAAGAATTTTTATAATCTTCTAAAGATAAATCATTAACAATATACTTCTTAACACATTTACCTTTTTAGCACATTTCCAAAAAAATTTTGAAAAAATGTGCTTATTAGTTTCACTCTGTCCGTCCGTCCGTCCGTCCGTCCGTCCGTCCGTCCGTCTGTTTACAAAACTTCTACACCGTTAAAGATAGAGAAAAAAATTTTAACCATAGGTAGGCCTCATAAAAAAAATAATTTTGTGGAACAACTTTTTCATGTAGCCCCCCCCATTACGGAGCTACAGCCCCTCAAACTTTGAAAAAGCCCTATTTTTAAATGCATATATCTTATGTTCTGCTTAAGATTTTTTCAATCTGAAAACGTCATTCTACAGGTATTTCTTTTATCTTTGTAAATTAATATCAAAATTATACAATTTTTTTAAATTTAGTATTTAAATTTACCGTTATGTGAAAACCAAATTTTGCATGATTTTTCTACTTTCATAACTCCGGCACGCTTCTAGATAGAAGCTTGAAATTTTTAGGCAAGATAGAACTTTTAGAATTAAGTTTGCTCAGAAAATTTTTTCGGACCACCCCCTGTTTATGAGCTATTAGAGCTTAAAAATTGAAAATTTGCTATTTTTAAACACCTGTAACTTAGGAACCTGTACATATTTTACTTCTGCAAGATATAAAAATTAAAGCTACAATAATATATTTTTACGTGTGTTAAAGGTTTATTTTAATTGTAAAGGGTTCCAAAGTTGCAGCTCTTCAAAATTGCGAAAAAGCCCCATTTTCAAATGTATATATCTCGGGCTCTGTGTAATAATTTTGCAATCTAAAACCGCCAGAAGATCGAAAATTTTATTATCTATATAAAACAATATCAAAGTTATGTAATATTTTGTAATTTACTATTTAAATTTACCGTTATGTGAAAACCACATTTTGCATGAAATTTCTTTTTTCATAACTCCGGCACCCCTTTAGTTTCCTCAGAAAATTTTTTGGTAACACCCCCTCTTTAAGAGTTATTACGCCTCAAAAATTGAAAATTTGCTATTTTTAGACACCAGTAACTTAGGCACCTGTACAAATTTTTCTTCGGCAAGACATGAAAATTAAAGGTTTAATAATATATTTTTACGTGTGTTAACGGCTTTTCTTAGTTATATAGGATTCCGAACTTACGGCCCCTCAAAATTTCAAAAATGTCCTATTTTCACATTTTTTCTTATTACATGAAATTTTGAAATTTTTGTGCAAGTCACAATTCTAAACAGTTTGTATTGTCTTTTGGAAATGTGCGCTTTTAAAAACCGTTGGTTTACATTCTAACTTGTTTAATTGATTTATTCTTAAAAATTTGTATAAAATATATTTTCAAAGACCAATAAATTCAAAAATAATTTTACCACTCATTTCATCTTTAAATAATCCAAAAACTTTTTATTAATAATAGGAAAACCATATGGGTTATCTTTTTCATAATCAGAAGTATCAAAAAACTGAGATAAATCTGACTTTATATCTTCATAAAAATCTTCTCTGAAAATTGTATAAATGAAACTATCTGTATCTATGTAGTTTAGCAATAGTTTTTTTTTGAAATTTTAGTTTCATATATTCATAGTGGATATCATACATTAAGACTTTTGATTGTTCAAGAATCTTAAGATCAAAGTATATTGGTTTATTATAATACGCACGGGTTTTAGAAAGCTCAACCGCGGCTAAGTCGGAAGTAAAAAATTATAGACTATAAAAGTTAGTTTTCGAAATAAGACCCCGAACTCCTAAACGCTTTCCTTTGTTTTCCGAACTGGTTGTTATTCTAATATATGTTCTTTTGTCAACATTTTCCATGGTCTTTCCGAATACGGAATTGTTCATTAACTTAGAAAAATCTTGTTCAAATGAATTTTTTGCGTTTGTTCTATGAAAGTTATTTAAGTCAATATACTTTTTTAACCAATCACTTTGGGTAGATTGTAATGCTCTATGAATCTTTTTATACTCGTACGATAAGTATAAAATTACTCCTCCGTTTTTAACACCTCGAAATAAGCGAGCTAGATATACCTTCAAAGGTATGGATCGGATCAGAATCAAATTCTGAGTCAATTAAGCCACGTCCGTCCGGCCGTCCGTCTGTCAGCACGCTAACTCAAAAACTATTACCAGATTAGGCAACGCTTTGAGGGAACTCAAGTATCCCAACAACGAAATCCCAACATGCGTACTTAAAAGGTATGTCAACAGAAACGGCTCTCCATGAAGTGGTCATCTTAGTTGAACATTCCATTATGTATAAGCAATACACCTTAGCCACCTTCTTAGATATTGAAGGTGCTTTTAGTAATATCAACACCCAATCCATTGAAGAAGCTCTCAACCAGGTGGGGGCAGAGCAGTTTCTGAAGCGTTGGATTATCTCCATGTCAACACCCAATCCATTGAATTCCAGAATATTTCACGCGAAAACAGCAGTATCACTAAATTAGTCAACAGGGGTACACCACAGGGAGGTGTAATATCACCTTTGCTATGGCTAATAGTTATAAACAAAATTTTAATGACACTTACTGAGGAAGGAATAAAGGTATTGGGGTATGCGGATGATGTGGTGATACTACTATCAGGTCAGTTTATATCCGTGATGAGTGAGATCATGAATAGAGCCCTAAGCAAGATTCACAACTGGGCCACAAACTGTGGCCTAGGTGTCAACTCAGATGAGACTAAAATGGTACTCTTCACGACAAGATAAAAAAAAACCTACTTTTTCCCTTCCGAAACTCAATAATTATACTCTAAAACTGACTACCAGCGCTAAGTATCTAGGCGTTATTCTAAACTCGAAGCTTTCCTGGAAATCTAACATTGAGCATAGAGTTACGAAGACTTGCGTTGCTCTTTATGCTCGCCATAAAATCAAGGGCAAGAAATGGGGTATGCAGACAAAGATGGTGCTTTGGCCGTACACAGCCGTGGTTCCTTAACCTTACTTATGGATCGCTGGTGTGGTGGCCAGCGATGAATAGGAAATACAATATAACAAAACTAAACAGAATACATAT
This sequence comes from Poecilobothrus nobilitatus, assembly GCA_947095535.1. Lineage (NCBI taxonomy): Eukaryota > Metazoa > Arthropoda > Insecta > Diptera > Dolichopodidae > Poecilobothrus > Poecilobothrus nobilitatus. The sequence goes on from OX352772.1 coordinate 172,893,011, forward strand.
AGAGATCGGCATCAGTGGGCATTACAGGAGCACTACGATCGTGCCCTACTAATGCTCTGAATACTATTTTATTTCTTTTACTTCCGGATCTAAACATTAAGTATGTCGCAAGGTGTAGTGCAGTACGACTCAGAGAACCTGGGTGGTTTGCTACTAAACCATATGGCCCCGGTAATATTCTGGAGATATTTCCAAGGAACTTTATACCAACCTTGACCGACTACACTGTTCCCAAACTAAACTTCGGGAACAATTTAGCCGTAGAATTTCCGTCTAGAGCGGAATGGAGGGGCGGAGTTGTGACAAAAAACTTCGATGTCACTATCTTCGCCGACGGATCCAAGATGAAGGAAGGAGTCGGTGCTGATATTTTCTCGGAGAAACTCAACATTTCAAAATCCTACAGCCTTCCCGACACAGCTAGGAACTTCCAGGCGGAGATACTAGCAGTTACAGAGGCTGCTCGAATTCTGAACGGAAACAACACACAGATGAGAACGGTCGCCATTTGTGTGGACAGTCGATCCGCGATTAAGGCCTTTAATGCGAACATTTTAACCTCAAAGCTTGTTAGACAGTGCCAAGAGGAACTTGCCCTAACAAACGAAAGGTTAAACATAACCTTCTTGTGGGTACCTGGACTTAGTAATATTCAAGGAAATGAAAAAACTGACGAACTAGCAAAGAAAGGAGCTACCCAGAACACTAACTCTCCGGAAAGAGTCAGTTGTCCAATTAGTACCGTTAAGGAACGGATCCTTTCTTTGTATATAGCGAAATCACAAAATAGGTGGAGCAATCTGAGCAATTGCACCATATCTAGATTATTGTGGCCCACATACAACAAAAGAAGATCAGATGAGTTGATATCCAAATCTCGCCCAAACATAGCCAGACTAGTGGCAATCATCACAGGCCACTGGTTAATAGGCACGCACGCAGCGAAATAGGAATCCCACACAATACGTCCTGCAGGAGTTGCAAAGAAGCAAACGGAAGTGAGAATCTGGAGCACTTTCTTCGCAGATGTCCGGCCCTAGCTAGAGCCAGACTTCTCTCACTCGGTAAACCGTTCTTCCACAACCTCAGCGAGCTTTACAAACACAAAATCAAAGAACAGATTTTGTATCTCAACCGCTTTGGTTGGATATAAAATTGGAAATAATCTAAACACACAGGTCACATGAGTGCAGTGGTATCAAAATGGCGCACGCAGCATCGTGAAGGTCACCACCCTACCTACTTACCTATCTAAGAGTGGACAAACACAACTGTTTTCTTTCTCGTTTAAGAAACAACCATTTTTTAGGCATTGTTTACGATTTCTGTAATGAATAATATACTGTTTACTGTTTTTTATCGTGTAAATTAGTTAAAAATTTTTTAACTTTACCATTAGGTGGCGTAACATTTTCCGAACAAAAAGGTAAATCATTATGCAAATCATGAAGTTCTTTAGGATATCCCCGCTTAAAATTTGTATATGGAAACTGAGACATTGCCCAACCGTATAAATTGTTAGCATCTATATCCGTTATATACTTAGACGGTTCATTTTCATTGTATTTTACACTCATATATTTATTGTTGGCTAATGAATGACGTAAAGAACTCCGATTAATTCCTCCACGTATACCTTTTATCAGAAAATTGTATTTGTTTATATCAACAAACAGTTCTAAATCTATTTCGGTAAATTTCAACATGGCGTGCCATGAAAGACCTGGCGCTGTGTAAAAATTAGCGGGATCTAAATTATATATGTTTATGGATATTTCGCGAAAGTTTTCAAACACATCTACTAATATAAACACATCTGCCTTTAGATATAATTTTAAATAATCTAACAGATTTTTACAATTGAAGGTTTTCCATACTGTTATAGAAAGATTATAGTCATATTCCGAACACACTATTTCTGTTAGTTTGTTAAAAAAATCTGTTTGAAGCGGTAAATATTCTTGTTGAAGTTTCTCCCAGTTATCTAAATATTCATATGGGAAAACACCTTTTCGAGTCATTAGCTCAGAATTGTTTTTAAAAGTTTTTGTTATGTATTTCATTTTTGATTTATCTAAGTTTCCACACAAAGAATCTAAACTTGAAAACATAAATCGAAAACTATCTAAAAATCTTAAAGAAAAACTAATTTTGCTATCTGGAAGCGTAATTCTTTTACATATGCATTTTTCTTTATACGGAGGTAAAATTTTTATTTCAACCGAGGGCAAAGAGTGGTTCTTTGTGAGGTGGAAGATCCTCTCATTAAAGAAAAAACCACATTTTTTATGCCAGATTGCTTCTCTAAAAAGGTAACAAATAAATCTGAACTAGAGGAATTGAACGGAACAAATTTTTATATTAAATTCATGGGACGAGATACAAATAGATGGAATATGGCTCTATTTGAACTTATTCCATCAGCTGATATAAGTTCACAGGAAAAATTTCTTAAATAAATATATTTTTTAATAAAAAAAAAAAAAAATATATATATATATTTAATTTGTTTTTTTGTTAAAATATTTAAAAACTTTCAGCTACCCGAAAAGGTTCTCTTAGATCCTAAAAATGGTCCCCCTATGGGATATACCTACTACGAATCCATACATCTAGTAATAAGTAAAAAATTTCAGCTACCCGAAAAAAGGTTCTCTTATAATTGATTCACAGGAAAAAAAAAAATTGATATTTTTAATAAAAGAATATTTAATTAGTTTTTTTTTTCTTTAAAATATTTAACAAATTTCAGCTACCCGAAAAGGTTTTTTACAAAAACAACGTTCTACGGAGGTCCGAAAAAGGTCTTCGGAAGTCCGATAACCTGAAAGGCCCACGGAGGTCCGGCAACAGTCCAGATAGTTTACTCCGGTACAAGGCCTAGTGATTCTCTTGGTGGCGAGGGGGGAAGGTTGCAAAAAATTTCCTACTCTGTAGGAAATGTACTATGTTTAGGTACTTTGCACTTTGATGGTTGCTGGAATCAGAGGTATATAAATAAAAGCCTGATGGTTTATTTTAATATAGTAAAGAATAAAATGAGCAGCAGGAGAGTAATATTTGATTTACAATTTGTTATTGGAAACAATAAACAATATTTTTTGAAAGATTTTTCTTTGGTAGCTGATGGTTCTCTTGTACCAATGTTTTTATATTTAAAACACCGTATTCGTTTGAAGAGTTAAACTGTTATGCTAAAAACCAAAATGAATATAACAAAAAGAAAATTAATAATCTTGACTGGAATGATGGATTTATAGAATACTTTCAAATTAAAAATATTTTAGAAAACATTTAACATTATTTGATGTTGTTTACGTAAAACGGCTTTAAAAAAAAGAATTTTTAGATAAATTTTTTTCAAATTCAGTTGAAGTTATTAATTTAGATAATAAAATTCCATCTCTACAAAAACTAAAAAATTTTATCACCATTTGCCCTCACAATCATAATACAGAAAATTTGCAAAGATGTACAAAATTGTATGAATTTATTTGTATTTAATAAAAGATAATAATAATTAGTTTTAAAAAATATTCGTTTTATTCATTGTTGACCAATATATTTTTTCGGACATAAACAATGGTATTTCATAAAATAACCTGAAGCTATATGTAAATTCATAGGAATATAAAAATCTTCCTGTTCCAGTCTAAGCTTATTCTTTTCAATAAATTTCTCAAAATATTTGAATATATTATTTTCTCGTACATTAAATTCGGCTCCGTTGTTATATACATACATACATACATGCTTGTATAAAGTCTAACATAAGACAAAAACGAGTGTACTCATCTATTTCCAATTTTTAGTTTTTTTTTAGTTGGCAAAGCATGATTAAATTTTAATGGTTGCTTGTAAAATCTTGATAAAATGCATACCAGATGCAGCAAAATGCAAATGCAAATGCATATTGATGCAGCAAAATTTTCAACATTAAACCCAATTTGTATTTTTGTTGTTTGTTTTTTATCTAAATAATAAATGTTTTTCAAATAGTTCGATATTTGATGTTCACTCCATTTTCTTTTTTAAAAAACTGATGAGTTTTATTTCAAAAATGTTATATTTATATTATTGTTTTCTTATGTATATTATAAACATGTAATATATTATTCATATTATATATTATATATATATATATTTTTTTTTTAAATTGCTTGAAACATTCTTTGTATTTTTTTATCGTTTTTAATTGGGGATGATGTATTGAATAATCTCATGCTCTTGCAATTACATCGCATGCATAAATATACACAACAATATTGTCCACAAACTGATGAAAAATCACTTTGTAAACGTTTATTGTTGAAAACAAAACATTTTGATTGATATTGTAGAAATTTCGCAATCTCACTGTGGAATGGTGGATTTCCAAATGAATTGAAATATTCTACACAGCCTTGAACTAGTACAAAAATTGCTAGCCAATGTGTTCCTTTTTTAATAGAAATGTAAGTATTTATTACTAAAATACCAGGTTTTAAAATATTTTTATTTTTTTATTTTTTATTTTTGATAAAGAGCAAAAACACCTCTAAACAATTTACTTGTCGCACTATTACATTTCAGCACCTTCTTTATCTGAAGTGTATTAATTATTTTGTAAATAAGAAATATCATTTAGTCGAGTATTTCCTCTTATGTATGTTGTTAAAAATTGAACTTTAAGTTTTCCATTTGTTAACACTATATCGAAGTTTTCAAGTAAATTTATTAAATTATTAGTTGTTTTTTCGTTCTCCATATGCCCAAAAGAGTAATTCCGGATGTCTGTCTTTTTTAAATCTCTGGTGTGGAATTTATACTTTAACTCCTTTACAATAGTTTTACATTTTTCTTTTATTCCAGCCACAGCAAGATTATTTACAAATATAGTATTATTATGATCAGTACAGAACGATAAATCTACTAGAGCACATGCCATTTTCAAATGAATTGAGATGGTTGCTTAAACTTCTTTTTATATGTTTACATAGACGTTACGATTTTTATCAATTTCGATATTAGCATCAAATTCTGCAAACACAATGCATGTTAATGTTAAAGTTAATGGAGAACTGAGTTTTGCTTCAATCTTTACTACTTCTTGGTTTAATAAACTCTGACATGTATCCCGAACCGTCTGGTGATAAATCAAAAGCCAGTATTGTATAGCCTTTTGAAAATAGTTCTTTTGAAATTTGATGTCCTCTATCAGAATGATGTACACCTGCTCCGCTAAATAATGTCAAATATGCACGAGAAGTGCAAAAATTATTCGATGTCAAACTTGTTTCAATTGCAGAGTTTGGTGTAGGCATTCCATTCACATATAATTGAAAGTGTGTGAGATTTTGATGATCGAAATGGTATGGATTTTTTGATCTTTTACCATTAAAATTTTTATTATTAACCATACAAAATACAAGAGGTTTTGGTATTTGCCCTATAAATATATTATTCAATTATATGTTGGAAGTGTTAGCTGGAATTGTAAATGTTTTGATTTCACTTCTAGTATAAAAATATTTTGCGTTAGCCTTTTCCAGTACAGCATTGTGTGCTATCAATATACTAGGATTTATTCTTAAATGTTTCATGTATAATGTAGCTTCAAGAATTTATAAATAACTTTCATCGTTATCGTTAAAGAAAATATAAAAATCTTGTTTCTCTAAAGAATAAAAAAAAGAAAAAAAAGAAATTCGAATGTCAACATTATTTAAAAGTAATTTGGGAGTGTTAAAGAAATCTACGTGTAATTTTCCCATTAACTCTAGTATTGCAGAATTGTTGTATGAATTTTGTCTTGATTTAGAACCAGAATTATTGAAATCATTGACATTCGGTTTACCCCATTCCCAACCAGATGCTTCTAGAGGTGTTTAACTGGAATCTGGATCATAATTTAGTAAAGTAGTTATGCATGCTTTATAATGGTATAAGGAATCTGAAGGAGTGAGGTTTTTTCCATTTAGAGTTGCATTACATTGTTTAATTAAAGAGTGTAATAAATTATTTACAACACTGGGCTAGGGAGCTGCCCTTGCTTCAGTTCCGGTTCCTATTTTATCGTTTGTACTCCATACTGATCCACCTTTTTTTAATATTTGAACTTTAAATTTGATGTAGGTTGAGGATAAATCTCGATACATATCTCCAATTTCCAAGTAAAACAAATTCAATAGTTGACGGTGATGCTTCTAAAAAAGCTATAGGATTATATGCTACCTTTTCTGTACGCAATATACTCTTTTGTATGCAATATACTTCCACTTTAAATGTATGTTTTTAGAAACTGCTCGTCTTTTTATACCGCTTCGTCTTTTTATGGCTCATCGTCTTCCACCATACATCAAATGAAGTTGATTAACTACAGATTTTCGTAAATTTTTTATGCCACCTTTACTTTGATCAAGTTACAGCTTCTTTTATGTTTACACCAGATGCTATATCATTTAAAATATTTTTACTTGTGTTTACAGCCTCTTTTTTAATTAAGTCCCAACCTGATGTAAAAACTGGTTTCAAGTAACGAATTAAATTTCCAAAACCATGACCTTTTTATATAGCTGGATAAAATTGTAATAGAGGTCCAATATCATGGATACCTTCTCCTATTTGTGACATATAATATCTCACGTAAGCCCGTTACATTTTTGAAAGGATTTCATATTTGAGTACTGGTATTTATATTGTTTTTAGCAATCAATGCTTTTTAAAGTGTAAAACAATTTTTGTGGGATAGAAGCGTGGAACGAAATTTATTCCATCACCGTATTGATTGCAAATTTTAATCGCTATCGTTTCAAAACAATATTTTGCTATAGATATGTAATGGACATTTTCAAATTCAATATTTATAGGTATTCTACAATTTTCTATGTTAATAGCTCTCAATGCACGCACTTTACTACTTCCGAAAACAGATGATTGAACTATATCTGAATAAATCATCACCATTCCATTCAATTCATCTTTATTATTAGCAACAGCTAATTTGAATAATTCGGGTAATTTTGTTTTGAAATTTTTTATATTTTTTTTCTGTTGAAATAGTTCAGTTAATAATGTTTTCACATTATAACAATGATTAACTTTTATATAGTAACTATCTTCATCAAAAGTTTGCGATATTCGAATTAAATCGTTCCGGTTAGACTCTGATACTTTTTTAAATGTTGCATCATCATAATTTTTAAGATTAGAGATATATGTCAAAATTTAATAAAAAAATTCTTGAAAACCTGATTTCGAGTAAATTCTGGATTAGGTGTTATATTTTTAATAAGCGTTGGTAAAAAATTAAATTTCCAATCATCCAAATGTAATTCCGAATCGTCATCTGAATAATATGTGTATGCTATAGATTTTGTTACTTTGATTTTTTCAAGAGGTTTTTCAATATTTGTTACATAAACATTATACTGTCCAATATTAATAAAAGCACATTTCTGTTTGTTAAATTCTTCTGTTTGTAAAAAATCGTTCAGATATACTTCTGAAAGACTAACTTTCCAAATTCAATTTTTTAAATCAAAGTTAATAGGTAATTTATTTTCGAACGAGCCTAAAGTGTTGTCTGGAAACAGTTTTAAATTATCATTATTAAACAATGTTACATAGAAATTATCTTGACTATCCATCTTTCTTGACTTCTTCTTGTAAACCATAAAATGCTCAACTATTTATAGTTTTGGACTTCTTAGCAAAGGTTTTAGTTTTCGTTTTTTTGTTTCAGGAAACTGTGAAAGTATACTTGAGGAAACTTAACTGCCGGCCGATCTTAGAGTCTTCTTTTTCTCAGGGGATGGCACAGCAACGCTGATTACATCAACATTTTAGTTTGAGCTAATTTATTAAATGAATTTTCATTATCAAAATCGTAATGTGATAAATCAATATCCATATTTGAATATTATTTTTTAGGATCATATTCAAACACATCATTGATAGCTAATGGTACAAAATTGGTTTCTGCTTATGTTGATTTATGTTTAGGTAATTCAGTTTCTGTATATACATTTCGTTTAGAGATGAATTTTGTTTGGATGCCTGTAACAAATGTAACATTATTAACGTTTTCTAGTAATTTTTTGGTATGTCTTTTGTTAATTTCATATTTAATGAGATTTTGACGATATAAGTACCATTTTTGCAATGGTTTTAATTTTTTATCGTATAAAACTTTTTTCATCTTTTGATCTAATAAATCCAAGTTTTTATCCTCTTGAAATAATTTACTAAATTTTGAAAATATTTCTGGTGACATCATTCGCTGCAATATGTCTTACTAAGTAATTTTCCTATTACACCAGATAATATAGTTCCAATTAAAGTTGGTAAAAATACACCATGTTGAACTAATATTTTTCGTTTGGCTTTTATACTTTTCTTCGCGCAGGCTAACAATCTTAATTGTTTTTTATGTTTTTTTAACTTAACTTTTTGTGCTGGTGATATTTTATTATTGCCATTTAATATATTGATAGCAATTTCAGCAATAGTTTTTATTATTGTCATCATTACAATATTTAAGAATATTTTGTCGAAATTTTTTCTTGTTGCACTCTCCTAGTACATGTAATATATGTTGGTTTTTCTTCAATCGTTTCACAAATTTGGCAGCTGTTGTTCAAATCATCTATATCACAGAAGCATAAACAATATTCTTTAAAAAAAATGTTAGTCTTTATGCGAAATAAATCGGTAATATCTTTGGTTAAATCCAACAAAATAGAACCATACGGTTTTGATGTTACCTCATTATATACTCTTAAGAAACTCTTTATATTTTCTGGGTATAGCTGCTTAGCAAGAGGAAAAAATCTGCGATTTGTCTCGAGGGTTTTTGAAAAGCACTAAATATTTACAATTTAATGAAATGTCTCGTGAGAGTTTCCCCTGATGAAAAACGTTTTGTGTTAACAATACAATAGATAAAGTCCGATGCTGTGAACCCTTAGTAAATAGTTCGCATACCTGTTTATTTGCAGAATCTAACATTAAATCATCTAAAACTATTAAAGTAGGTTTATTTTCGTTCCCACTACACTTTTTCGGTATATTGGTATAAAATTCTATATCAGGAAAATCTATATTTTTCGGAATAGCAGACATTTCTGGGTTACACCATTTTATTGTTTCAATTCGCGGGTAAATCAATCTGTTAATATTTTCAATTAAATTACACACAAATGTTGTTTTCCCACATCCAGATGGTCCCGCTATCATCATTGTAAATGGATGAATAAAATTAATCATTTTTGATCAGTATCTGACAAGAAACTAAATTTAAAATTCAATCGAGAGATAATATAAAAGCAGCGAACATATTCTTAGTACAGTCATTTTGAATTACTGAAGTTACGGAGTTTCTAAATACTTATTCCTCCGTCTTATTAAATGATCATAAAAAACTAATATTACATCTACACAAACGCATTAAAAATTATTCTGGAGTAAAAAAGAACACTTCAATTTATGGTACTCACTTTGCGCTTTGTCCATGGGCATACGATAATTCTACTTCTGGACCAGGCACATGTGAATGTCATACAATATAAAAATATATAATCACTTTGGAAAATTTAATTAAATGGTACAAGAATAATGTCGAGGGTACAAGTTGTGTCAGAAATTCATAGAAGTGCCAGAAGAAAATTTATTGAAAAGAGTATTATGGCAAATTGATTTGGTTAAAATGATTCCATTTTAAATAAGGGATAAAATTCAATAAGGGATATAAATATTTATTAACAGTTATTGATGCATTTCCCAAATTTGCGTATGCTGAACCGGTTAAAAACAAAAGCTCTGATAACGTTTTAACTGCAAAGAAAAATATTTTCAAGCATGCTGGTAAAAAAAAAAATTTACAATCTGATCAAGGTACGGAATTTTTCAACAAAAAATCTCAAAATCTAATGGAGAAAAATAAAATTAATCATTATCATACATATTCAGAGTTGAAAGCTTCAATTGTAAAACTTTCAATCGCACCCTTAAAAACAATATGGGGAAACAATTTAGTTTACAAGGTACATATAAATGGTTATCTATTCTACCATCGCTAATAGAAAAATATAATTCAACATACCATCATACAATTAAACTGCCACCTAAAAATGTTACAAAGAAAAATGAGAAATTATTATTAAAAACTGTCTACAATAAATTAAAAGTATTCCGAAAAGCAAAATACAAAGTTGGTAATTTTGTTCGTATAAGTAAATTTAAAGGTATATTTGCAAAAGGTTATCAACCTCAACAGAAATTTATACAATAGCGAAAATAAAAAGAACTGATCCAATAACATACAATTTACTTGATTACACACAAAAACCAATAAAAGGCAGTTTTTATGAACCTGAACTTACATCTGTTAAACTTTCTAATGTTTATCTTGTAGAAAAAATAATAAGAAAACAAGTAAAAATAACAGTAAGTCGATGCAACCGACTTATTAATACCCTACACCTGAATAATTCGAATTAAATTAAAAATCCATAAGTTTTTTTGGCAGCTGCTTGAACTTCTTCCCTTTTCTGTCTTATTCAACTCGAATTTCAGGAACGTAAAAGAGGCATCCTCTTGGGATATGCTTGCTTGTAAAAAATTTTAAGTTTCTATCTTTATTAATATCGAAGATTGTTAGTTCTTGGGAGTTGAGTGTCAGGTACCCGAAATGCCATTCCAATTCATCGAATCCATCTCAGGAACATAAAGAAAACATGCCAGAACACCATTGTACTAAATTTAAAGGTTCTACTTTTGTTGGTTTTGGAGATATGCTCGTTGCTCTTGTGCTCGTCCGGAAGTTTCCAAAATACGAACCCATGGTTCAATTTGTTTCAAATGTCAGTGTCCAATTTTACAGAAAAGGAAACATAACAGAACACTTTGTACTAAAAATAAAAGTTCTATCTTTGTTGGTTGTGGAGATATACTCGTTTGCTCTGGGGCTCTTCCGGAAGCTTCGAAGATTTGAACCCACGGACCAAATCCTCACAAATTTCAGAAACATAAATCAAACATGAAGGAACTATTTTGCCTAATTTAAAGGTTATATCTTAGTTGCTTTTGGAGATAATCACATTTGCTCTGAGACTCGTTCGGAAGCTTCCAAAATCCAAACGCAAGGACCAAATCTTCTCAAATTTCAGGGACCTAAATCAAACATTAAGAAACACCATTCTGCCAAATTTAAAGGATAAATCTTCGTTATTTTTGGAGATAATCTCAATTGAACATCATTGTAAACAAGGTAAAATGTAAACCAACGGTTTTTAAAACCGCACATTTCCAAACTCAATACAAACTGTTTAGAATTTTGACTTGGACAAAAATTTGAAAATTTCATGTAATAAGAAAAAACGTGAAAATAGGACATTTTTGAAATTTTGAGGGGCCGTAAGTCCGGAATCCTATATAACTAAGAAAAGCCGTTAACACGCGTAAAAATATATTATTGAACCTTTAATTTTCATGCCTAGCCGAAGAAAAATGTTTACAGGTGCCTAAGTTACAGGTGTCTAAAAATAGCAAATTTTCAATTTTTGAGGCGTAATAACTCTTAAAGAGGGGGTGCTACCTAGTTTTCTGAGGAAACTTATACTAATTCTAAAAGTTCTTTCTTGTTTCAAAATTTCAGGTTTCTATCTAAAGGCGTGCCGGAGTTATGAAAAAAGAAATTTCATGCAAAATATGGTTTTCACATAACGGTAAATTCAAATAGTAAAGTACAAAATATTGCATAATTTTTATATTATTTTATATAGATAATAAAATTTTCGATCTTCTGACAGTTTTAGATTGCAAAACTATTACGCAGGGCCTGAGATTTATACATCTGAAAATGGGACTTTTTCGCAATTTTGAAGAGCTGCAACTTTGGAACCCTTTACATCTAAAACAAACCTTTAACACACATTAAAATATATTACTGTAGCTTTAAATTTTATATCTTGCAGAAGTAAAATGTGTACAGGTTCCTAAGTTACAGGTGTTTAAAAATAGCAAATTTTCAATTTTTAAGCCCTCATATCTCATAAACAGGGGGTGGTTCAAAAAAATTTTCTGAGCAAACTTATATTAATTCTAAAAGTTCTTTCTTGTCTCAAAATTGCAAGCCTTTATCAATAAATGTGCCGGAGTTATGAAAGTAGAAAAATCATGCAAAATTTGGTTTTCACATAACGGTAAATTTAAATACTAAATTTAAAATTTATATACAATTTTGATATTGATTTAGAAAGGTAAAAAAAATACTGTCGAATGGCGTTTTCAGATTGAAAAAATCTTGAGCAGAACATAAGATATATGCATTTAAAAATAGAACTTTTCAAAGTTTGAGGGGGTTTAGCTCCGTAATGAGAGGGGCTACATGAAAAAGTTGTTCCACAAAATTATTTTTTTTATGAGACCTACCCATGGTTAAAATTGTTTTTCTCTATCTTTAACGGTGTAGAAGTTTTGTAAACAGACGGACGGACGGACAGAGTGAAACTAATAAGCACATTTTTTCAAAATTTTTTTGGAAATGTGCTAAAAATGTAAAGGTTCTATCTTTGTTGGTTTGGGAGATAATCTCGTTTGCTCTGGGGCTCGTTCGGAAGCTTCCAAAATATGAATCCATGGACCAAATCCTCTTAAATTTCAGAGACATAAATCGAACGGGAAGGAACTTCATTGTAAAAATTTTAAAGGTTCTATCTTTGTTGGTTTTGGAGATAATCTCGTTTGCTCTGGGGCTCGTTCGGAAGCTTCCAAAATATGAATCCATGGTTCAAATTATTTCAAATGTCAGTTTCCAATTTTATAGAAAAGGAAACATAACAGCACACTCTTGTACTAAAAATAAAGGTTCTATCTTTGTTGGTTCTGGAGATATACTCGTTTGTTCTGGGGCTCGTTCGGAAGCTTCCAAAATATGAATCCATGGTTCAAATTATTTCAAATGTCAGTTTCCAATTTTATAGAAAAGGAAACATAACAGCACACTCTTGTACTAAAAATAAAGGTTCTATCTTTGTTGGTTCTGGAGATATACTCGTTTGCTCTGGTGCTCGTTCGGAAGCTTCCAAAATCCAAATCTATGGACCAAATCCTCTTACATTTCAGAGACATAAATCGAACGGGAAGGAACATCATTGTACAAAATTTAAAGGTTCTATCTTTGTTGGTTTTGGAGATAATCTCGTTTGCTCGGGAATCATTCGAAAGCTTCCAGAATCCGAACTCATGGACCGATTTTGTCCAGATTCGAACTTAACCTTCCTTTCGTAATTAGTAACCTGCTATATAAATTTCATCATGGCTTTATTAGTTTTTGAGTTATCGTGCGAACGACGGACGGACGGACGGACATCGTTAAATCGACTCAGGAGGTGATCCTGATTCAGAATATATATACATGTCCATATCTAACTCGCTTCCTTTTGGTGGTTACAAACACCATACCAAAGTTAATATACCCTATATTTTAGGTGTAGGGTATAAAAAAGGAAATCAAGTTTTAGTTAGATGACTTGGTTTTGATCAAAAACATGATTCAAAACATAAACAAGATGTTATTTAATGAAAAAAAAAAATAAAAATTTTACTATAAAAAATGCAATGCTGTTTTTTGATATTAAAAACAACTTTTTATTCTCAAGTATATTTTTTTTTATTTATTTTTTCACTTTTAACTTGACCTTGTAACTTGAACTTGATCAGCATCTCAATTTGTATTTCATGATCGCAGTTTATATTATTCAAATAAAGTTTAAAAATTTCTTTTTTTAATTTTTAGATAAATATTAAACTTTATTTAATCAAGAAATTTTTTTTTTTTTTGTTTTAAGTAAAATTATCTATTTAAACCAAACTTTAAAAACTTTTCATACCTTCATAACTACATTTAAATCAAGCTTTTTATTTTTATACGAACTTTTTATTGAAGTATTTAAGCCAAAATTTTCCTATTGAACTGGTTAAATTTATATGAATATTTAGCAATTTTAATTTAACTATAAAATTTCTCAATATTCATAATATTTAACTAAAAATCAAGCTTTAAAAGCTTCTTTTTTTTTTTAAATAATATTTATTAGAAATTTTAATATAACTATAAAGCTTCTCAAACATCATAATAATTCATCAATTTTAAATCAAGCTTTAAAAACCTTTTTAAAATTTTTTTCTTTTTATAAACATTAAATCAAATAAGTTTAAATTTAAATTTATTAATTAGGAGAATTTTTTTCTCAATAATATTAATATTAATTCTGTATTCAAACCAAACTTTCATTTCTTCACTATAATTTAAAATATTCAATACTATTTATCAACTATCATATTATTCTCTCCAATTTCAAATACCAAAAACACAAACCTTTTGATGACTCATACTTTACCGTTTAAAAACGACACTATGTACAACGCCATCACAAAAGCTTTTTTGCTTTTCTCCGCATGGTCTTGATACTCTTGGTCTTGCTCCTCTCCACATATACTAGAATCGGCTTGCTCTTCTCCATGGTGTCGAATCGGCTTGCTCCTTTCCACAAGGACTAAAATCGGCGTTCGCTTCTCCAAATGGACTAGAATCGGCTTGTTCTTCTCCACATGGTGTAGAATCGGCTTGCTCTTCTCTACATGGTGTAGAATCGGCTTGCTCCTCTCCATATGGACTAGAATCGGCTTGCTCTTCACCACATGGACTAGAATCGGCTAATCCATACTACTCGAGTGATATCGATATCGCGTATTGAGTTGGTTGATAAAAATTTATTGTGTCGAGCTTAATTATTGAGTTGAAATTGATTATTAAAAAAAAAGTAGTTTGACACTCGAATTGAAGTTTGACGTTTAATAGGTAATAAATTATAAAAATTAACAAATATTAATAAATTATAAAAATTAAATAAGAATTTATGTAGTGTAGAAGTATTAAATTGCAAAAACATATTGTTAAAATTAAAGTATGTTTGTTTATAAATATTAAATAATTTAAACATAATATCGAATTAAAAAAAAAATATTAAATGTAAAAAGTACTTAGTGTAGGTTAAGTAAGTTAAAGTAAAGTATCAGAAAATTCTTAGATTTAATCTTAATTGTAAAGAGAGTTGTTGGAAATATTAATAAATTATAAAAATAAAATAAAAATTTATGTAGTGTAAAAGTATTCAATTGCAAAAAAATATTGTTAAAATTAAAGTATGTTTGCTTATAAATATTAACTAGTTTAAAAATAATGTTGAATTTAAAAAGAAAAAATATTAAATGTACAAAGTACATAGTGTAGGTTAAGTTAAATCAAAATTTAAGAAAATTATTAGATTTAATCTTAATTGTAAAGAGAGTTGTTGTAAATATTAATAAATTATAAAACTTAAATAAGAATTTGTGTAATGTATTAAATTTCAAAATATATTTATTATTATTTTATTAATCTTTTTTTCCAAATCACTATTTTTGTCTTGAGCAATTATCAATTGTTTTTTCAAGTTTTCATTTTCTCTTAGAACTTCTTTATTTTGTTGTATTAAGTCGAGCAGTGTATCAGAATTAAATTGTTGGGATTTTCGAATATCTATTACAATATCTGCTAATTTTTTCAGGACTGCAGCTAATGTTTTATCCATGATAGAAGTTGCAAAATCAAAGGTGGATAGTTCATTAACTGAATCAATATTTGTTGAAATAGCATGCTGTTCTTTTCCATCTTCTTCTTCTACAATTGAATCCCCTTCTTCCACCATTTTCCTGGAGTTTCCACCATAATAAAGGACTCATTGCTACCGGGAGGACATTTTGGGCACATCCAAGGTGCGGTGCTTTTTTTAATTTCTTCAAAATGTTAAAATTGTTAAAAAATCAGCTAAAATTCCAACACATTGAATGTCATATGAGCCTTGGCACAAACCACTTTGCAAGTTACCCATTTTGCCCTTCCAGTCAAGTTTTTACCACAAATGTTACATTATTTACCCATTTTTATTCTTTGCTAGTATGTAAATTATATTATTTATACTATAAAATATTTTAAATTAATTCTTTTAAATTTTTTCAAGAGCGCAAAAAAAATAAAACAACTTTTAATTTCAAACGTCAACCTCGGTCAAGTTAAATTGCGACCGAGAAAAAATTCTTATAACCGTATAAGATCATTGAAATTTTTAAAAGAGTGTGCTGAAAATTTGCATTACAAATACAAATTCGACGAAAATTTTAAAATTGTTTATATCTATGCTCCACAAAAAAGGAAAAAGAAAAGCTCCATTAAAGAAACTGTTAGAAATAGATCCTGAACAGCTTTACTACTCACACATCTACCAATATCAGAGCAAAAATTAAAAGATTTAAAGATTTTAAAGACCAGGAATTTTATATGAATTTAATATTAACTCCCTCAATTTCTATTAATGCTTCCACCGATGAAGATAAATAAGCAACTAATATATGATATAATTTTTTTGAATAAATGAATTTATTTTGTGTTATTTATTTTTAATTTCTGTAAATATTTATACAAATTTTGTTCGTTAAATTTTTAATTCTTATCTTAAGATGAAATAAATTGAAATGAAAAAAGTATACTAATAAAGATAGAATAACTAACAATCTTTTGTTTTTCATTTAAAAAAATGACTTTTTGAATGATTGATCTTGTCCTACTTCGACAAAAACATATTTTTTTCTTAAAACAAAACAACTTAAGTTATAGCATAGACAAATAACATATAGATAAGAAAATCGTATGGAAATTTTTTAAACACTTATTTTTTAAAATTTTAGAAAAATAACTTGGGAAGTAAATCATTTAACATTGATTATAAAAATAACAATAATAAAAATAATGTTAATAAAATGTATAATAAAAATGTTATCTATACGACTAAACCGTATTATATTTGTTTATGGTTGCATGTACACATTTTTCACTCTTTTTTTATTTATTTGCGTTATTTTTGTTTTACTTTGATTGCTTTGAATACAGAAAAATAAAAATAAATCAAAAATTATTTATATTAGAATTTAGAGTTAATATTTTTAATAGAGGATTTATGTATATATATTATTAGGGTCTAATACGAAATCTCGGTTTTCAAAATCTCGTTTTTACAAAATCTCGTTTTACAAAATCTCGTTTTAAAAAATACAAAAAAAAACGAGATTTTGTTAAAACGAAACAAAGATATTAATTTTTAAATAATAAACTTTTTAAAAATTGAACTACTAAATCAACTGTCTTGAAACATAAGAGCTACGGCTCTTTTAATTTTCCCATTAAATATTAGGGGTAATTTATCTTTTTTCAGTTTGAACAAAAAACTCCAACAATATAATAAAAAAAAATTTTTATAGAAAATATGAGACATAAGACCCCGAGGTGTTATTTCCCATTAAATGTGAAATATAGCTCCGAAAGTATTATTTCACATTTAATGAGAAATAATATCCGGGGCTGTTATTTCCGATTGTGATTAAGAAATAAAGTCCGGGGTGTTATTTTACATTTAATGAGAAATAATGGGAATTTTAACAAAGGAATTTAGGAGTTTTTAAATTTCCTCATATGTTTAATTCCTTGTGAAATAATGAATAGTATTTATTATTGAAACGGCTTTTGAGTTCATAAAAAAGATATCTTCTCCTTGCAAACAAGCCCGATAAGCACATCCAAGTCGTGCTCACTTGGCATCTTTTCTGCACATAACAATTTCTCAGCTGCTCCTCCTCTAGGAAGGTCCTTCAATTTGATTTCATAATTGAATGTTATTTTTCCTTTTAATTGGAAAGTATCGCATTTTCCAATTATTTTTTCGAATGGCTCCGCTAGTTCCATTTTAATTAAAAATTAATTTAAAAACTCAAATCAATTTATACTTTTTTTATGCAACATACAAATATTTTGCATCATACATAACACTTTCTAAAATATGCAAATTATATTTTTGCATTCCCATTAATAATTAATCACTGTATATTTTCTAAACTATGTCTAAGAACTAAATTACTATGGAGCCAGCAATATAAAAAAATCACTATGTAGAGGAGTTAAAATATTAGTCAGCAAGAATTTGGCTAATCCATTTCAGGCTAATCCATTTAATTCAACCCTTGTTTCTGGAGAGCCCATATCTGATCACCGAAAGTCCAATATCGGTCCCTGAGGTCTCGTCCTCTTTAAAGTGGGGTCTTATTCTGGCTACCCCCTCTCTTGATTCTGGATGGGGTCCCAGGAGCTCCAAAATTTAGTTTCCAAGGTTCGATTTCGTTCCTTGAGGGTTCGGTCTTCAGAGGTCCGAAGTATAGTCCCAAGATCCGGCATCGGTCCTTGAGGATCCGTTATCGATCCTTGAGGATCCGGCATCGGTCCTTGAGGGTCCGGCATCGGTCCTTGAGGGTCCGTCATCGGCCCTTGAGGGTCCGCCATCGGTCCTTGAGGGTCCAATATCGGTCCTTAAGGGTCCGGCATCGGTCCTTGAGGGTCCGGTATCGGTCTCTCTTCCCCTAGGGGCGACGGGCCAAGCGGAAAGGGACCAAGGGACAAGGTCCAACCGGCCAGGGGGCCCCTTTTTTTGAAAACGTATTAGGTATATAAATTAGAGGTTTTCAAGTTATTTTAATTTAGTAGACAAAATGAGCAGCAAGGCAGTAGCAGACTTACAATTTATTGTTGGAAATAATAAGCAATATTTCTTAAAAGAATTTTCTTTGATAACTGATTGGTCTCTGATACCGATGCTATTTATGTTTAAACCACCTTATTCGTTCGAGGAGTTAAATAGTGATGTTAAACAGCAAAATAAATCAATAAAACGCAAGTAAATGGTCTTGACTGGGATGATGGATTTATAGAATATTTAGAACTTAAAAATATCTTAAAGGAACATTTAAATTCATTTGATGTCGTTTACGTAAAGGGGTACCAGAAAAAGGAATTTTTAGATAAATTTGTTCCGAGTTCAGTAGAAGTTATCAATTTAGATAAGGACATACCATCTCTTCAGAAACTAAGGAATTTCACCACCATTTGCCCTCACCATCACATTACGGAAAATTTACAAAGAAGTGCTGTGAAAAATTGTATGAATTTATATATGTATTTAATAAAAGAAAATAATTGATTTTAAAAAATATTTGTTTTATTTATTGTTGACCAAGATATTTTTTCTGACAAACACAAAGGAATTTCATAAAATAGTCTGGAATAGTTACACTGAGCTATGTCTAAATTCATTGGAATGTAGAAATCTTCTTCTTCCAATCGTAGTTTATTCTTTTCAATACATCTCTCAAAATATTTGAATACATATTCTCGTATATTTAGTTCAGCTCCATTGTTATATGACATCACTGCGTGTATAAAATCTAGCATAAAACAAAAACGGGTGTAGTCATCTAGCTGCAATGTAAGTTTTTTAGGGCGCATGAGCATGATTAAATGTTAGCGAAAATCCTTTTGAATTTAATTTTGCTTGACTGTTTTTAAAATCGTGATAAAATGTATACCACTCCAAATATTTCATTTCGCTTATGACTTTGTTTTGTCGTTGGAAAATTATTGATGCAGAATTTTCAATATTAAATCCAATTTGAATTTTTATGGTTTGTTTTTTATCCAAAAATAAATCTAACTTAATAAAAGGTTCTGCGCTGGCTCGCCTTTTTGTGTTTCAAATACTTCTGATTTTGTTGGTTGCTCCATTGTTTTTTTTTTTGTTTTAACTGATGAATTCTATTTTAGAATTTTGTATTTATAGTTTTTCTGCACATTCTTTAAAAATTTTTCGAAATAATCTTTGTATTTTTTTATCGTTTTTAAGTGGGGATGATGTGTCGAATAAATTAAGAAAATATTTCATGCTTTTACGGGAGCTTCGCATCCATAGATATACACTACAATAATGTCCGCAAACAGATGTTAAATTACTTTGAAAACGATTATTGTTGAAAACAAAACATTTCGATTGATTTTGTAGAAATTTTATAATCTCATTGCGCGACGGCGGGTTTCCAAATGAATCAAAATCAATCAGGATGATTTCCAAATCCCTTTTCATTAGAAGTATCAGTATTTACCACCAAAATACTAGGTTTTGAAACTTGTTTTGGTAATTGGTCAAGCGTATAAATACCTCTAAAGATTTGTGTGTTAAATTTTTTACATTTCAGCACCTTTAAAATCGGAAGTGTATTCATTATCTTGCAAACTCTTATTAAAGTTGTTAAAAATGCAGCTTTAAGTTTTCCATTTGTTAAGACTATATCGAATTTTTCAAGCAAATTTATTAAATTTTTAGTTGTTTTTTCGTTATCAATATAGCCAAACGAATAATTTTCAATATCTGTTCTTTTTAAATCTGTGGTGGGGAATTTATACTTCAATTCTTTTACAATAGTTTTACATTTTTCTTTTATTCCTGCTACAGCAAGATTTTTTACAAATATTGTATTGTTGTCGTCCGTACAGAACGATAAATCTACCAGAGCACAGGCCATTTTTAAATGAATAGAAGTGGTACACTGAACTTCTTTTTATATGTTTACGTAAACATTGCGATTTTTATCAATTTCGATATTGGCATCTTGGCAATTCTGCAAACACAATGCATGTTAGTGTTGAAGTTAATGGCATACTGACTCTGGCTTCAATCTTTACTACTCCCTGGTTTAATAAACTCTGACATGTATCAGTTCTAGAACCATCTGGTGATAAATCAAAAGCTAGTATTGTATAACCTTTTGAAAATAGTTCTTTTGAAATTTGATATCCTCTATCAGAATGATGTATACCTGTTCCTTATACTTATTGAAGTATTTAAGCCAAAATTTTCCTATTGAACTGGTTAAATTTATATGAATATTTAGCAATTTTAATTTAACTATAAAATTTCTCAATATTCATAATATTTAACTAAAAATCAAGCTTTAAAAGCTTCTTTTTTTTTTAAATAATATTTATTAGAAATTTTAATATAACTATAAAGCTTCTCAAACATCATAATAATTCATCAATTTTAAATCAAGCTTTAAAAACCTTTTTAAAATTTTTTTCTTTTTATAAACATTAAATCAAATAAGTTTAAATTTAAATTTATTAATTAGGAGAATTTTTTTCTCAATAATATTAATATTAATTCTGTATTCAAACCAAACTTTCATTTCTTCACTATAATTTAAAATATTCAATACTATTTATCAACTATCATTTTATTCTCTCCAATTTCAAATACCAAAAACACAAACCTTTTGATGACTCATACTTTACCGTTTAAAAACGACACTATGTACAACGCCATCACAAAAGCTTTTTTGCTTTTCTCCGCATGGTCCTGATACTCTTGGTCTTGCTCCTCTCCACATATACTAGAATCGGCTTGCTCTTCTCCATGGTGTCGAATCGGCTTGCTCCTTTCCACAAGGACTAAAATCGGCTTTCGCTTCTCCAAATGGACTAGAATCGGCTTGTTCTTCTCCACATGGTGTAGAATCGGCTTGCTCTTCTCTACATGGTGTAGAATCGGCTTGCTCCTCTCCATATGGACTAGAATCGGCTTGCTCTTCACCACATGGACTAGAATCGGCTAATCCATACTACTCGAGTGATATCGATATCGCGTATTGAGTTGGTTGATAAAAATTTATTGTGTCGAGCTTAATTATTGAGTTGAAATTGATTATTAAAAAAAAAATAGTTTGACACTCGAATTGAAGTTTGACGTTTAATAGGTAATAAATTATAAAAATTAACAAATATTAATAAATTATAAAAATTAAATAAGAATTTATGTAGTGTAGAAGTATTAAATTGCAAAAACATATTGTTAAAATTAAAGTATGTTTGTTATAAATATTAAATAGTTTAAACATAATATCGAATTTAAAAAAAAATATTAAATGTAAAAAGTACTTAGTGTAGGTTAAGTAAGTTAAAGTAAAATATCAGAAAATTCTTAGATTTAATCTTAATTGTAAAGAGAGTTGTTGGAAATATTAATAAATTATAAAAGTAAAATAAAAATTTATGTAGTGTAAAAGTATTCAATTGCAAAAAAATATTGTTAAAATTAAAGTATGTTTGCTTATAAATATTAACTAGTTTAAAAATAATGTTGAATTTAAAAAGAAAAAATATTAAATGTACAAAGTACATAGTGTAGGTTAAGTTAAATCAAAATTTAAGAAAATTATTAGATTTAATCTTAATTGTAAAGAGAGTTGTTGTAAATATTAATAAATTATAAAAAAAACTTAAATAAGAATTTGTGTAATGTAATAAATTTCAAAATATATTTATTATTATTTTATTAATCTTTTTTTCCAAATCACTATTTTTGTCTTGAGCAATTATCAATTGTTTTTTCAAGTTTTCATTTTCTCTTAGAACTTCTTTATTTTGTTGTATTAAGTCGAGCAGTGTATCAGAAATAAATTGTTGGGATTTTCGAATATCTATTACAATATCTGCTAATTTTTTCAGGACTGCAGCTAATGTTTTATCCATGATAGAAGTTGTAAAATCAAAGGTTGATAGTTCATTAACTGAATCAATATTTGTTGAAATAGCATGCTGTTCTTTTCCATCTTCTTCTTCTACAATTGAATCCCCTTCTTCCACCATTTTCCTGGAGTTTCCACCATAATAAAGGACTCATTGCTACCGGGAGGACATTTTGGGCACATCCAAGGTGCGGTGCTTTTTTTAATTTCTTCAAAATGTTAAAATTGTTAAAAAATCAGCTAAAATTCCAACACATTGAATGTCATATGAGCCTTGGCACAAACCACTTTGCAAGTTACCCATTTTGCCCTTCCACTCAAGTTTTTACCACAAATGTTACATTATTTACCCATTTTTATTCTTTGCTAGTATGTAAATTATATTATTTATACTATAAAATATTTTAAATTAATTCTTTTAAATTTTTTCAAGAGCGCAAAAAAAATAAAACAACTTTTAATTTCAAACGTCAACCTCGGTCAAGTTAAATTGCGACCGAGAAAAAATTCTTATAACCGTATAAGATCATTGAAATTTTTAAAAGAGTGTGCTGAAAATTTGCATTACAAATACAAATTCGACGAAAATTTTAAAATTGTTTATATCTATGCTCCACAAAAAAGGAAAAAGAAAAGCTCCATTAAAGAAATTGTTAGAAATAGATCCTGAACAGCTTTACTACTCACACATCTACCAATATCAGAGCAAAAATTAAAAGATTTAAAGATTTTAAAGACCAGGAATTTTATATGAATTTAATATTAACTCCCTCAATTTCTATTAATGCTTCCACCGATGAAGATAAATAAGCAACTAATATATGATATAATTTTTTTGAATAAATGAATTTATTTTGTGTTATTTATTTTTAATTTCTGTAAATATTTATACAAATTTTGTTCGTTAAATTTTTAATTCTTATCTTAAGAAGAAATAAATTGAAATGAAAAAAGTATACTAATAAAGATAGAATAACTAACAATCTTTTGTTTTTCATTTAAAAAAATGACTTTTTGAATGATTGATCTTGTCCTACTTCGACAAAAACATATTTTTTTCTTAAAACAAAACAACTTAAGTTATAGCATAGACAAATAACATATAGATAAGAAAATCGTATGGGAATTTTTTAAACACTTATTTTTTAAAATTTTAGAAAAATAACTTGGGAAGTAAATCATTTAACATTGATTATAAAAATAACAATAATAAAAATAATGTTAATAAAATGTATAATAAAAATGTTATCTATACGACTAAACCGTATTATATTTGTCTATGGTTGCATGTACACATTTTTCACTCTTTTTTTATTTATTTGCGTTATTTTTGTTTTACTTTGATTGCTTTGAATACAGAAAAATAAAAAGAAATCAAAAATTATTTATATTAGAATTTAGAGTTAATATTTTTAATAGAGGATTTATGTATATATATTATTAGGGTCTAATACGAAATCTCGGTTTTCAAAATCTCGTTTTTACAAAATCTCGTTTTACAAAATCTCGTTTTAAAAAATACAAAAAAAAACGAGATTTTGTTAAAACGAAACAAAGATATTAATTTTTAAATAATAAACTTTTTAAAAATTGAACTACTAAATCAACTGCCTTAAAACATAAGAGCTACGGCTCTTTTAATTTTCCCATTAAATATTAGGGGTAATTTATCTTTTTTCAGTTTGAACAAAAAACTCCAACAATATAATAAAAAAAAATTTTTATAGAAAATATGAGACATAAGACCCCGAGGTGTTATTTCCCATTAAATGTGAAATATAGCTCCGAAAGTATTATTTCACATTTAATGAGAAATAATATCCGGGGCTGTTATTTCCGATTGTGATTAAGAAATAAAGTCCGGGGTGTTATTTTACATTTAATGAGAAATAATGGGAATTTTAACAAAGGAATTTAGGAGTTTTTAAATTTCCTCATATGTTTAATTCCTTGTTAAATAATGAATAGTATTTATTATTGAAACGGCTTTTGAGTTCATAAAAAAGATATCTTCTCCTTGCAAACAAGCCCGATAAGCACATCCAAGTCGTGCTCACTTGGCATCTTTTCTGCACATAACAATTTCTCAGCTGCTCCTCCTCTAGGAAGGTCCTTCAATTTGATTTCATAATTGAATGTTATTTTTCCTTTTAATTGGAAAGTATCGCATTTTCCAATTATTTTTTCGAATGGCTCCGCTAGTTCCATTTTAATTAAAAATTAATTTAAAAACTCAAATCAATTTATACTTTTTTTATGCAACATACAAATATTTTGCATCATACATAACACTTTCTAAAATATGCAAATTATATTTTTGCATTCCCATTAATAATTAATCACTGTATATTTTCTAAACTATGTCTAAGAACTAAATTACTATGGAGCCAGCAATATAAAAAAATCACTATGTAGAGGAGTTAAAATATTAGTCAGCAAGAATTTGGCTAATCCATTTCAGGCTAATCCATTTAATTCAACCCTTGTTTCTGGAGAGCCCATATCTGATCACCGAAAGTCCAATATCGGTCCCTGAGGTCTCGTCCTCTTTAAAGTGGGGTCTTATTCTGGCGACCCCCTCTCTTGATTCTGGATGGGGTCCCAGGAGCTCCGAAATTTAGTGTCCAAGGTTCGATTTCGTTCCTTGAGGGTTCGGTCTTCAGAGGTCCGAAGTATAGTCCCAAGATCCGGCATCGGTCCTTGAGGATCCGTTATCGATCCTTGAGGATCCGGCATCGGTCCTTGAGGGTCCGGCATCGGTCCTTGAGGGTCCGTCATCGGCCCTTGAGGGTCCGGCTTCGGTCCTTGAGGGTCCGATATCGGTCCTTAAGGATCCGGCATCGGTCCTTGAGGGTCCGGTATCGGTCTCTCTTCCCCTAGGGGCAACGGGCCAAGCGGAAAGGGACCAAGGGACAAGGTCCAACCGGCCAGGGGGCCCCTTTTTTTGAAAACGTATTAGGTATATAAATTAGAGGTTTTCAAGTTATTTTAATTTAGTAGACAAAATGAGCAGCAAGGCAGTAGCAGACTTACAATTTATTGTTGGAAATAATAAGCAATATTTCTTAAAAGAATTTTCTTTGATAACTGATGGGTCTCTGATACCGATGCTGTTTATGTTTAAACCACATTATTCGTTCGAGGAGTTAAATAGTGATGTTAAACAGCAAAATAAATCAATAAAACGCAAGTAAATGGTCTTGACTGGGATGATGGATTTATAGAATATTTAGAACTTAAAAATATCTTAAAGGAACATTTAAATTCATTTGATCTCGTTTACGTAAAGGGGTACCAGAAAAAGGAATTTTTAGATAAATTTGTTCCGAGTTCAGTAGAAGTTATCAATTTAGATAAGGACATACCATCTCTTCAGAAACTAAGGAATTTCACCACCATTTGCCCTCACCATCACATTACGGAAAATTTACAAAGAAGTGCTGTGAAAAATTGTATGAATTTATATATGTATTTAATAAAAGAAAATAATTGATTTTAAAAAATATTTGTTTTATTTATTGTTGACCAAGATATTTTTTCTGACAAACACAAAGGAATTTCATAAAATAGTCTGGAATAGTTACACTGAGCTATGTCTAAATTCATTGGAATGTAGAAATCTTCTTCTTCCAATCGTAGTTTATTCTTTTCAATACATCTCTCAAAATATTTGAATACATATTCTCGTATATTTAGTTCAGCTCCATTGTTATATGACATCACTGCGTGTATAAAATCTAGCATAAAACAAAAACGGGTGTAGTCATCTAGCTGCAATGTAAGTTTTTTAGGGCGCATGAGCATGATTAAATGTTAGCGAAAATCCTTTTGAATTTAATTTTGCTTGACTGTTTTTAAAATCGTGATAAAATGTATACCACTCCAAATATTTCATTTCGCTTATGACTTTGTTTTGTCGTTGGAAAATTATTGATGCAGAATTTTCAATATTAAATCCAATTTGAATTTTTATGGTTTGTTTTTTATCCAAAAATAAATCTAACTTAATAAAAGGTTCTGCGCTGGCTCGCCTTTTTGTGTTTCAAATACTTCTGATTTTGTTGGTTGCTCCATTGTTTTTTTTTTTGTTTTAACTGATGAATTCTATTTTAGAATTTTGTATTTATAGTTTTTCTGCACATTCTTTAAAAATTTTTCGAAATAATCTTTGTATTTTTTTATCGTTTTTAAGTGGGGATGATGTGTCGAATAAATTAAGAAAATATTTCATGCTTTTACGGGAGCTTCGCATCCATAGATATACACTACAATAATGTCCGCAAACAGATGTTAAATTACTTTGAAAACGATTATTGTTGAAAACAAAACATTTCGATTGATTTTGTAGAAATTTTATAATCTCATTGCGCGACGGCGGGTTTCCAAATGAATCAAAATCAATCAGGATGATTTCCAAATCCCTTTTCATTAGAAGTATCAGTATTTACCACCAAAATACTAGGTTTTGAAACTTGTTTTGGTAATTGGTCAAGCGCATAAATACCTCTAAAGATTTGTGTGTTAAATTTTTTACATTTCAGCACCTTTAAAATCGGAAGTGTATACATTATCTTGCAAACTCTTATTAAAGTTGTTAAAAATGCAGCTTTAAGTTTTCCATTTGTTAAGACTATATCGAATTTTTCAAGCAAATTTATTAAATTTTTAGTTGTTTTTTCGTTATCAATATAGCCAAACGAATAATTTTCAATATCTGTTCTTTTTAAATCTGTAGTGGGGAATTTATACTTCAATTCTTTTACAATAGTTTTACATTTTTCTTTTATTCCTGCTACAGCAAGATTTTTTACAAATATTGTATTGTTGTCGTCCGTACAGAACGATAAATCTACCAGAGCACAGGCCATTTTTAAATGAATAGAAGTGGTACACTGAACTTCTTTTTATATGTTTACGTAAACATTGCGATTTTTATCAATTTCGATATTGGCATCTTGGCAATTCTGCAAACACAATGCATGTTAGTGTTGAAGTTAATGGCGTACTGACTCTGGCTTCAATCTTTACTACTCCCTGGTTTAATAAACTCTGACATGTATCAGTTCTAGAACCATCTGGTGATAAATCAAAAGCTAGTATTGTATAACCTTTTGAAAATAGTTCTTTTGAAATTTGATATCCTCTATCAGAATGATGTATACCTGTTCCGCTAAATAATGTTAAATATGCACGAGAAGTGCAAAAATTATTCGATGTCAAACTTGTTTCAATTGCAGAGTTTGGTGTAGGTCACATATAATTGAAATTGAGTAAGATTTTGATGATTGAAATGGTATGGGTTTTTTGATCTTTTACCATTAAAATTTTCAATGTTTACCATACAAAATACAAGAGCTTTTGGTATTTGTCCTATAAATATATTTCCTAATGATATGTTGGAAGTGTTAGCTGGAATTGTAAATGTTTTGATTTCACTTCGAGTGGAAAAATATTTTGCGTTAGCCTTTTCCAATACAGTATTATGTGCTTTCAATATGCTAGGATTAATTGTTAAATGTTTCATGTATAATGTAGCTTCGAGAATTTTTAAATAGCTTTCATCGTTATCGTTAAAGAAAATATAAAAATCTTGTTTCTCTAATGCTAAAGAAATTCGAATGTCAACATTATTTAAAAGTAATTTGGAAGTATTGAAGAAATCTACATGTAATTTTCCCATTAATTCTACTATTGCAGAATTGTTGTATGATTTTTGTCTTTATTTAGAACCAGAATTGTTGAAATCATTTATATTTGGTTTATCCAATTCCCAACCAGATGCTTCCAGATGTGTTTGACTGGAATCTGTACCGTAATTTAGTAAAGTAGTTAAGTATGCTTTATAATGGTATAAGGAGTCTGAAGAAGTGATGTTTTTCCCGTTTAGACTTACACTACATTGTTTAATCAAAGAGTGTAATAAATTATTTACAACACTGGGTTGCGGGGCTGCTCTTGTACTAGTTCCGGTTCCTATTTTATCATTTGCACTCCACACTGATCCATCCTTTTTTAATATTTGAACTTTAAATTTGATGTAGGTTGAGGATAAATCTCGATATGTATCTCCATTTCCAAGCGAAACAAATTCTATAGTTGAAGGTGATGCCTCTAAAGAAGCTAAGGGATTGTATGCTTCCTCTTCTAAACGCAAAATAGTTGTTTGTACGGGTAATGACGCAAAAAGATCAAGCTCAGATTTTATACATTCCATTTTTAATTGAATATATCAGAACTTTTACTTTGCTTTTTTCGTCGTTTCGACTTTAAATGTTTCTTTTTCGAAACTGCTCGTCTTTTTATACAGCTTCGTCTTTTTATGGCTCACCGTCTTCCACCATACATCAAATGCAGTTGATTAACTACAGATTTTCGTAAATTTTTTATGCCACCTTTGCTTTGATCAATTACAGCTTCTTTTATGTTTGCACCATATGCTATATCATTTAAAATGTTTTTACTTGTGTTTACAGCCTCTTTTTTAATTAGGTCCCAACTTGATGTAAAAACTGGTTTCAAATAACGAATTAAACTTTCAAATATATTTCCGAAACCGCGACTTCTCTGTATAGGTGGATAAAATTGTAATAGAGGTCCAGTGTCGTGGAGACCCCCCCCCATTTCGATAAATAATATCTCACGTAAGCTCGTTCCATGTTTGATAGGATATCATATTTGAGTAGTAGTATTTATATGGTTTTTAGCAATCAATGCATTTTAAAGTGTAATACAATTTTTGTTGGATAGAAGCTTGGAACAAAATTTATTCCATCACCGTATTGGTTACAGATTTTAATAGCTATAGTTTCAAAAATATTTTTATAGTTATGTAATGGATATTTTCAAATTCAATATTTATAGGTATTCTACAATTTTCTATGTTAATAGCTCTCAATGCACGCACTTTACTACTTTCGAAAACAGATGATTGAACTATATCTGAATAAATCATCACCATTCCATTCAATTCATCTTTATTATTAGCAACAGCTAATTTGAATAGTTCAGGTAATTTTGTTTTGAAATTTTTTATATTTTTTTTCTGTTGAAATAATTTAGTTAATAATGTTTTTATAACTATGATTAATTTTTATATAGAAACTATGTTCATCGAAAGTTTGCAATATTCGAATTAAATCGTTCCGGTTAGATTGTGACACTTTTTTAAATGTTATATCATCATAATTTTTTGGGTTAGAGATGTATGCCAAAACTTCATTAAAAAATTCTTTCAAAACTTGGTTTCGAGTAAATCCGGGATTAGGAGTTATATTTTTAATAAGCGTTGGCAAAAAATTAAACTTCCAATCATCCAAATGTAATTCCGAATCATCATGTGAATAATATGTGTAACCTATAGATTTGCTTGCTTTGATTTTTTCAAGAGGTTTTTTAATGTTTGCAACATAAACATTGTACTGACCAATATTTATAAAAGCACATTTTTCTCTGTTACATTCTTCTGTTTTTAGGAAATCGTTCAGATATATTTCTAAGAGACCAACTTTCCAATTTCCATTTCTTAAATCAAAGTGAATAGGTAATTTATTTTCGAACGAAGCTAAAGTGTTGTCTGGAAACAGCTTTAAATTATTATTACTGAACAATCTTACATAGAAGTCATCTTGACTATCCATCTTTGTTAACTTCTTCTAAAACATATAATGGTACACTAGTTATATGTTGTCCATTGCGGTGTTGATGAAGTTCTTAGTTGTGGGCTTCTTAGTAAAGGTTTAAGTTTTCGTTTTTTTGTTTCAGGAAAGTGTGAAAGTATAGCTGTGGAAAGTGAACTGCCGGCCGATCTTAGTGTTTTCTTCTTTTCAGGAGATCGTACAACGGTAATTACATCACCACTTGGTGTTTCAAACATTCGATAATCAGAGCTTAGAGGTCTTTCTACTAATTTTTCATCTTTTAACATTTTAGTTTGAGCTAATTTGTTAAATGAATTTTCATCATCCAAATCATAATGTGTTAAATCGATATCCATATTTGAATGTTCTTTTTTAGGGTCATATTCAAACACACCATCAGTAACTAATGGCACAAAATTGGTTTGTGCTGAAGTTGATTTGTATTTAGGTAATTCAGTTTCTGTATATACATTTAGTTTAGAAAATTATTTTGTTTGAGTGCCTCTATCAAATTTAAGATTATTAACCTTTTCTGGTAAGTTTTTTCCGTGTCTTTTGTTAATTCCATATTTGATTCATATTTTTCCAATGGTTTTAATTTTTTATCATACAAAACTTTTTTCATTTTTTGATCTAATAGGTCCAAGTTTTTATCATCTTGAATTAATTTACTAAATTTTGAAAATATTTTTGGGGACATAACAATCATTCGCTGCATTATGTCTTACTAAGCAATTTTCCTATTACACCAGATAATATAGTTCCGATTAAAGTTGGTAAAAACCCACCATGTTGTACTAATATTTTTCGTTTGGCTTTTATACTTTTCTTTGTACAGGCTAAAAATCTTAATTGTTTTTTATGTTTTTTTAATTTTGCTTTTTGTGTTGGTGTTATCTTATTATTGCCATTTAGTACATTGATGGCAATTTCCGCAATGGTCTTTATATTATCATCATCACAATATTTAAGAACATTTTCAAGAAATTTCTTCTTCTTGCACTTTTCTAGTACATGTAACATATGTTGGTTTTTCTTCAACCGTTTCATACTTGTGACAGTTGTTTAAATCACCTGAAAAACAAATACAATATTCTTTTGAAAAAATATTAGTTCTAATTCGAAATAATTCGTTAATGTCTTGTGTTAAATCCAATACAATATAATCATGCGGCCTTGATGTTGACTCATTATATACTATCAAGAAACTTTTTACATTTTCAGGATATAGTTGTCTGGCTAGTGGAAAAATTTGCGATATATCTCTTGGGTTTTTAAAAAGTACTAAATATTTACAATTTAATGATATATCTCGTGAGAATTTCGCCTAATGAAAAACGTTTTGCGTTAATAATATGATAAACAAATTACGATGGTGAGAATCTTTAGTAAAAAGTTCACATACTTGTTTGTTTGCTGAATCTAACATTAAATCGTCTAAAACAATTAGAGTAGGTTTATTTTCATTTTCGCTAAGCTCTTCCGCAATGCCGATATAAAAATCTATATCAGGGAAATCTATATTTCTTGGAACAGCAGAAATTTCCGGGTTACACCATTTTATTTTTTCAATTTTGGGATGTATCAATCTACTAATATTTTTCATTAAGTTACATACAAATGTTGTTGTCCCACATCCAGATGGCCCCGCTACCATCATCGTAAATGGATGATTAAAATATATCATTGTCGGTTTGTGTTTTAAAAATGATTAAGAGGTAAAACAGTTTTGTCTTGAAATATATACATATATATATAAGCAACAAACTTGTATAATTTATACTCATTTTAAAAGATGGAAGTGAAAGAAGTGGAAGAGTTTTTAAAATCATATTCCTCTGTGTTATTAAATGAGCATAAGCAACGTATTTTTCACCTGTATGAATACTTTAAAGAATTTTCAATAACAGAAAAATTTGCGTCAATATTCGGAACTCATTTCGCTCTTTGTCCTTGGGCTTACGGCAACTCGTCATCTGCACCGGATACATGTAACTGTTACTCTATAGAAAATTATAAAATAGAATTGGAAAATCTGATTAAATGGTACAAGCATAATGTCAAAGGCACAAATAGTATCGGAACATAGAACAGCCAGACGAAACTTTCGTCGAAGAAAATTTATTCAAAAAGGTTTAAACGATACATGGCAAATCGATTTAGTAGAAATGATTCCATATGTATAGTATAACAAAGGAAATAAATATTTATTAACTGTAATAGATATCTTTTCGAAATATGCTTATGCTGAACCAATTAAATCTAAAAATGCTAATAACGTTTTACTTAGCAACCAAAACATTTTCAAACGTGCTGGAACACACCCAAAAAATATTCATTCCGATCAAGGGAAAGAATTTTTTAATAAGGAATTTAGAAAACTTATGGAAAGAAAAAAAATTAATCATTATCATACATATTCTGAAATGAAAGCATCCATAGTAGAACGTTTTAACCGTACTTTAAAAAATTCAATGTGGAAACAGTTCAGTTTTCAGGGTAATTATAATTGGATATCTATTTTACCCTCACTTATTGAGAAATACAATTCAACATATCACCGCACAATAAAACTTCAGCCAAAAAAAATTACAAAAGCAAACGAGAAATATATTTTGAAAAACATTTACATGCAACCAAAGTTTTATCAGAAAGCAAAATATAAAGTTGGAGATCATGTACGCACAAGTAAACACAAAGGAAACTTTGGAAAAGGTTATCAACCTTACTGGTCAACAGAAATATTCACAATTAAAGAAGTAAAATGCACAGATCCAATTACTTACAATTTACTTGATTATACAAAAACACCGATTTCAGGTTCTTTTTACGAGCCTCAACTTACTCGAGTCAAAAATCCTAATACTTTTCTTGTTGAAAAAATATTGAAAAGAAAAGAAAATCAGGTTTTTGTTAAATGGTTAGGTTTTGATGAAGATCACAATTTTTGGGTAAATAAAAACGATATTATATGAAACTTATTTTATATTATTTTATTTCTTTTATTATTTAAAAAAGTTTTTCAAATTATTTTTCAAATAAACATAGCGATTAATCACTAAATTCGACTTTTTTTCGTCACGATTTTGATTTTAAATAATTTAAAACTAAGATACAATAACAAGGTCAATATCTGCATTTTATTTATCTCATATAATACCTATAACAATTGCATTTTTGCCTTTATATTGTATTACAATGTCTGGTTGGCCGTAAAAAAAAAAAGCCCTTAAAAATTTGCACTCTAGCCAAAGACTTTTAAAACATTTTTTTTATGTTTGCAATGAGTCGGCCCACATTAGGATACTGACATCTCACTTGCTCACATACTCAGTGAAGCCCATGAGTAAGGCAAGTTATATGAGTGATTTTGGGATAAAATGTTTATATAGCTCTTGCAGATTTGACCATATATGGTGCAGCGTCTGTTATAAATAGCAACATTGAAGCTTTGTTGAAGCTTGCTCTCAAAATGGTTATAGATTCGTCAAAAGAACGAGGAATTGTTGTATGATTTGCTTTATCAAGCAATGCGCATTTTAATAAAAAATTTTGTTTTGCAATCTCCTCCTCGGCATCCAAAATACCAATAATTACATTTGCCACATATCTACCAGTTGCATCTGTAGTCTCACCAATTGAAAACCACAAAAATCGATTTTTGACACTATTTTTAATTTTTTCTATTGTGGATCTAAATAAGGTTTTGTATCCACAATAGAAAAAAGGCTTGGTACGAAGAGTACCGTCAGATGGTATTTTGTGATCCGTATATTTTTCTAAAAAAATGTGGAATTTTGGTATTTTGGATTTTGTATAAAGGAATATCCGCGGCAAGAAGCCCTTCACCTAAATCTTCGGCAAATTGGTCATCTTTTGAGGCGGCAGAAGTTTCTCCAAGAAATTGCTGTGATATCTTAGTGACACTCCTTTCTTTTAATTCCTTGTGTTTAGCACTTCCTAGGTGTTGTTTTACAACAAATAATTTTTCTCCTGATACAGACTTATTGCACACCTTGCAAAACAGTACTTTTCCATCAGTTTTAAAATCTGGAAACTCCCTAACATATTCTATTAATTTGTTTGACTAAGTTTTTTTTTCTTTCGGCATGTTTCTACAAGTTTAAAATTTTAAAAGAATTTATAATTTTATATTCAAAAATAGGATTTTTTTACCACTTTGTGCAACTTTTCTTTTATGTTCATTTGTTCTAAGATGATAACTCCAATTCGATGTAAAAATATTCCATTTAGTGCAATATTTGTTAATTTTAGAATGTCGGTCCAAATTATATTTTGATTGAAATGTTTTTTGACATAGATACATTACATTCAAATTTTGTACTTAATTTCAACTTTTATGCTTGTACTTCCATTATTAAAAATAAAGATAAAAAACTTTAATAAATTAAAAGCACGAATGTATACTAGTTCTTTCAAACTGAAACTACTTTAAAACACATTTTATTTTATTATTTTTTTTTTTTTTAACTAAACGAACGTGATTTACGTTTTATATTTCTTTTTTTTATTTACATTACCATTAAGCTCCACATTTACCAGAACCGCCACCAGCCACCGCCATAAAGCATTCACAAATATGGTTCAAATCACTGAAACTAATCCAATGTGATAATCACCAATCACAACCTTTATTATCCACTCTACACTTTCAGCCTAAAAATATTAATATTATCAGAATTATCATCCATTTTCCACTTTCAGCCTTAAGTAGGGGCTTCGGTAGTCTATTGGGTAGACATGTGGCGTATTAACTGAAAGAGTGTGGGTCCAATCCCTACACAGGTCGTAAGTACTTTTTTCTTTACATACCCCCTTACGACCAAATATAATGTAAATATATAGTATATAATATAAACAAAATAAATAATATTAGTATATAATTTAATAATAGTATAAAAACCTATAATGGTCTTGGTAGCCGATGGTTCAATAATATTGTATTACATTTATCTATGTAATATTAATATAAATACAATAAATAAATAAATAAATAGAATCCCCATTGCTCATCGCTCCTTGGAATAGAACCTCGTTATTCTGACCACTCATACCTTTTGGCTAAATAATATAAACAATCAAAGAGGCATATAATTTAATAAATGGATAGGAATGAACAAAATTAATCATAGAATTAAATTATATATAACTTTATATTTAAATTAGATTTTGAAGAGTCTCAACACACCCAAGAATAAATTCTTTTCTAGACTTAGTTTGAACTGATGTAAGAAAATCTAAACAAGTTGACGACTGTAGCATACGATAGCGACTATAGAGCAACATGTTTCTCATTCTCACTTAATATAGAAAATCTGACAAACCAAGTAATTGAAAGTGAAAAAAAATACATATTTAAAAAAATTAACTGGAAAAATTTAGAAAACGGTTAGACATAAATTACCAAAATGAGTACAGAAACTCTACAAATATTATCGAAGATAATACCAATATATATAAAATAATATTGATCACCATTTAGTTAAATTAAATAAAACAATAGTGAACACCATTAAAGAAACAGTTCCAACAGTTAAAAACAAAAATTTTCTTCAAAGATTCTATTCACCAAAACTAAAAAAACTTTTAAAAGAAAAAAATAAATAAATGAATAATATCCTCAAAATTTATAAACAGAATCTGAACTTTTCTTTTCACAAAATAACTTTACTAAAAAGTCTCTTGAAAAATATTAGTAAACTAATAAAAGAACAAATAAATATAGAAATCAATTCTAATTGGCAAAATAAAATAAATAAAATATCACCATCAAACCCGAACATGTTTGGTGAAATTAACAAGCTTTTTAAGTGTAAATCTTACGAAAACATTAAATCATTAAACATTAATTCGAACTATCAACACTTATTAACACAAAATAATATAAATATTTCCAAGCTAAAGACAACAACTTCAGGTAAATCCATCTTAAACAATCCACCAGAAATATTTAAAACAATAGGTACTTACATACAACAAATCCATAATGTGGAATTATTACCTAATAATACTTTTCATGGCAGAATAATTGAAAAAATTAAATTATTAAAACAGAGGGGGAAATAAAAGGAAATAGAAAATATTACTCTGTGTAATTTTAGTGATGAAAATAAATCTTCAAATCAATA
Source organism: Poecilobothrus nobilitatus (assembly GCA_947095535.1). NCBI lineage: Eukaryota > Metazoa > Arthropoda > Insecta > Diptera > Dolichopodidae > Poecilobothrus > Poecilobothrus nobilitatus. The sequence goes on from OX352772.1 coordinate 172,929,276, forward strand.
TACTGAAAATTCTTATTTCACTAACTTTGAAGATCTTATTCAAAAATTTAGAAACTTGAAAAACAAAACTAGTTACGGCGAAGATGGCATATGAAACATAATGTTAACGAATCTGAGCATAAATTTGATAAAAAAATACGTTATCTTATTTAAAAATTGCTTAAATCATTCTTATTTTCCAAAAACCTGGAGAAAAGCGAAAGTATTATTATTTACCAGGAAAAGGCCCAGGTGATCCCCATAGCTATAGGCCTATAAGCTTATGTCCAAATATAAGCAAAATATACGAAATGCTAATTAATGAAAACATAACTTGTTTCTAAAAGATAAAGATATCATGCCGGAAAATCAATTCGGCTTCCGATATAAACATAGTAATATACATGCCATTACAAAAATAACTTCCGATATTTGTTGGTATCTAAATAAAAATTGGGAAATAGGAGCTTGTCTCATAGATCTTGAGAAAGCCTTTAACAGCGTCTGGATTGATGGACTAATTTATAAGTTTATCAAATATAAGTTGCCAGAACATAAAATCATTTTAATAATGAATATGATATATGAAAACTCGTTCTATATGACACATAATGATAAAATGATTGCGACAAAAATTACGTAATAGAAAATGGTTTGCAGGAAGGGGCAGTAAACTCCCCAATTCTTTTCTCTATTTATATAATTGAATTGTTAAATTTAGTTAATTCAATGAAAGGCGATAACTATGTTCTTGCTTTCGCAGATGACTTTGTAGTTTATTCAGCAAAGGATTATATAGAAAGTATACAAAGTTCTCAACAAAAAATGTTCAATATAATTGCAGACTACTGTAAAATATGGTTATTAAAAATAAATTACAACAAATTCGAAACGATTCTTTTCCGGAATACAGTAAATAAGCTTAACACAAACATGAGAAAAAATTGGAAGAATTACTTTATCAAACACAATAATGTAATGCTAAAAAATAAAAAAATGGTTAAATATTTAGGAGTTCACTTACACCAAAACCAAAATTACATCGAACACATAAATTATGCATTAGATAAAGCAAGCAAAGCATTAATGGCCTGCAAAAATTTATTTTATAATCAAATAATAACTCATCAAGATAAGAGCATATGTTATAAAACACTCATAAGACCAATTATCACCTATGCATCTCCAATCTGGTACAATATTAGTACCAGCTCAATGTAAAAACTTCGTAAATTCGAAAGAAAGTGTATTAGAACATGTATTTATAAATACCGTAAACCCGAGACTTATTATAAACATTTTTATTCAAATAAATACATATACAAAGAGTCAAACATGACAAGAATTGACAATTTTATTATAAAATTGATCAGAAATCATTTTGGCAGAGCATTGGAAATTCCTGAGAATAGTTTAATATCCCACATATATTATCATACCGGCGAGTACATAAAGAAAACATTTATATCGGGTTACATTGCACCCGAACATTTTATTTATTTGGATAAAGAAGGGTATTTCATCGCTCCTTAAAATAGAGCCCCCTTATCCTAACTACTCTGGTACAATAGATTCAGGTAGCTGCCATGCCATACAACTTCACAATTTACATAAATATATCTCGGTAGCTCGGTATTAAAACATCCGAAATATTTTAAAATATGATCAAGTTTTATAGAAACAGGATATATTAGATTCATACGGGTATCCAAGAGTTGACACAGTCTACTCTACTGCACTCTTCCTCGTTTGTAAAATGTTGTCTTATTTTACGAAATTCTAAGAAAATGTTCAAATTTTGGTGCAAGCCACAGTTATAAACAGTTTGTATTGTATTGTCTTTTGCCGCTATTTAATAAAAAGCTGGCAAGATTTTCTTTTTTTGTTTCTTTATAATGTTTGAATTTTCAGATATTAAAATTATTTGCGTAATAAACGAACAATATGGCTAAATATATCATAATCAGTTATAGACGTAACATAAATTCATTACAATTCTTAATATATAAACTAATAAAAATAACCTTTCTTACAAAAAAAAGATAGTTCAGAGTAAATTCTTATTATTGCTTAGAGACTACAATTATAAAATGCATAATAATATTTTTCAAAATTTAAATTATAAGAATTTGTATTTTATTATTTTACATCTATTCTATTTATTTTTTGTACATTTCTTTTCTATTTTTTTTTTATTCATATTGATTTCCAATTTTGTAAAAATTTTTGTTTTGGTTACATATGGATTAAATACAAGTGCTTTTTTAACAGCTTTTTATTAACTTGGTTGGGTAAAGGATGGAATCTTAGAAGCCATTTTAAACACACTTCCCGTTGAGCTAGAGACTTGAAATTTCCTTCATTAGATCAGATCCCGATGACAATACATGATTTTAAAATAATAATATCGAAAAACATTAGAGAAAATAGCTTAATTTCAAAATTAAATTTTTATACAAAGATATAACAGAATTTTTAACAGAATTATTACAGAACCAAAATAAAACATTTTATCTAAATTTACTAAACTCACCAATGCCAATACCAATACGTATACTTAATACATAAATGTTTTTTTTTTCTAGAAAAGACTATTGTTTTTTATGTAGCCCATTGCATTGTATGCGTACATATACATAGGTACATACTTCAAAATATATAATAATATGTGCTTCGAAAATATTTTTGGTTTAAAGCGATGAATTTGAAAGATATAATGAATTTGAAGTGTATAATTCATTATGGATTTACTTAAAATTTAGTAAGCAAGTGTTAAATTTAAGTTTTTTTTCATCAAATCAATTGATTTTTAGTATACATTTTTATTTATAAAAGCAATGTGTTTATTTTTAATATTTATATAGACATGTGTTTTTCCTTTCTTAATTATAATTAAAATAGGGCTTTTCTTTCGAAACTCTTAACATATTAAAATTACATATTATGGCCCTAAGATTGATATCTAAATTGGGAGCTGCCTTTAAATTAAGATATATTAGGGAACGATGATCTGCACCACTAATGCCTTTTTCTGAAGTATAAAAACTAAGAATATATTTCCAATTACGTAAAAACATTAAACAACAAAAAAAATATATATTAAAAATAAGAAATCCAATCTTTTTTAAAAATAGTGAATAACAACAATATTTTTCTTTTCAATAACAATAATTATGAATTAAACATAAAATATATGTACATACATACATATATATCTACATCGTCTAGAAAAAGCAAAATAATTTTTGTTTAATTCAAAAACATTAGCATTTAGAAGTAAGCAATTTAATATATTCTCAATTACATACTTTTAAAACCAAATTTTTTTACTACATATGTAGGTACAAACATGTACAAAAATGGTATGCATATTTTTATGTGTGCTGTACTATTACAAATCTGCTAACACAGTCACACCAAATTCCCAAATTCCCAACTATTATTATTTAGTTGATTCATCGATTTATTATTTTTTAATATGTAGGCAACAGTTATATTTAAATGAATGGACGGTAAACATAAACGAGCAAAAAAAATTGTATGTATGCATGCATATGAATGGACGGTTAACATAAACGAACAAAAAAACAAGGTAGAATGTAAACCAACGGTTTTTAAAAGCGCACATTTCCAAAACTCAATACAAACTGTTTAGAAGTGTGACTTACACCAAAATTTGAAAATTTCATGTAATAAGAAAAAACTTGAAAATAGGACATTTTTGAGATTTTGAGGGGCCGTAAGTCCGGAATCCTATATAACTAAGAAAAGCTGTTAACACACGCAAAAATATATTATTGAAGCTTTAATTTTTATGTTTTGCCGAAGAAAAATTTTTACAGGTGCCTAAGTTACAGGTGTCTAAAAATAGCAAATTTTCAATTTTTCAGGCGTAATAACTCTTAAAAAGGGGGCGCTACCAAAAAATTTTCTAAGGAAACTTATACTAATTCTAAAAGTTCTTTCTTGTCTCAAAATTTCAGGTTCCTATCTAAAGGGGTACCGGAGTTATGAAAAAAGAAATTTCATGCAAAATGTGGTTTTCACATAACGGTAAATTTAAAACGTAAATTACAAAATATTATATAATTTTGATATTGTTTTATATAGATAATAAAATTTTCGATCTTCTACCGGTTTTAGATTGCAAAACTATTACGCAAAGCCCGAGATATATACATCTGAAAATGGGGCTTTTTTACAATTTTGAAGAGCTGCAGCTTTGGAACTCTTTACAACTAAAATAAACCTTTCACACACGTAAAAATATATTATTGTAGCTTTAATTTTCATGTCTTGCCGAAGAAACATTTTTACAGGTGCCTAAGTTACAGGTGTCTAAAAATAGCAAATTTTAAATTTTTGAGGCGTAATAACTCTTAAAGCGGGGGCGTTACCAAAAAATTTTCTGAGGAAACTTATACTAATTCTAAAAGTTCTTTCTTGTCTCAAAATTTCAGGTTCCTATCTAAAGGGGTGCCGGAGTTATGAAAAAAGAAATTTCATGCAAAATGTGGTTTTCACATAACGGTAAATTTAAAACGTAAATTACAAAATATTACATAATTTTGATATTGTTTTATATAGATAATAAAATTTTCGATCTTCTACCGGTTTTAGATTGCAAAACTATTACGCAGAGCCCGAGATATATACATCTGAAAATGGGGCTTTTTTACAATTTTGAAGAGCTGCAACTTTGGAACCCTTTACAACTAAAATAAACCTTTCACACACATAAAAATATATTATTGTAGCTTTAATTTTTACATCTTGCAGAAGTAAAATGTGTGCAGGTTCCTAAGTTACAGGTGTTTAAAAATAGCAAATTTTCAATTTTTAAGCCCTAATAGCTCATAAACAGGGAGTGGTCCGAAAAAATTTTCTGAGCAAACTTATACTGATTCTAAAAGTTCTTTCTTGCCTCAAAATTTCAAGCTTCTATCTAGAAGCGTGCCGGAGTTATGAAAGTAGAAAAATCATGCAAAATTTAGTTTTCACATAACGGTAAATTTAAATACTAAATTTAAAAAAATTGTATAATTTTGATATAAATTTACAAAGTTAAAAGAAATGCCTGTCGAATGACGTTTTCAGATTGAAAAAATCTTAATCAGAACATAAGATATATGCATTTAAAAATAGGGCTTTTTCAAAGTTTGAGGGGGTGTAGCTCCGTAATGGGGGGGCTACATGAAAAAGTTGTTCCACAAAATTATTTTTTTTATGAGACCTACCTATGGTTAAAATTTTTTTTCTCTATCTTCAACGGTGTAGAAGTTTTGTAAACAGACGGACGGACGGACGGACGGACGGACGGACAGAGTGAAACTAATAAGCACATTTTTTCAAAATTTTTTTGGAAATGTGCTAAAAATGCAGAATGTTGTATAGCTAATAATTTCTATTTTTTAAATAGACTGTATGCATAAATTTAATATTAAAAAAAAAAATAAGTTCTTAGCGTACCTAAATAACAGAAAAAAAAAAGTAAAATGTAATACTGGAAGAAAAATAAAAACGAATAGAAAAAAAAGAGAATTTTTAAAGGCTATTTCTTATGTATATGTGCACATCTGATATTTACCCACATAACAAATAGAAAAAAAAAAATATTAAAATGTTATAATATGAAAAGAAAGAAAAAAAACAAAGCAGTGTATAAATCAAAGTTTTTAAAGGGTCGCATTTTTAAGTGGAAATAAAGAACATTATAAAATTGCAATATTTTTATTTAAATTTTGAATATAGCTATGCAATGTTTTCTTAATTTTTTAAAAATTTTGCCGCATTATGATATAATGTAACACTGAGAAGTTCAGCCCACAATATAGATACAGATGTATATGAATGAATATATGGCTATTTATGTTTGTAGTTATAGAGATTTATTATTTTTTAATATGTAGGCAACAGTTATATTTATATGAATGGACGGTAAACATAAACGAACAAAAAAAAATGTTATGTATGCATATGAATGGACGGTAAATATAAACGAACAAAAAAAAATTCAGAATGTTCTATAGGTTATAATTTATATTTTTTTAAATAGAATGCATGTATAAATTAAACATTTAAAAAAAAAGAAATACTTAGCGTACCTAAATAACAGAAAACAAAAAAAAAGGGAAATGTAATACTGGAAGAAAAATAAAAACGAATAGAAAAAAAAGAGAACAAAATATGTTACTTTGATTGTTTTTAAATATTTTTAAAGTCTATTTCTTATGTAAGTTATAATAAAAGAATTTATAATCTTTTAAAAAATAATTTTATTACTGTTACAATAAGGTTTCTTGCTTAAGACTGATTTTACATTTTAATTTCCAAAGTTTTTATAATAAAATTATGTTAACATTAACAATTTTTGAATAAGAATTTACAATAAAAAATATTAACCTAATTATTTGAAAACATTCTAATTTTAATTAAAACCGGATGCGCGTGCAATAATTGAATTTGGTGTGAACCAAATTAAATTTATATTCCCAAATTGCGATTTTGCTGATTTAGCAGATTAGCTGTTATGTTATATTGCCTGTTGTACTGTTATGTTAACTCCTCCCCTTTCAAAAATCCGCGTCGTGGATTAAAAGTTGAGTTTGATTAGTTCTAATTGGTTGGTTACGTCTTGATTAGATGAGTTTGTTTGAGGTATGACCCAATTCTTTCGGTACTTTTGATGTAACAGGAAAATGACAACTAAGATAATGCCTGAAATTGTTGGCCATCCAATGATATTAACGAGCTTTGAAATTTGGTAGTTCTGGAATAATTCTTGTAGTTTTCCCAGATTTGTTAGGTGTAGTTTATGTAAATATTTCAGGTTGAGTCTAATGCCATTCGTTGTAATGTTGGTTCTTAAAATCGGCGGTAGGACTTCCGACCATTTAACTTCTTTATTGTTGAATTTCTTGTTTTTCAGTTGAAAGCTCTCATTTTGGTATTTTATTATGAAGCTTCCCTCTAGATGTTTTGTTGAGTTGTCGTAGAAAAGACTTCCATTAAAATTTGTTGTAAAAATTATGTTTTCGTTCAGAGAATCAATTATTTCATTATCACTGAATTCATATTCATTATATTGTTGCCTAACCTTATTATATTCGTTGAGAATCTCATTGGTTTTTTCTACAAAAGCTTTATTTATTTTATATTGCTCGTTATTACTTTAAATTATGTCATTCTGGCTTTTCATTATCTTTTCCCAGTCAGCAGCATCTGGGTTCCCTGCGATCCACTTCCATGCGGATCCTATCCAATTTATTGATCTTTTTTTTCTTGGTTTTTCCTGTACTAGGTCTTCAATTAACCGTTCAATTTCTTTAAGCTGATATATTGACTGGTCTTTTATGCTATTTGCTGGGTCTATATGTTGTATTGAATTTGATGCTCTTTCCAATATTTCAATGTAGTTTGTTAACTCAATGACGTGGACTTTTTTCAATTTTCCGCCAATAACGCGGCCATTGCCTTGCTTTATAGTTACTATGGGAGTGTGATATTCGTAAATGTTAAGTTGAGCTGCCAACCTGCATAAGGTTAGTCTAAAAAAAAAATAAAAAAGAATTAGGTTTTTAATTAATATTCTTAATATGAGTTTTATGAATCCTAAATATGATTATGTAAATATGAAGGATTTCTGTTTTATATGTCGGTACCGGTGTTGGTTGAAGCTCTGGTTTATTTGGGTGTCTGTCATATTTATTTGTGTTGCAAATTTCGTAAGTTTTTGTATACTTCCTTATCAGTGCTGCCATCTGTGGGAAGTAGTATCTCTCTAAAATTTGATCTTTATTCTCATTCCAGTTGCGATGAGCCCTTCGGTGTTCTGTTTTTATGATGTTGAACTTGTTTTCTTCTGATGTTATATCTTCAACTACTCTTTATGTTATTCTAATTTTATAGTTTGCGAAATGTTCCTTATACAAGTCTTGTAGTATTTGAATATGTTCTTCTGGAATTTTTAGTCCATTCGTAACTGATGGGTTTAGTTTTTTTTTCAAAATATCAGTTAAATTTTCTTTGCTTATTATTTGTAAGGAAATATGATGTCTTTTATATGATGGAAAAGGTTCTTCTATTGCAAAACTTTCTTTTCCTTGTTTTATGATAATCTGATTTCTGAAAATATTAATTGGAGCTTCGCAGTGTGGTATTAAATCCGTGCTGTCCTCCTTCGCACTATGAGCTGTATCCGTTAAAGAGGATGTTAAAACATTTGCTTCCAATTGTAATCTTGAAAGTGCGTCGGCTACTTTGTTAGTGCATCCTGGCTTAAAAATTAATTCGTAATTGAACTCCTCTATTCTAGCTTTCCATCTTTTTAACTTTGCATTGTTGTTTCTGTTGCTTAAGCTGAACGTTAACGGCTGATGGTCAGTAGTATTTTCACTTTTTTTGCACCGTACAGGTAATTTCTAAGATTGTCCAAAGCCCATACTATCGCCAACATTTCCTTTTCATTCGTTGCGTAGTTTTCTTTCGTGTTGTTCAGTGATCTGGATATATTTATTGGGCGGTCTTTGCCGATTTCACCCTGTGAAAGCACAGCTCCAATTGCTTGATTCGACGTGTCAGTTGTAAGAATAAATGGTTTCTCAAAATTTGGAGAAATCAAAATTTCTGAGGAAGATAATAATTTTTTTAGAGAGTTGAAAGATTCTAATTCTTCTTGGTTTAACCTTATTTTAATTCTTTTCGACTGATTTGCTTTTATTAGACCATTTTCTCCTCTTGTAAGGTTTGTGAGTGGCTTTGCGATCTTAGCGAAGTCTTTAATAAAGCGCCTGTAATATGAAGCGAGACCTAAGAAACCTTTTAAGTCTTTCAAATTTTCTGGAGGTTTGATATTTTTAATTTCCAATATTTTCCTGGGATCAGGTTTTATTCCTTTACTAGTTATTACATATCCCAAAAACTCCGTTTCATCCTTTAGAAATTCTGTTTTATCTAAATTAACCTTGAGTTTAGCCTCCTCTAATTTTGCAAATATCTTTTCAATATTTTTAAAGTGCTCTTCTTTTGTTTCTCCTCCAAAAATTATAACATCATCGATGTACACATAGCATATTTTACCAATGTATTCTTTTAGTACATCATCGACCATGCGTTGAAAAATGGCCGGTGCATTTTTCAGGCCGAATGGGAACGTGGTGAACTCGTATTTACCATTCATTGTCGAAAATGCCGTTTTTGGTATGTCAGCTTCTCTCATTTTTATCTGATGAAACCCTGATGTTAAATCAATCGTTGTGAAATATTTTGAATTTCCAAGATTTGATATGGTGTTGGATATATCCGGAATTGGATACGTATCAGCTGTTGTTACCGCATTTAATTTTTTAAAATCGATCACCATTCTGTATTTTCTTATACCGGAAGCGACCATTTTTTTATCGACAATCCAGACCGGTGAATTATAAGGACTCTTTGACGGTCTTATGATTCCATTCCTCCAAAAGTTTGTTGATCTGTTTTTCTACCTCGGAACGCATATTTGCTGGATACGGATATGATTTGGTGTAGATTGGTTCATCTGTTATGGTTTTTATTTCGGCTTGAACGCTTGTATCAGCAATTTCCTGGTTGTTTAGTGGACCGAAAATTTTGTGAAATTTTTCAACTAAATTTTTTAATTTTTTCTTTATTTCTTCGTCTAAATGTTCATCTCTTATTTCGATCGCGTTGACTTGTATTGATTTTTTTTCTTTATTATTTTTTCGATCAATTACAGCTTCTAATTTTTTAAGCGTGTCATCTCCTATGATTCCATCGAATGACTGTAGTCCAGGACGAATAAAAAAATCAATTAAAGAATCATTTTCAATACTTGCAAAAAATTTTCCGGTTATTTTTTCTGTAATAATGACGTCACCTCCTGCTGATCGAATTTTGAAAGCATTGATTGTTGGTTTGGTATTAGTTGCTATATCGGATTTTATAAAATTTTTATTCGCTCCCGTATCTATGAGAAATTTTAGAATATCTCCATTTCTGGTTTTATACTCTAGGTATGGTACGCTAGAGAGGCTTCCATCATAAAATTTAATTCGACAGTTGTTTCCTCTTGTATTCCTCCGTTATCATAATCTTCGCAATTCTCATCCATATATTCCTCATATGCTTCATCGTAGTTATATGGTTCCAATTGGAATAACCTCTCTTGTTTGTGAGGGTAATTGTCTGAATCGTTATCTCTTTTTGTTGCTATATTTTCTTGAGTAATTGGGCGATTAATATAGTTCACTTGCTTGCTTTGTATCGATTTGTCAACTTCCATCGGTGTTGGTGGTTTGAGTTGTGTTGGTCGTTGCGGTGGTGAACTGTATCTTTGAGCGTTATATACTAAATTTTTCTGTTGCGGTGTTATGTTATTCACTGGTCTGCGTGGTTATGAAAGTGGTCTTGACATCTGATTTATAGGTGCAGTTACTGAGTTATTGTAGCTTCTATTATGTATTGCGAAATTTCTGAAATTTAAATTTTGTATTTCCAAACATGTGGTGTATGCCTCTGGTAACGTCTGAGGTCTCTGTATTATAAGCATTTTCGATATTTCTCCGTGCAGTCCTCTAATGAAAACATCTAACGCTTTATTCCTGTATGATTCTATTAGTGCTTTTATTGTCTCGTTACTGTGATCCTCTGTTTTGATTTTGTTGACTATCAATGAAACCTGGTTTTTTATTGTGGCGTAAAATTCGTCTATTGTCATCCTTTTTTGTATCAAACTGCTTAAAATATGTTCAAGCGTCCTTAAATCCCTTTTGTCTGCATAATGGAGAGATAGTACCTTTTTGATCGTTGCCCAGTCATCATCAAAAACATTATACGAAATTAGGGCTGCATCTGCATTTCCCCTAATTTTTTGCCTAATACTTTGTAGTATTGCTCTATATATGGGCTTTGACTGCATAACTTTGTAATCCTCTAATATTGATTCCACACTATGGACCCATGAAATGTATTGTGTGGGATTTCCGTCAAATGTTTGCAGCTCCTTTACACAATCTGGTAATTTACTGATGGATTTGAGATCGTCTTCCGTTTTCGGTGTTGTTAGTACTATCGAGTTTGCTGTTGGTTTCGAGGCTGTTGGTTTCGGATGGTATTTTCCAAATCTTCTAGCCTTCTTTGTAGAGCTCTTGTTAATTCTATTTGTGCGTTGACCGCTCCATTTAAGTTACTAACGGCAACCGCAATGTCTTCTACTTTAGTCATTTTAAATATTTTTTGTGGATTTTCTTATAAATTTTATATTTTATGCTTTTATATTATAAATTTTGTATTTTTTATATTAAGGTTATGGTATTTTTGATTTTATAAAAATTTTTAGAAAACCTTATTTTTGATAAAAAAGATATTTTTTTGATACCCGTACGATAGGATCGGGTATAATAAAATTACTCCTCCGTTTGTAACACCTCGAAATAAGCGAGCTAGATATACCTTCAAAGGTATGGATCGGATCAGAAAAAAATTCTAAGACTTTTGAGCCATGTCCGTCCGTCCGTCCGTCCGTCCGTCAGCACGCTAACTCAAAAACTAAGAAAGCTAGAATCTTGAAATTTACACAAAATATTTTGGGAGTAATTTGTAGGTTCCCTATTTTTTTTGGTTGAGTTTGGACCAAGCCTTAGGGTAGCTCTCGAACACCTAACTTTTAGATCCCCACATTTTTTTTGCAATAGAGCTATAAAATTTTAACTACTATAGATCTCACAAAAATATTAATTTTATTTTTAATAACAGTTTTTTGTAGCCCCACCCGTTACGGGGCTACAGCTCCCCAAAGGTTCAAAAAAGCGCTATATTTAAATTGTTATAGCACAAGTTGTATAAGGTATATCTTCATTTTGAAAACGCCAAATGATTACTACTTTTATTAGCTTTGAAAGTATATATAGAATAAATATATATTTGTGGCATACGGTGTCTTAATTTACCGTTATGCGAAACTAAAATTTTGCAAAATTCTTTAACCCTTCTATCTTCTAAACGGTTTAAGTTGGAAACTTGAAATTTTGACAGATGTTAGATCTTTGAAAATAAGTATGAGTCATTTCAGAAATTTTTTTTGTATCACCCCCCGTTTAGGAGCTGTAAGGAGTCAAAAACTGAAAATTTCCTAACTTGAACACCTGTTAGAATTTTTTTGAAGTAATACACAAAAATTAAAGCTTCAACATTATACTCTTATTTCTCTTAACAACTTTTTTTAATAATATAGGGTTACTTTATAATTGACGAAAGTGTTACTTGATTTTTTCAAATTTTCTAACAAATTTCTTCAACAAATTTTTTGCATTTGTTTTATTCGATAATTTGAAATTGTTGAGGATATAATGCGTAGTACATAAAAATGTAAATAAATATACAACATAACGGTTGCTTGAAGAATTTTTATTTATATGATATTGATATACATACATACTTATATAATATCATGTTTATTTACATATCGTATATGTCACTAGTGAATGAATGATAAGAGTATATATGTATATTATATAGCGCCGTATTTACATACATATATGTATTTTATTGTACTTATAAGAAATTACTCTGTCAATGGAATATTTAAATATAATATAATATAATATTTAAAATTATATTTACTATTTTGTACTAAGTAAATTTAATATACATTTACCGCTTAGTATTAAATGGTACTATAGAATATTTGAAAAAGTTTTGGATTGATAATCGTTATGTGAAAGGTTAGAATCTGCTTTCGAAGAATGTACATATAAACATATAGTTTGAATATATGTACAACCCATAGTTCTAGAAATTATAAAATTCACCCAAATTATTTTAAAATATTAAAATATTAAAAAAATAATATTGTGAGCAGAGTGACAGACTGTTAACATACTAACGGTTCGTACGGGTATCTAAGAGTTGACAAAGGCAACTGTATTCTTCCTCGTGTTTTTTTTTTTTATATTTTAAAAAAAAATTTTATTTATAGTTTTTATACTTTTCGGAGTCTTATTTTTAGTTAATAAAGTAGATTTTTCTTATAAATTTTATATTTTAAGCCTTTATTTTATATTTATAAATTTTATATTAAGGTTATAATATTTTTGATTCTATAAAATTTTTGTTTTAGAAAATCTTATATTTGATAAAAAAGGTCTTTTTGTAAAAAATTTTATTTATAGTTTTTATAGATTTTATTTTATTTATTTTTTTTTTTTTTATATTTTTTATTAAATTCAATTTTATTTTCCCTTTTTGTCGGAGTTTTATTTTTAATTAATAAAGTAGATTCTACTTACAGTAATAATGTTGAGGCCTTTATCATGGTTAGAAAGGGTAGCCTTGGTTTTTACCCAGAAGAACTAAGTTCTGTTTTTTTGAGTCTTGAATAACCTTGTTTTGTTGTGCCGGTGGATGTACTGTATTTCTCCCGTTTGAACGTATGTGTTATTGGTTTTTTACAAAAGTCCTACTAATGGTACACCTACAATCACTATTGTCACTCGATTATAAAGAAGATTCTTAATTTTTATTAATAAAAGGTTCACTTTTTTTGGTAAATTAGATAATTTTCACTATTTTTTCTAATTTTCACAAAAATGTTCTGTTTTTTTTTTTTTTTTTTATAAATTATATTAAGTTTTTTCTTTTTTTTTAGTATATTTCAGTGTCGGAAAAAATCGGTTAAAATAATTTTTTATGGCGCTCGGGCGCCAGTTATAATAAAAGCATTTTTTAAAAAATAATTTTATTACTGTTACAATAAGGTTTCTTGCTTAAGACTGATTTTACATTTTAATTTCCAAAGTTTTTATAATAAAATTATGTTAACATTAACAATTTTTGAATAAGAATTTACAATAAAAAATATTAACCTAATTATGTGAAAACATTCTAATTTTAATTAAAACCGGATGCGCGTGCAATAATTGAATTTGGTGTGAACCAAATTAAATTTATATTCCCAAATTGCGATTTTGCTGATTTATCAGATTAGCTGTTATGTTATATTGCCTATTGTACTGTTATGTTAACTTGTATATGTGCACATCTGATATTTACTCACATAACAGATAAAAAATAAAAATATTAAAATGTTATGTTATGAAAAGAAAGAAAAAAAACAAGGCAGTGTATGAATCAAAGTTTTTAAAGGGTCGCATTTTTAAGTGGAAATAAAGAACATTATAAAATTGCAATAACAATTTTATTTAAATTTTTAATTTTGCTATGCAATGTTTCCTTAATTTTTTAAAAATCTCGCCACAATATATATACAATATAACAATCAGAAGTTCAGATCATTATATAGTATCCATAATACCATAATATGTATATGAATGAATATATCAGTATATATGTGTGTAGTTATAGATTCATTATTTTTTAATACCAACAATTATATTTATATGAATGGACGGTAAACATAAACGAAAAAAAAAAAATTTTATGTTTGCATATGAATGGACGGTTAACAAAAACGAACAAAAAAAAATTCAGAATGTTCTATAGCTAATAATTTCTATTTTTTAAATAGACTGTATGCATAAATTTAATATTAAAAAAAAAATAAGTTCTTAGCTTACCTAAATAACAGAAAAAAAAAAGTAAAATTTAATACTGGAAGAAAAATAAAAACGAATAGAAAAAAAAGGGAACAAAAAATGTTACTTTGATTGTTTTTAAATATTTTTAAAGGCTATTTCTTATATATATGTGCACATCTGATATTTACACACATAACAGATAGAAAAAAAGAAATATTAAAATGTCATGCTATAAAAGAAAGAAAAAACAAGGCAGTATATATGTAAATCAAAGTTTTTAAAGGGTCGCATTTTTAAGTGGGAATAAAGAACATTATATAATTGCAATATTTTTATTTAAATTTTGAATTTAGCTATGCAACGTTTTCTTAATTTTTTAAAAATTTTGCCACAATAAATTAATAATAAAAAAATTCAATATATTCTATATTATAACAGGTAATAATATAATTATAGACTGTAAGGGCAACTGTAAAAATTCAAAATTAAACAAGGAAAAAAAATATTCAATTTAATACTTATATTTGTCGTTACTAACAAGAATAAAATAAAATAAATAAAAAAAATTTAAAAAAAACAGCTTTTTTGAACTAAAAAGTAGAAAATAAATTTTTTATATTGAATAAGGTTAAATAAAAATTTGCGAAATTTGAGGTTCGTGTTTCTTTTTTATTCCAGCAATTTACTTTTATATTATAACAGTCCAAAAAGCTAAAGTTTTGCAATCAATTTTACTTTCTACTTTTTAGGGGGCGAATTCGGTTATGATAAAAGCATATTTTAAAAAATATTTTTTTTACATTATTTTATTTTATACTTTTTAGTTTTAAAAGAAATATAATTTGAATTTAAAAAAAAGATGAGATATTTTTATTTCACACATACATTATTGTTTCTGATATAAAATACGTTTTACAATTTTATACCAAATGATTAAGAAAAGTAAGAGACGTTAAATCGATTCCATTACAGCAAGAGTAAAAATTTTCTATTCCCGTAACTCATTAATAATGAAAGTATCTCGAAGGATAAAATATGTACTAAAATACTGTGATTATAAATATTGCAAACCAATTTTAGTTGAAGCAACATTTCTAACACGTACGTATGAAAATTATCCTATGTACATAAATGTATTTTACTGTATATTTCTATATACTACTTATAGAATATCGTATATCCAAATAAACATCTAACCTTGAACACCTACCTACCTAATCGCTTAATAAGATCATGCAGTAAAAAATGTTGACAAATATCTTGATTTAAATTATAAACAAATGGAGCGGAACAAAATATTTTAGAAAATTAGTTTAACATAATATTATGTACGTACGTACATACTTACATACGTAGTTTTAATTTTTTGTGTTGACAAAATTGTGTTTGTAAATCATAATTCGTAATGCGCAAAAGCATAATTTTGAAATGATCTTTACTTTTTATGTTCTTTACTATGTGTATATATACAAAAAAAATATTATGTATGGATGTAATTTCAATTTGGCAATTGGAATTTGAATAAAATTTTATATGTATACCTATATACACAAAATACATAATAAATGTTCCTAAATAAAACACATAAAACATTAATTTTTAACGCCATGCATATTCAATATGCAATAAAGAATGTTGACAACAAATATTCTGATTTAAATCCTAAACAAATGTTTTAAAACAAAATAATTTAGCAACATATATAAAAATATTGTATGTATTGTGTTTTCCTAATACAAAAAAAAACACCATGTGCAATGGACATCAATATAGGAGAAAAGATCAAAAATATATTGCTTGTGTATTGTATGCATGAATTTAGAGATAAAAATTTAAGTTTTAAATTCATATATACAAAATATATCCATATGTTATTCAAAAAATGTTGATGAATAGATAGTTAAAAAAAAAAAAAATTGCATGTGAATTGGATTCGAACAAAATGACCCGTTCTTTTTAAACCTGTACACTTTCCTCTGCACCATACAAGACTTACAAATGTTGCTGACAGATTACGAAGATAATAAAAAGCGTGACAGAATGACAAATAAATAAATAATCCGACACCGACGAGTTAATATAAAAGCATATATTAATCATATAATTTTTTCAACATTAGTTTTCTTATATGTATTATTATGTTTTTTCATTTTTGTTGGTGTTCATTTTGTTTATGACAACAAAATTGATAAATTTTAATAAAAGTGCATGTCATATATCCAACAAACCAAATCTTAGAAGATGTAATTTCTAGGAGGTCTAATCAATAAATTAATTTTCATAATTCTTTCTCTTACTTTTATATTAATCAATTACAAATATTTCAACATACTTGATATTATAAAATTCTTCTTTTTTGTGAAATTATAAAATTCTTCTTTCCGCTATGTAAAATACAATAATTCGTTTTAAAGTACAATAAACTAAAATTAGGTCATTAAATGAAAATAGATCATATTTCAAACAAAGCAAGACCAAAATTTTTATTTAAATTTAAACTCTTACAAAATTTCTTTTCAAGTACAATAAACTAAAATTAAGTCATTGAATTAAAAATAAGAGATCAAATTACAAATAACGCAAGACCAATTTTTTTTGATTCAAAATTAAATTCTTACACAATTTCCTTTTCAAGTGCAATAACAGAAATCGAAAGCACTTGAAAATATAATAAATTTCTTTTTCTTGTTTTTCTTTGTAAAATATTAATAATAATCAATATTTAAAATTGAATTCTAAATATAAAATTTGTAAAATGTAAAAGTTAGTTTAAGTCTAGATTCGTAAGGTTTAACATTTAATTTTTAATAAAGAAAATTAAAATAAAAAATCAAAATTGTTTCGTGTTTAATTTATAAAGAATATTATTTTATAAACCTCAATCTTATAAAAAATAATAAAACTGGCGCAGTCGGTAGGATCGCTAACTGACGTCCGATAACGGTAAAATAAAAAAAAAAAATAAAAAATAATATATAAAAGTGAAAGTTATCTATAAAATTATATTACCAGTGACTTTAGTAAAACTTTTATTAAAAAGAATTTTTTTTATATATCAATATTCAAGTTAAATCAAGATAACTTCAATTAACTTTTAAAAATTGTATTGAATAACATTATAAAAAAAAAAAAAATAAAAAAAATAAAAACTAAAGTGACAAAAGTGGCGTCAGGCTTTTTTATTAAAAGAAATTTGTAGCGATAAAAGAACACAAAACAAAAGAAAAGAAAAATCTTAAGTGAATGAAACCATATCGAATCAATTATAAAAATAAAAACAAACTTAAACTCGAAACTATTAGCGAATATAATAGTATTTTAAATAATATCAAGTTAACTAACGAAACATCAGAAATGGCATTAACAATAAATTCAATCTCAACAAATGATTTAATATCCGAAGCTAGATCTATTCCAGTATTTAGAGGAGATGGAACGTTTGAGTTAATATCATTTTTCAAAGAAGCTGATAATATCATGGGTTTAACACCAGATCCAGGATTAAAATCTTATCTTGTCAGCATAATATTATCAAAAATACAAGGAGCAGCCGCAGCCAGCATACGAAGATTGGAAAACGCGACATGGAGTGACATTAAAAATCAATTAAAGAGATCATTCGGAATACAAGAAGATTACCTCAAGCTGAAAGAGAAAGCAGATGAAATTAAATTTTTAAATGTAAGTCAATTTTATTATCAATTAACAGAAATACTAGATAAGCTAAATTTAAAATATAAACTTGATCCAAATTCCCCTATCGATTTTAAACCATCCAATAATGAAAAAAGCATTTTAGAGAAATTTCTCAATAAACTCCCTAGATCCGATAGTATGTTTTTAAGGCTTAAAAATATTGATAATTTAGAGGAAGCTTATTATGAGCTTTTGCAAACTGGTATTTCCACCAACAATAACAATTATAATTTTAATAAGAATCAAAATTTTTCACGTAATGATAAAAATAAAAACAATAATAATCGTTCTAATACTACTTTTAGAAACTCTAATTTCAATAATAATTATAATAACAATTTAAATAACAATCGCTATAAAAAATTTTTAAATAATAATTATAATAATAATAATTCCAATTACTATCGCTCTAATAATTTTTCAAGTCATAATAATAATTATAATAATAATTCCAATCACTATCGTTCTAATAATTTTCCAAACCATAATAATAACTATAATAATAATCCCAATAATCATTTTAATAGATATAATTCTAATTCAAATTTTAATCGTCCAATCAATCCTAATAATTCAGGGCAAAGTAGATTCCGTCGTAATTATACCGGAAATTTTACAAATCAAAATAATAACTATAATCAACCTACAGAGCCAATGGATACCTATGATGTTAATATTAACAATGTTTCTTTAGATAACTAAAATGAGCAAACTGAAGAAAATTTTCATTCAGTGCCTCGGAAACCAATTTACCAATAGTCCAATTTACAATAAATAATACAAAAGTAAATTGTTTAATTGATACAGATGCTACAACATCAGTTATCAATGAAACCTTATTTCCCGAAATAAAAAAAGAAAAATTGAAAAATCCTTTAAAAATTCTCACATTATTCGGTGCTAGTAAAATATTTCATACATTATTTACTGACGTTCCAATAGAATTTAATCACTCAGCACAAATCCTTTGGAAGGTATTAAAACTTAATAATAAACAATTTGACGCGATTATAGGACAAAACGAATTGAAAGCCGTAGGAGCAAAAATAGACTTTGAAATGGAAACGATCGAAATAATGGGAAAAATAACAAAATTTAAAAATGCTTGCCCTTATAATGACATTAATGAATTGTATTCATTAGATCTAAAAACAAATATCTTTGATTTTATAAAAACAAATCATCTTAATAACGAAGAAAATAAATTATTAAAAAAAATTATAACAGAAAATAAAGATCTCTTTTATCAAGAAGGTCAGACCTTAACCAACATTAATTGTATTAAACATCAAATTATCACAAAAAATAGCCATCCTATCTATTCGAAAATTTACAGATTTCCTAAGATTCATGAACATGAGGTGGAAAAACAAATTTCCGAAATGCTATCTCAGGGGATAGTAAAACATAGTAATTCTCCTTATAATTCACCTATCTGGATAGTTCCCAAGAAACTAGATCAATCAGGAAAACAAAAATGGAGAATAGTGGTAGATTATAGGAAATTGAATGAGATTACAATTGAAGATAAATTTCCTATTCCGAATATTGAATCTCTCTTTGATAAACTAGGTAAAGCCCAATATTTCTCTACTATTGATCTCGCTAAAGGATTTCATCAAATCCTTGTAGATGAAAAAGATCAACCGAAAACAGCCTTTTCGACCCTACAAGGTCACTATGAGTTTGTCAGGATGCCACTCGGGTTGAAGAATGCTCCTGCAACATTCCAACGAATGATAAATTATGTTTTACGTGACTTTATAAATCATATCTGTGTCGTATATCTAGACGATATACTAATTTTCAGTACGTCACTACAAGAACATGAAAACGCAATTAGAAAAATATTTGAAAGGTTAAGAAAATTTAATTTAAAAATACAATTAGATAAATGTTTATTTTTTTCTATAGAATCAGAATATTTAGGACATTTACTTACAGATAAGGGAATTAAACCAAACCAAAAAAAAATTGAATTGATAAAAAAACTAAAACTACCAAATTCTCGAAAATCCATTAAAAGCTTTTTAGGTATTACTGGGTATTATCGTAAGTTTATTAAAGACTACGCTAAAATTGCCCAACCATTAACTTATTGCTTGAAAAAAGATAATAAAATTGACCTTAACAATCCTAAATATATTCAAGCATTCGAGAAACTTAAAGAAATCATTACTAGTGATCCAATATTAAAATACCCAAATTTTAATCAAAAATTTACCTTAACTACTGATGCAAGTGACTTTGCTATTGGGGCTGTTTTATCACAAAATGGACATCCAATTGCATTTGCAAGTAGAACATTAAATGATCACGAAAATCGTTATAGTACTATCGAGAAAGAGCTCTTGGCAATTGTTTGGGCAACTAAGTACTTTAGACCGTACCTGTTTGGTGTTAGATTTACTATAAAAACGGATCATAGACCTCTAGTTTGGCTAAACTCACTAAAAGAACCGAATTCAAAACTCCAAAGATGGAGAATTAAATTAAATGAATTCAATTTTGATATAGAATATGTTAAAGGAAAAGACAATAAAGTGGCCGATTTCCTTAGCAGAATCAATATTGAAAAAAATGAAATAAATAATATTTTTCAATTAGATGAGTCTTCTTCTAACATGGAAAGCGATTTAGCTACAATTCATAGTGGCATCGAAAATTTGGATGACCACATTCCAATTGTAGAAAATATAGTAAACAAATATTTTAATCAAATCCACCTAGTAGTAACTAAACCAGGTGAATTGATTACCAAATATAACAAATATAAAAAAATTTTTATATCCGAAGATGATTTAAAAAGTCAAAATTATTTAAATGACGTACTACGAAGGCTCATTAAAAAAGGTATTACTGCGATTTATTCAGAATTGAACGATAATAAATTTGCAATATTACAAAGAAAACTAATAGAATTATTCAGTAACGATAGAAAAGTAAAGTTTATTAGATGTACTAAATTAGCTCAAGAAATAGAAAGCGAAACCGATTTACTAAATATAATAAAAGAAACCCATGAAAAAACAAATCATAGAGGTATTTTAGAAAATTTTAATGAATTGAAAGATAAATACTATTTTCCAAAAATGAAAGATCTTATTTACAAATATATAAATAACTGCGATATTTGTAATTTAGCAAAGTATGATCGGAAACCTAATCAATATAATTTTAATATATCTGCAACACCTTCTGAACCGAATGAAATAGTTCATGGCGACACGTATTACTTAAAAAAAGAAGTATTTTTAACAACAATAGATAAATTTACAAAACACTTATAAATAATTAAACTAAATGATAGAAATAGCATTACCATAATTCAAGCTTTAAGATTACGAAACTCTCTGTTTGGTAAACCAAAAACATTTGTATTTGACAACGAATTCAATAGCTTAAATCTGAAGGACTTTTGTAGAGTAGAAAATATAGAATTACACTTTACCTCTCCTAGAAGTCATACAGGTAATTCTGATATAGAAAGAGCCCACGGAACCATCACAGAACATATTAGGATTTTAACATTAACCGATCCCAATCTTAATACTGAAAGTTGTATATTAAAAGCTGTTGAAGCTTATAATAATACACTACATTCTGTAACTGAAGTTAGGCCCATTGACTTTACTAAGAATAAAGTTTTAAGTTTCCAAGAAATCAAAGACAGATTATTACATAAAAAAGAGAAAATTATTTCCAAATTAAACAAAAATAGAAAAACTTTTGAAATACCTAATGACAGTGAGATACTAATACAAAACCCTGGAATTGTACGGTATAAAGAACAGCCTAGATATAAGAAAATTAAAATTAAGAAGATAAATAATAAAATTACTGATTTTAAAAATAAAAACATTCATCCAACAAGAGTTAAAAGAAAATATAAATTCATTTCAGGTAACTCAACAAATAACAACTGCCATTAAAATCATTATTCAGATTTTTATTCTTATTATAATTCTAAGTAAAGCTGAAGCAATAATTAATATAGAAAAATTAGAAACTGAGTCCGGGTATTCTTTAATCCAACAAGAGAAAACTCCAATTATTGATAGCTATACTAAAATACTTCACGTTATTGAATTAGACGAAATTGATTATACAATAAATATGATAAAAGATAATGTAAGAAATTCATTTAAAATCCCAGAAGACGAAATTATTTTAGAAACGCTAAAAGATAAAATTAACAAATTAGAACATACCTTCAAGACATTAATTCCCTATAGACATAAAAGAGCATTAGCTAATATTGGTGGTTCATTTTTGAAATGGATATTTGGTACAATGGACGAAGATGATAAAGTTGAAATAGAAGAATATCTAAAAACCCTTGAACAAAATACTCATAATCTAATAATTAATCATAACCAACAAATAAAATTAAATAGTAATTTTCAAGATAATATTGAAATCCTGAAAAAAAACAGTTAATAATAACCACGTAAAAATTGAAAAACTTCTAAATAGTGTTTCAATGGAAAATAAAAATATAACTAAACAACTACAATACTTGCAAACAATTACTGACATTAATCTTCTAAGTGAAGAAGTAGAAAAAATTCAAGAAAATGTTATATTTGCTAAACATCAAATAATGAGTAGATCCATTCTAACCCCAGAAGAAATAGATTTTTATAACATAGATATTTTCAAAATTCAAGAACTTAAGAGTTCAGTTGCAACAACAAATAGTAATAAATTAATATTTATATTGGAAATACCAGTACTAAGTAAAGAAAATGCCACTAAATATAAAATATTTGCTTTACCAAATTCAAAATTTGAACAAATTGATATACCAAATTCTGACATTATCTTATTTGAAAATAAAACATATTATATTACCCAGGAAAAATATAAAAACAAACTAAAACCAACCTCAAACTGTATATCAAATCTTTTTATTAAATCATATATTAACTGTTCTAAAACTATCGAAGAAGATTTTAAAATAACGGAATTGGATCAAGGTGTAATATTAATTAAAAATGCTCAAAATAAAAATTTAACAAACAATTGTAACAATATGAATTATCTTTTAAACAAAAACTATATTATTTATTTTAATAATTGTAATATCGAAATCGATAACATTAAATTTTCTAATAAAAATAAAGAATTCAAACATAATATTGTAATACCTAATTATATAACTATTAAAAATATAAATAATACTGTTAAACTTGAAACTTTAAATTTAAAACAATCAGAAAACAATAGAGAAATTGTTGAAATTAATTACAAAAGAAAAATTTATGATAATTTAACTCATACTAATACAATTGTTATAGTAATTATAGTTGTAATTTTATTCATTTTTGTAATTCTACAAAGTAAAAGAAGAAAAGGAAAAATAATCAATAATATAACCAATACTAAAACTAAAGAAATTGTCCAGGAGTACAAAAATCCTAAGAAAATCCTTAAATGAAAAAGGATCATATTTCAAACAAAGCAAGACCAAAATTTTTTATTTAAATTTAAACTCTTACAAAATTTCTTTTCAAGTACAATAAACTAAAATTAAGTCATTGAATTAAAAATAAGAGATCAAATTACAAATAACGCAAGACCAATTTTTTTTGATTCAAAATTAAATTCTTACACAATTTCCTTTTCAAGTGCAATAACAGAAATCGAAAGCACTTGAAAATATAATAAATTTCTTTTTCTTGTTTTTCTTTGTAAAATATTAATAATAATCAATATTTAAAATTGAATTGTAAATATAAAATTTGTAAAATGTAAAAGTTAGTTTAAGTCTAGATTCGTAAGGTTTAACATTTAATTTTTAATAAAGAAAATTAAAATAAAAAAACAAAATTGTTTCGTGTTTAATTTATAAAGAATATTATTTTATAAACCTCAATCTTATAAAATAATAAAACTTGCACATATTCCTAATCTAAAATTAATTTCATTGCGATGGGTATTCCCCTTAAGAGTGTGCCGATAATCATTACTAAGTATTGTAAGACAGTTGACTATTTGTAAACAATTGTCATAGATAGCGCAGTAGTCGTTCCACATTATGTAAGCGCTGTTGCATATTTATTTTTAGTTCGCCTAAGTGGTATTTTTTTATAATGTATATGTACTTCTTGTGTATCTAATATTAAGTTGTATTGTATTGTAAGTAAAATTTAAATTTAAATAAAGGCAGTTGTGCATTTGAATCAACTACTTATAATAAATTATTGAAGAGTTTTATTTCGAAGTTAAAAAGTATTCTTTTAAATAAATTTAAAAGATTATAATTTATCAGGTCTGGGATAAAAATAATAAAAAATAAAGAAATGCTTCCTATTGGAAAATATACGGCGGAAGATTTGAAAAAACAAAGGAGTTGAATTTAAAAATTTCTGGTAATAAAAAAACATTATATGAAAGATTGCATGCAGCAAAAATGGCGGCGTTGGAAACAAGTAATTATGAAATTGCGGAAGAAGAAAATTGTGGAGTCTTACATATCAGAGAGTTTGAAACAACAACAGGGAACAATACAAAATAAATTGAATTATTGAAAAAGGAGCTGGAATTGTTAAAATTAGAAAAAAGATAAAACGAGGTTGTGACTACTAGAAGTAGTAGAAGTAATAATAGAAGGTATGGGTGATCATAACTTGCAAAATAAAGTCTATGTGCAACGTTTTAGAACAACGAACGAATTATTACAAGCCTTCTCATCGGTTACTAAATTTAAAAGAACAATAGAAAATAAAGCAAATATATCTAACGTTACATCGATATCATCATCAGTAAACACATCAAATTTTAATAAACAAATAAAGAAATGTTATAATTGTGGTGGAAAAAATCATATCTCTACTGAGTGTAGAAAGCCCAAATGAACCTTTGGATCATGTTTCTTATGCGGTGCAACAGATCATACAGTTAAAAATTGTCATACAAAACAAACAAAATTCAGTTTTAATAATGAGTCATCAGGAACTATTCAACATATAGAAGAAATTAACGCTGCTGATTTCACCACAGAAGTTGGAATATTTACTAATGATGCTAATTTTGAAAAAAAAAACAGAAATAGGAATAAAAGCTTTATTGGATACAGGTAGTGCTATTTCAATTATAAAAAAACAAAATGTAGAAAAATATGATACAAATTTAAATAATAATAAATCTTGTTGTAGTATTAATAAGTTCAAATTTAAAAATATTAGGTACTTTCAATACATGGTTAAGTATTTTTAGTAAATTAAAAAATGTCAATTTATTAGTAGTAGAAAATTTTGTAATGTCACCTGAAGTTATTATTGGAAGCGATATTATAAAAATATTAGGTATCAAATTCCAATTTGAAGAAAAAATTAATAATGAAGAAATATGGAATACTTAGATAACGATGAATCGAATGAGAAATTTATTTTAAAAATTAATTAAAATGTAGAGTATAATATTAAGAAAAACATTATTAGCTTTGTAGATCAGTATGGATCAAATTTAAAATTAAATGAAGTGCCAAAATTAAAATATGAAATAAAAATAAATTTAGAAAAGCATCAATATTTTAGTGCCAAACCACGTAGATTTTCCTTTCACGAACGGGAAGTATTAAATTACATTTTAAAAGATCTTTTAAATAAAAACATTATTAGAGAAAATAACTCTCCTTATTGTTCGGCTATAGGTTTAGTTAAGAAAAAAAATAAAAATGTATATAGACTTTGTGTCGATTATCGCGTCTTAAATAATCTTACATTGCGTGAAAATTTTCCTTTGCCTGTCATTGAAGATCTTATTGATCAATTGGAGAATAAAAAATATTTTACATTACTAGACCTTAAAAATGGTTTTCACCATGTTTTTGTTTCAGAAGCGTTAATAAAATATACAAGCTTTATAACACCGGTTGGTCAATATGAATATATAAAAATGCCTTTTGAGTTTAAAAATGGACCGTGTGTATTTCAAAGATTTATTGAATAACCGTTTACGTTGATGATTTATTAATAGCAACTTCAAATTTAGATAGTCATATTATTGCTTTAGAAACTGTAGTTAAAATTCTATCTGATAATTTACTAGAGATTAATGTTCCGAAATGTAAGTTCTTATTTCAAGAAATTGATTTTTTAGGTCATACCTTGAATAAAGATGGTGTACAAAAATAACGTTACAGCAATCACTGCATTTCCGTCACCAAAAAATTTAAAAGAGCTTCAAAGGTTTATAGGTATGTGTTCATATTTTGGAAAATTTAAACCCAAATTTTAGTATTTTTGCTAAACCTTTATTAGATTGAGTGAAAAATAATCCACATCCTTTTGTTTTAAGTTGTGCTGAGTTAAAAATTTTTGATG
This sequence comes from Poecilobothrus nobilitatus, assembly GCA_947095535.1. Lineage (NCBI taxonomy): Eukaryota > Metazoa > Arthropoda > Insecta > Diptera > Dolichopodidae > Poecilobothrus > Poecilobothrus nobilitatus. The sequence goes on from OX352772.1 coordinate 172,955,815, forward strand.
AGTTAAAAAATAAATTACTCGCTAGGCCGATTCTATCAATATTTCCCCAAAAATGGAAACAGAACTCCATTGCGACGGTAGTTCTCTGGGTTTTGGAGGTATCCTAATACAAAAGAAAGACGACAATAAATTGCACCCAATCTTTTATTTTTCTAAAAGAACAACCTAGCAAGAAAGTAAACTTCATTCATATGAATTAGAAACTCTTGCTATTGTTTACGCATTACGAAGATTTCGAATTTATCTTTTAGAACGACCTTTTAAAATAATAACCGATTGTAATGCTTTAGCTCTAACTTTGAAAAAACAAATAGTTAACCCTAAAATCAGTCGTTGGGCGTTAGAGATGCAAATTTATGATTCTATAATTGAAAATCAGGAAGGACGTTCCAGATTGTCCGAAATGTGTAAATTTTAACTTTCATTCAGGAAAAGTGGAGGGATTTCTACATTCAATTCATAAAGGTGATTCTTCATTTTATATAATACAAATTGATTATATAGACCTCTTCAAAGTATAAAGAATAAAAAATAAAAAAAAAAAATTTAAAAAAAAACAGCTTTTTTGAACTAAAAAGTAGAAAATAAATTTTTAATAGCATATTTTTCTGTAATTTTCTAAACTATATTGTTACAATCGAGATTTCTTTGAAAAAGTTTATTTCAATATCTTAAATATGCATATAAATATAAGTATACATAAGTTTTAAAGTCTGTGAAATTAAAATAAAAGCTGGAGGCAAAATTTAAAAATATAAGTTTATAGTTATGCGTTTGTTGCCTCCAGCTTTTAATTTAATTTCACAGACTTTAAAACTTATATATACTTATATTTATATATATATTTGACATATTGAAATAAACTTTTTCAAAGAAATCTCGATTGTAACAATATAGTTTAGAAAATTACAGAAAAATTTGCTATTAAAAATTTATTTTCTACTTTTTAGTTCAAAAAAGCTGTTTTTTTAAAAATTGTTTTTATTTATTTTATTTTATTCTTCTTAGTAACGACAAATATAAGTAAGTATTAAATTGATATTTTTTTTTTTCCCTTGTTTAATTTTGAATTTTTATATTTGCCCTTACAGTCTATAATTATATTATTACCTGTTATAATATAGAATATATTGAATTTTTTTATTATTAATTTATTGTGGCAAAATTTTTAAAAAATTAAGTAAACGTTGCATAGCTAAATTCAAAATTTAAATAAAAATATTGCAATTTTATAATGTTCTTTATTTCTACTTAAAAAAGCGACCCTTTAAAAACTTTGATTTATATACTGCCTTGTTTTTTCTTTCTTTTATAGCATGACATTTTAATATTTCTTTTTTTTTATCTGTTATGTGTGTAAATATCAGATGTGCACATATACATAAGAAATAGCCTTTAAAAATATTTAAAAACAATCAAAGTAACATTTTTTGTTCTCTTTTTTTTCTATTCGTTTTTATTTTTCTTCCAGTATTATATTTTACTTTTTATACCCTACACCTAAAGTATAGGGTATATTAACTTTGGTATGGTGTTTGTAACCACCAAAAGGAAGCGAGTTAGGTATAGACATGTATATATATTCTGAATCAGGTTCAACGCCTGAGTCGATTTAGCGATGTCCGTCCGTCCGTCCGTCCGTACGCACGATAACTCAAAAAATAATGATGCTATCTTGATGAAATTTATATAGTAGGTTACTAATTACGAAAGAAAGGCTACGTTCGAATCTGGACAAAATCCGTCCATGGGTTCGGATTCTGGAAGCTTCCGAATAATTCCGGAGCAAACGAGATTATCTGCAAAACCAATAAAGATATAACCTTTACTTTTGGCAGAATGGTGTTCTTTCATGTATGATTTAGGCCTCTGAAATTTAAGAGGATTTGGTCCATGGGTTTGGATTTGGAAGCTTCCGAACGAGCACCAGAGCAAATGAGATTATCTCCAAAACCAACAAAGATATAACCTTTAAATTTGGCAGGGTGGTGTTCTTTCATGTTATTTAAGTCTCTGAAATGTGAGAAGATTTGGTCCATGGGTTCGGGTTTTGGAAGCTTCCGAACGAGCCCCAGAGCAAACGAGATTATCTCCAAAACCAATAAAGATAGAACCTTTAAATTTTTTATAATGATGTTTCTTCCAGTTTGATTTATGTCTCTAAAATTTAAGAGGATGTGGTCCATGGGTTTGGATTTTGGAAGCTTCCGAACGAGCCCCAGAGCAAATGAGATTATCTCCAAAACCAACAAATATATAACCTTTAAATTTGGCCGAATGGTGTTTCTTCATGTTTGATTTAGGTCTCTGAAATTTGAGAGGATTTGGCCATGGGTTTAAATTTGAAAGAATTTGAACCGTGGATTCGAATTTTGGAAGCTTCCGAACGAGCCGCAGAGCAAATGAGATTATATCCAATACGAACAAAGGTAGAACCTTTGAATTTGGTACAATGGTGTTCTTTCGTGTTTGATTTATGTCTCTGAAATTTAAGAGGATTTGGTCCATGGTTTTGGTTTTGAAAGCTTCCGAACGAGCCCCAGAGCAAATGAGATTATCTCCAAAACCAATAAAGATATAACCTTTACTTTTGGCAGAATGGTGTTCTTTCATGTATGATTTAGGCCTCTAAAATTTAAGAGGATTTGCTCCTTGGATTTTGAAAGCTTCCGAACGAGCCTCAGAGCAAATGATATTATCTCCAAATGCAACAAAGATATAACCTTTAAATTAGGCAGAATGATGTTCCTTCATGTTTGATTTATGTTTCTGAAATTTGTGAGGATTTGGTCCATGGGTTCAAATCTTGGAAGCTTCCGGACGAGCCCCAGAGCAAACGAGTATATCTCCACAACCAACAAAGATAGAACTTTTATTTTTAGTACAAAGGTGTTCTGTTATGTTTCCTTTTCTGTAAAATTGGAAACTGACATTTGAAAGAATTTGAACCATGGGTTCGTATTTTGGAAACTTCCGGACGAGCACAAGAGCAACGAGCATATCTCCAAAACCAACAAAAGTAGAACCTTTAAATTTAATAGAATGGTGTTCTGGCAAGTTTTCTTTATGTTCCTGAGATGGATTCGATGAATTGGAGTGGCAATTCGGGTAGCTGACACAAACCTCCCAAGGACTACCAATCTTCGAAAATAATTAAGATAGAAACTTAAAATTTTATACAAGGGTGTCAAGCATATCCCAAGCGGATGCCTCTTTTACGTTCTTGAAATTCGAGTTGAATAAAACAGAAAAGGGAAGAAGGTCAAGCAGCTGCCAAAAACACTTATGGATTTTTAATTTAATTCGAATTATTCAGGTGTAGGGTATTAATAAGTCGGTTGCATCGACTTACTGTTACATTTACTTGTTTTTTCTGTTATTTAGGTACGCTAAGAACTTATTTTTCTTTTTTAATATTAAATTTATACATACAGTCTATCTAAATAGAAATTATTAGCTATAGAACATTCTGAATTTTTTTTGTTCGTTTATGTTAACCGTCCATTCATATGCATACATAAAATTTTTTTTTGTTCGTTTATGTTTACTGTCTATTCATATAAATATAACTGTTGCCTACATATTAAAAAATAATAAATCGATAAATCAACTAAATAATAATAGTTGGGAATTTGGGAATTTTATGTGACTGTGTTAGCAGATTTTTAATAGTACAGCACACATAAAAATATGCATATCATTTTTGTACATGTTTGTACCTAAAAAAATTAGGTTTTAAAAGTATGTAATTGAGAATATATTAAATTGCTTACTTCTAAATGCTAATGTTTTTGAATTAAACAAAAATTATTTTGCTTTTTGTAGACGATGTAGATATATATGTATGTATGTACATAACATATATTTTATGATTAATTCATAATTATTGTTATTGAAAAGAAAAATATTGTTGTTATTTACTATTTTTAAAAAAGACTGGATTTCTTATTTTTAATATATTCTTTTTGTTGTTTAATGTTTTTACATAATTGGAAATATATTCTTAGTTTTTATACTTCAGAAAAAGGCGTTAGGGGTGCAGATCATCATTCCCTAATATATCTCAATTTAAAGGCAGCTCCCAATTTAGATATCAATGTTAGGGCCATAATATGCGATTTTAATATGTTAAGAGTTTCGAAAGAAAAGCCCCATTTTAATTATAATTAAGAAAGGAAAAACACATATCTATTTAAATATTATAAATAAACACATTGCTTTTATAAATAAAAATGTATACTAAAAATCAATTGATTTGATGAAAAAAAACTTAAATTTAACACTTGCTTACTAAATTTTAAGTAAATGCATATTAAATTTTACACTGTGTTCTCAAGTGCGGCACATTAATTTGTTTACACATTCATATCTTTCAAATTTATCGCTTTCAAACCAAAAATATTTTCGAAGCACATATTATTATATATTTTGAAGTATGTGCCTATGTATATGTACGCATACAATGCAATGGTCTACATAAAAAACAATGATAGTCTTGGTATTGGTGAGTTTAGTAAATTTAGATAAAATGTTTTATTTTGGTTCTGTAATAATTCTGTTAAAAATTCTGTTATATCTTTGTATGAAAATTTAATTTTGAAATTAAGCTAATTTCTCTAATGTTTTTCGATATTATTATTTTAAAATCATGTGTTGTCATCGGGATCTGATCTAATGAAGGAAATTTCAAGTCTCTAGCTCAACGGGAAGTGTGTTTAAAATGGCTTCTAAGATTCCATCCTTTACCCAACCAAGTTAATAAAAAGCTGTTAAAAAGAAATGCATGTTAGCTATAATCGACGGTTTAACTAAATTTGTTAAATTATACCCTACTAAAGCTCAAAAGTCAAATGAAACAATAAATTGTCTAAAACTTTATTTTAACCAATATAGTCGTCCCATCAAGTTAGTTTCTGATAGAGATAGACGTTTCACCTCTCCAAAGTTTAAAGAATTTTTAGTTTCGAATAATATCCAACATATTCTTGTCGCTCGTGATTCTCCGAAAGCAAACGGGCAAGTTGAACGCGTAAATAGGACGATTGGTCATATGATTTCAAAACTTGTTGATAAAGAAAATGATATTCATTGGTACAAAGTACTGCCCGAAGTTGAATTTCCGATCAACAATACTGTATCTAAAAGTACTAAAAGTACGCCTTCAAAATTACTACTTGGTGTAAACCACAGAGATATTTTAAACGATAAAATATCAGAATATTTACAGAATTTTATTTTTGTGGATGAAATTGAAAATTCTATTATTGATCTACGAAAAGCTGCTGCAAACAATATAAAAAAAATGCAGGAATATAATGAATTAAAGTATAATTTAAAAATAAAAATTCCCACAGTCTATTCAGAAGGTGATTTGGTAATGATCACGAATGTTGATACTACCATCGGTGCCAACAAAAAATTTATTCCGAAGTACAAAGATCCTTATATAATTAGTAAGTCTATTGGTAATTATCGGAATTTGGTAAAGGATATTGATGGTTTTCAATTGGCACAAAAACCTTTCAGTGACATATTTGATGTATATTTGATGATGTATACGATACAAAAAAAAATAAAAAAAATACAAGACACAAAACACAAAACCAACAAAAATGGATTAAAAACTTATTGTAAGTTAAATTCTTTGTGAAATTGTTTGTATAAAATATTATTGTAAGCTAAATTTAAATTATTGTAAGTGAAATTGATTGATGAAAAATATATATATATATATATATATTTCTGTTGAATTCGAGAACGAATAACAGTCAGGATGGTCGAATTGTAAGACAGTTGACTATTTGTAAAAAATTGTCATAGATAGCGCAGTAGGGGTTCCACATTATGTAAGCGCTGTTGTATGAGTATTTTTAGTGCGCCTAAGTGGTATTCCTTTATAATGTATATGTATTTCTTGTGTACCTAGCAACTAGCTGTAAGTAAAATTGAAATTTAAATAAAGGCAGTTGGCTTTGTGCATTTGAATAAACTGCTTATAATAAATTATTTAAGAGTTTTATTTTAAAAGTATTCAAAAAGTATTCTTTTAAATAAATTTAAAAGATTATAGTATTCTTCGCCAAAAAAGACAAATTTTTTCTTTTTATATTTTTTATTTTATTTTTTATAATTTTTTGTTCAATATTATTTTAATTGAGTGTTAATAGATTTTAGTTACTTATTTTAGTACTTTAAATATCAATCTAACAAAAGTTAGTGTGTTAGTTGACATTAGATTTGTTACAGGTTGCATATTACTTTAAATTATTATTTTAATTAATTACTTTAATTATGATTTCTGCCTAAGAGATTAAAATTAATCTTGAACTTGAAATTTATTGTAGACAGCTATTTATGTGGTTTGTATACTTGAAATCGAATGTGTGTAAAACAACTTATAATATGTAAATGATATCTAACTTACTTTAAAAAAATTCAAATTCTTTAAAATTCATATTCTGAATTTTGAGTGCTAAAAAAATTTTAAAGTCATTTTAGTAATGTTATTAATAAGTAGATATTTAGTTATTAGGTTTTATTATTAAGTTACTAGTTAAATTATAGTTTTTTTTTGTTAGTAATGTTATATAATTTTATTTTAATTATTTTAATAACTCGAGTTATTTATAAAATAATAACTCTAATTATTAAAATAATTAATGTTAGTTATTATTATATTTTAATATTATAATATAATTATTATTAATATTATTTATTATTATTAAAAAAAATGAGTAAATCAAACAAAAGAATTAGAATAAATCATGAAGAGGAGAATGGCATATTTCCCTTTCCTTTTTTTTTTAATATTTAAGTATATTATATTTTTAATATAGAGTTATTATTTATTAAATTATGTTAAAATGTGATAATACTATTAAAGTTTCGTTTTGATATTAAACATCTAGCACTTAAATGCCTACCTCTGTTTTCCCATTCTGTATTTTTCCATCTCTTTCCCATCAGTAAACAGTTCAAGTTTAATTTGAGTGAATTTTAACATAGCTTGCCATGAAAAACCCGGAAATGTACTTTTCTTTGTTATCATACTACAGTTTGGACCAAACGTTTTTTAATGTGAGTAGTTTTGGAATTACCTAAAGTGTTAAATAAAGAATCAATCTTTTCGGGATATGATTATCATATGTTTTTTAAATCCTTAAATGTGATTCACGGTGATATAAAAATTATTCCAGTAAATAAGGAATAAGTGATATAAAAATTATTCCACTAAATAAGGAAAACTACCTATAATTAAGTAAACGAATTACTATTCCGGGAGAAAATGTTAATTTCACTTTGAGATTTCTTGATAGTTTTAGATTCATGAGCTCAAGTCTTGATTCTTTATTTAACACTTTAGGTAATTCTAAAACTACTCCAAATGATGATCTTAAATTAAATTTATACAAAAGTATTGCAAACCGTTCGGTTATGAAAATTCGTTTTAGAAATTGGGAATTACAGGAGTATACTACTTTACCAACAGGAATTACACATCATATTTGGAATGTTAAAACAGGCTCATAACTTGAAAAACCTCGGTTTATTATTTTTGCTTTTCAAAATGATAAACAAAATAAACTTGAAGAAGATCCATCAAAATTTAATAATTGTGATATTGAAAATATAAATGTATATTTAAATTCTGAATCCTGTCCATATGAAGATATGAATTTAGATTTTGATAAAAATCGTTATGCATTAGCATATAAAGCATATTCGAATTTTAGAAGCTTCTATTATAATATCTCAATATCAGAACCTTTAGTTTCATGGGACAACTTTAAAGATGATTCTCCAATCTTCATAATTGATACTCGTTATCAAAATGATAATCTTAAAATCGGTCCAGTTGATTTCAAAATTGAATTATACTTCAACAAAAATTGCAGACAATACTACAGCTTATTGTCTTATTTTACATGATCGTTTAGTGGAATTTAAACCGTTAACAGGAGAAGTTAACAAAATCATTTAAATTACCAATTCAAATTAATTTGATGGATTATAAGTTGTTCTGAAATATATATAAATAAAAATGGAATATGTAATCATTGATTTACAAGGTTTTCGGGATAATAACAATAAATTATAAAGTAAAAGTTATTTTATAAGAACTAGCTATTCTCTCATCAAATGAGGACATTCATCATTTCATAATAAAATCACCTTATAGCTATAATTATTTGGATAGAAAAACAAAACATACAAATACATGGCGCACTAAAAATCATCATGGTTTACAATGGTCTGATTGTAAAACACATTTTTGTGATGTTATCAATTTTTTAAAAAATTTTATGCATAAACAAACAAAAATTTAAGTTAAAGGAGAAGAGAAAAAATCTTGGATTAATAATGTTAAATAAAACAATAATGTTTTTGATTTGAATAGTCGTAATTCTATACGACTACATTTAAGCAATTTAAAGTATTTAAGGAGAGAAAGCATCAAAAATATATTCATTTTACTATTGATAGTCTACAGATAAAAATTAACATGGAAAAAATAACAAAATTTTTCAATAAAAAATCAAATGATTATAAGAAATTAGTTAACACTTAATTAGAATCTACTAAAAAATGGGAAGAAGAAGGCTGAAGTCAGTATCGTCAAAATCACATTAACACAATGCAAAAAAAAAAAATTTGTACTAAAATAGCTAAAATAAAAAATAATAAAAATTTATTTAATAAAAAAAAAAAAAATTTTTTCCATTTTATAAAAAAAATTATATAAATTTATTTAAATACATCTGTAGTACATTTCATCTAAATTTTTTTATTCATACAAATATTCGCATTCAAAATTTATTACAAAAAATTTATTTTTTTTTTTCAATAATTAAAAAAAAAAATATTTTAGTTGGTTATTTTATTACTTATTAGCGATTTTTCTGTTGATACCTTCCACAATTTGTTGAGTATGCTTCGGAGCGTAATAGTTTGGAAGGTGCGTGAAAAAGTCTTTAGTGTGAGGCACCACACATCTTATTGGATCCTTCTTACTTTTTGAAAATTTAGAAGATGTCTCCTGTAAGTACAATACTTCATATTTGATGTTTTCTGGCACGAAGTGAATGTTATCCTTTTATTGATATCATTAAAAAATGTTTTTAAGATATCATCTTCTTCTTTTTTTGATTCATGATCTACATCAACCATGAAGCTCTCCAATATGTCATTCTCCTCTTCATGACTTATTCCAATTCTTTTGTTTGATTTACTCATTTTTTTTTTTTAAATTAATTACCTTTTAATTCAAATATTCTGAGACTAGTGAGATCTTAAGAAAATTATAGTTCTATTTATATGGAAACTTAAAAAACAAAAAAATTAGTTTTATAAATTTTTATCAAAAACTTATGAAAATTAAATTTGAAATTGCTATAAGAAATGAAATAATTTCCGTTCAGGAAATGAAAAAATATCATTTAGATATATAGAAAAAAAAAAAATATAATAATTATATTAAAATTTAAAAGAATGAAGAAAAAATTATTTGTGATTATATTATTTGAATTTAGTTAATTAAAAACCATTAAAGATACTACAACTACCAATATGAGCAGAATCCAAGTTTTATTTGAATATTGGAATGCGATTTAGGATTAACAAGTTACATCTTTAACTGTCAAAGTTATTACATATTAATTATTTATCTTAGTTATTAGGCAAATAAAAATATGCTCTAAAAAAATCCTTTTTAAGTGCTTAAAATATGCTCTAAAAAATCAATTTTAACCATTTAAAATATACTCTATGAAAAGGATATCAAATACATAAAAAAAGACCTTTTACTTAGAAATTTTCAAATAAAAAGAATACTAAAAAGGTTAGACTAGTGACACCATCTTCAAAAATTGTTTAAATTTAAAAATTAAAAGCAGATAGTTTTTTACTTTTTAATATATTATTTTTATTATAATTTTTTTATTTTAAAGTTAAATTTAATGAAATAAAATAAAATTAATTCATGAAATTTAAAAATTAAAACAACATAAAAAGCTAAATTAGAGAGTAGAATAAGTTAAAATTAAATTAAATTAAATAAACATAAATTAAGTAAACATAAATTAAAAAAATAAATAAAAAAAATTTTTAAAAAAACAGCTTTTTTGAATTAAAAAGTAGAAAATAAATTTTTAATAGCAAATTTTTCTGTAATTTTCTAAACTATATTGTTACAATCGAGATTTCTTTGAAAAAGTTTATTTCAATATCTCAAATATATATATAAATATAAGTATATATAAGTTTTAAAGTCTGTGAAATTAATATAAAAGCTGGAGGCAAAATTTAAAATTATAAGTTTATAGTTATGCGTTTGTTGCCTCCAGCTTTTATTTTAATTTCACAGACTTTAAAACTTATATATACTTATATTTATATACATATTTGACATATTGAAATAAACTTTTTCAAAGAAATCTTGATTGTAACAATATAGTTTAGAAAATTACAGAAAAATTTGCTATTAAAAATTTATTTTCTACTTTTTAGTTCAAAAAAGCTGTTTTTTTTTAAAATTTTTTTTATTTATTTTATTTTATTCTTTTTAGTAACGACAAATATAAGTATTAAATTGATATTTTTTTTTTCTTTGTTTAATTTTGAATTTTTACAGTTGCCCTTACAGTCTATAATTATATTATTAGCTGTTATAATATGGAATATATTGAATTTTTTTATTATTAATTTATTGTGGCAAAATTTCTAAAAAATTAAGAAAACGTTGCATAGCTAAATTCAAAATTCAAATAAAATTATTGCAATTTTATAATGTTCTTTATTCCCACTTAAAAATGCGACCCTTTAAAAACTTTGATTTACATATATACTGCCTTGTTTTTCCAGTATTACATTTTACTTTTTTTTTCTGCTATTTAGGTTACGCTAAGAACTTATTTTTTTTTTTTCATATTAAATTTATGCATACAGTCTATTTAAAAAATAGAAATTATTAGCTATAGAACATTTTGAATTTTTTTTTGTTCGTTTATGTTAACCGTCCATTCATATGCATACATAAATTTTTTTTTGTTCGTTTATGTTTACCGTCCATTCATATAAATATAACTGTTGCCTACATATTAAAAAATAATAAATCGATGAATCAACTAAATAATAATAGTTGGAAATTTGGTGTGACTGTGTTAGCAGATTTTTAATAGTACACCACACATAAAAATATGCATATCATTTTTGTACATGTTTGTACCTACATATGTAGTAAAAAATTTGGTTTTAAAAGTATGTAATTGAGAATATATTAAATTGCTTACTTCAAAATGCTAATGTTTTTGAATTAAACAAAAATTATTTTGCTTTTTCTAGACGATGTAGATATATATGTATGTATGTACATAACATATATTTTATGATAATTCATAATTATTGTTATTGAAAAATATTGTTGTTATTTACTATTTTTAAAAAAGACTGGATTTCTTATTTTTAATATATATTTTTTTTGTTGTTTAATGTGTTTACGTAATTGGAAATATATTCTTAGTTTTTATACTTCAGAAAAAGGCATTAGTGGTGATCATCATTCCCTAATAGATCTTAATTTAAAGGCAGCTCCCAATTTAGATATCAATGTTAGGGCCATAATATGCGATTTTAATATGTTAAGAGTTTCGAAATTAAAATAGTTAATTATGATTAAGAAAGGAAAAACACATATCTATATAAATATTATAAATAAACACATTGCTTTTATAAATAAAAATGTATACTAAAAATCAATTGATTTAAATAAAAAAAACTTAAATTTAACACTTGCTTACTAAATTTTAAGTAAATGCATAATTAATTTTACACTGTGTTCTCAAGTGCGGCACCTTAATTTGATTACACATTCATATCTTTCAAATTCATCGCTTTCAAACCAAAAATATTTTCGAAGCACATATTATTACATATTTTGAAGTATGTACCTATGTATATGTACGCATAGAATGCAATGGGCTACATAAAAAACAATAGTCTTTTATAGAAAAAAAAAAACATTTGTGTATTAAATATACGTGTTGGTATTGGTATTGGTGAGTTTAGTAAATTTAAATAAAATGTTTTATTTTGGTTCTGTAATAATTCTGTTAAAAATTCTGTTATATCTTTGTATGAAAATTTAATTTTAAAATTAAGCTTATTTCTCTAATGTTTTTCGATATTATTATTTTAAAATAATGTATTGTCATCGGGATCTGATCTAATGAAGAAAATTTCAAGTCGCTACCTCAACGGGAAGTGTGTTTAAAATGTCTTCTAAGATTCGATCCTTTACCCAACCAAGTTAATAAAAAGCTGTTAATAAACATAAATTAAAATAAAATTAATCCAAATAACGAAAATCTTACATCTAGTAAAATTAAAAACTAAGTTTAACTGAATTTTGGTTGCAATATATCACAAAATTTTCAAATAAGAAATTCTGCCGGTTCGATCGTAGGACGCTTTTGTACATTGAAAAGCTGCTTTGTACATCAACTGAGGTAATTGGTGCGAATTTAAATGCCATAGTTACGTTTATCGTGTAATTCATTGTAGCATTTTGTATCGTTTCACCAGTCAAAGCTGCAGATATAGTTTTTAATGCTGTGAAGCCAGAATTTTTTTCAATGACTTTACCAAGTTTCTCCTTGATAATATTACCTACCTCACCACTTATCTCTTCAACTGCTCTTACAGCGTCTGTTACAATCTTGATTTGATCGCTTAGGGATAATCCGAATGTTTCCAGTTTTGTTATAAACTCTTCAAGAAAATAATAATTGGATGCAATGAAAATCAGTTCAGCTCTTAAATCTCTATTATGTAGTAGATCCTGAGAAATTTTTATGAAGGCTGCCTGATATAATGCAGTGATTATATTTAAAAATTTTTCATAGTTAGTGGCATAGTAACGGGTAGCTTTGAGCCAAGTTCTCCAACGTGTAATTATTGGCTGTGAAGGTAATGCTAGATCAGGGTCTAAGTCTTTAAAAATTTGCACTCTAGCCGGAGACTTTAAATATATTTTTTTTATGTTTGCAATGAGTCGGTCCACATTAGGATACTGACATTTCACTTGCTCGCATACTCGATGAAGCCCATGAACAAGGCAAGTTATATGAGTGATTTTGCGATAAAATGTTTGTATAGCTGTTGCAGCTTTGACCATATATGATGCAGTGTCTGTTATAAATACCAAAATTGAATCTTTGTTGAAGCTCTCTCCCAAAATACTTATTGAATCGTCAAAACGACGAGCAATTGTTGTTTGGTTTGCTTTATCAAGCAATGCTCATTTTAATAAAAATTTTTGTTTTGCAATCTCCTCCTCGGGATCCAAAATACCAATAATTACATTTGCCGCATATCTACCAGTTGCACCTGTAGTCTCATCATTTTTTTCTATTGTGGATCTAAATAAGGTTTCTGTATGCTTGGTACGAAGAGTACCGTCAGATGGTATTTTCTGATCCGTATATTTTTCTAAAAAATGTGTAATTTTGGTATTTTGCATTTTGTATAAAGGAATATCCGCGGCAACAAGACCTTCAAATAAATCTTCGCCAAATTGGTCATCTTTTGTCATCCTTTCTTTTAATTCCTTGTATTTAGCACTTCCTGGGTGTTGTTTTACAACAAATAATTTTTCTCCTGATACAGACTTATTGCACACCTTGCAAAACAGTACTTTTCCATCTTAAAATCTGGAAACTCCCTAACATATTCCATTAATTTGTTTGATTGAGTTTTTTTTTCTTTCGGCATGTTTCTACAAATTTTAAATTTGAAAAGAATTTAGGTATAATTTTATATTCAAAAATAGGATTTTTTTACCACTGTTTTAGGATAATTTTTTTAATAAATGGAAAAATAGTTTTCTAAATGAACCTTTCACGACTGAACAGATTAACAGAATACATTTTTTTTTTGAAAATACACGAAATTTCAAGAGTAATAAAAGTAGTAATTTTGTTAGTTACAAAAAATCCAGAGTCCATACTGCACGATTCAAAAAACAAATGCACAAAATCAACAACAAACAACACAAAAATAACAAAACCGCAATTTAGAATGTACAAAAGACAAAAAAATTTTACTGTTTATAATTAAACCAAAGAACCATTACGAAATAATTTTAAATGCGTCGCAATTTGAAATAATAAACTTGCAAAAACATGTTTCATTTGTTTATTTTTTTTATCAAAATCGAAGCAAATCAGTTTTTAAAACCCTTTCTTCTCCCAATTGAATTCTGCATATATCATTTCTAAATACATTTTATTATATTATTTATTTTGCCGCATGAAAAAACATCTCTCGGTCTTTACAGGCGAGTTTCTGAATCAAGTTGAAATGAATAATAAAATAAATATGTATGTATATGTGCATGCATACATATAGATTTCTTTAAATACCTAATACCTACTTGTTTATTCTGAAAGAATGATATTTTAAATAAATGAATATTTAAATAGTAACATCGATTTATATGTTTTTTTATAAAAAATATTTTAAATGCAAAAAAAAAAAAAAAATTATGATCTTTTAAAAGAAAATTGTCAAAATAAGCTAAAATATGCTCTTACAAGCTAAAATATGCAAAATATGCTCTAACAAGTGAAATATGCAAAAATATGCCCTAACAAATCCAGCTTAAGATACATAATTTTTTTTGGACCGAATTACTATCATGTCCATTTATCGATAAGACATAAGGAAAAAAAATGCTAATGCATATTTTTATGTGCCCTTATTATATTTTATTTATTTAACTTTTTATTTTAATTTTTTATTTACATTTTTTTTTCTTCTTATGGAATATTCTTATGACCCCAGGAATAAGTTTTAACATTGTCTTCTAATATATATTTCTTATCATCAAAACAACTTAAAGCTACTTTATTCAATTGTTGTATATATATTGAATGTAATTCAGATTTAAAAACTAACATATTTCTATATAGTATTGTTCGATTTCGTAAGGAATTTCTATAATAATCTACACTAAAACCATCAATTACATATTTTTTAATTCCCTTAGATTTCTTAATAATTTTGTCTTCAATAGTTTTGATTGAATACTTTTTGGAGCGTAAACCAATAAATTCTGATATTATTTTTCCATTCAACTCATCTTTAAAAAAGCCTAAAACTTTTTTATTTACTTGATCGAAATCAAAAGGGTTATTTGGCTGGTAGTCTGAAGTATCAAAATATTTGTGAAGATCATTTTTAATATCTGCATAAAAATCTTTGGTATTTATTGTATATATAAAACTATCCGTATCCATATAATTGAGTGTAACATTATCTCGAAATTTTTTTTTCATATAATTGTAATGAAAATCGTACATGAACGTTTTTGATAAGTCTAAAATTGAAAATCCTATATAAATTGGTTTATCATAAATTATTTTAACCCTGTTAAGTTCTACTGCAGCTAAATTATGTGAAAAAGTTATAATACTATTAAAGTTTGGTTTTGATATTAAAAATCTAGAACCTAAACGCCTCTCTCTGTTTTCCCATTCTATAGCAATTTTAATATCTCTTCTTTTGTCTATATTCTCCATCGTTTTACCATATACAGAATTGTTTTGCAATTTAAAAAAGTTTTTTTTCAAACGGAGTTTTCACGTTTTTTCTGTAACTATTATTTAAATCAATATACTTTTTTAACCAATTACATTGTGAAAATTCTTATACTTTATGAACCTTTTTTAATATCAGCCCATTTTGTAAACATTGTTTCAGATTTCTGTATAATAATTTTCTTTTCTGATAATGTATTTCTGATAATGTATCTGGTTTTGCTAAAAAAAGTTGAAAGAAGTTTGCTAAACTTTCCATTTGGAGGAGTGTCATTAACTGAACAAAACGGTAAGTCATTGTGCAGATTATGTAAATTTTCAGGATATTCTAAATCTACCTCTAGAATATAACCAATTTCTGAAGTGTCTGAAATCGTGGTTATATCTATAAAAGTATCACACCATTTAAAATTTTTATATGGTAAATAATTACACATATCGCATCATAAAGATTTACTGCATCAAGATATATATGAATTTTGAAGGTTGACACATATTAAAATTTTCAACCATAAATTTATTGTTAGCTACTGAATGTCGCAAACTGCATTGACTTATTTCACCTCTCATTCCTTTTTTAATGAAGTTGTACATATTTATAACAGTAAACAGTTCAAGTTCAATTTAAGTGAATTTTAACATATGTAGCTTGCCATGAATCTAAATCATATATCTCTCTACACAATTTTCGAAAATATTCAAACACATCTGTTAAAATCAAAACATCGGTTTTCAAATAAATTTTTAAATAATCTTACAAATTACTATAGTTCTCAAACTGTTACTGCATATCTATAATCAGCATCTGAACAAGGTATTTCTGTTAATTTTTTGTAATATTTATTTTGTGATGGTAGTCAACCCTTCAACTTATCCCAACTATCTAAATACTCGTAAGGAAATATATCTTTCTTTGTTATCATACTACAGTTTCGATCAAACGCTTTTTTAATGTGAATAGCTTCGAAATTACCTAAAGTGTTAAATAAAGAATCAAGACTTCAGCTCATGAATCTAGAACTATCAAGAAATCTCAAAGTGAAATTAACATTTTCTCCCGGAGTAGTAATTCGTTTACTTAATGATATGTAGTTTTCCTTATTTACTAGAATTTTAAATATCAATAATTTTTGTATCACCGTGAAATGTGATTCATTTAAGGATTTAAAAAGCATATGACAATCATATCCCGAAAAGTTATGAAAAAATATAGGAAAAAACGACGGTTTTTTAAAATATAAATTACATTCAAAATGAGCTCGAACTCTATAATGGCCAGTAAAATGACAGTGATCTCTAACTCTAATTTGAAAATCTAAATTCTTACCACATATATGACAATTTTCTTCTGTAAGATATCTCAATTCTTCGTCTAATATTAATGGCTTCATTGGTTTGATATTTAAAAAATGATTTTTATAAAGTCGTACACAATCTTCTGTTAATGATAAAACAAATTTCTCTGCACAATCTTCACCTATAAACTCTTGATATTTATTTAGGCGCATTTAGGAACATTTTATATAATAAGCGAAAGCTACTGATATATGCAGTTTGATATTGGTTGTTGATGATTTTTCGCTATTAGGAATACACGTTTGTATGGGGTTTAGCATATTTCCACAATTTGCAAATATTGTACAAGGTGTTTCTACTTGCGAAATTTTAATATACTATCGCCTTCTGCAACCATTTCAGTTACAATTTTACCACATTGATTTTTATGTATTTCATAATTTTGAATATTTCAAAAATGTTGCAAGCAGCGATTACATAAATAAATTTGACTACTATGTAAAGTTAACGAACTCCTCAATAACCTACATATATGTTTTATGTTAACAAAATGAAAGTTTGCATTTTTTGCCATCAAAAGCAAATTAATGTGATGTTGCTTCTCACATTTTGTTAAATAATATGGACCAATCAATTCATAATCAGATCCGTTTATTAAAAGACCAAAGACGTTAATACTAATTTTCAAATTATTTTGTTCAAATATATTCATTTCATTTATTTCAACTGGAAATTCCATCCCATAAAAATTTAAAAGATACATTCTCCATTTTCTAAATAAATTTCATCTGCTTCAATATTATCAATGTTGTAAGACGTTGGTGTATCTTGATGAAAAATTATTGGTTTTAATGCTGATATTAATGCATACTTGAAGCAAAATTAATCTGAGTTTTTTACTTTGATACAAGCACGTTTTGTTTTTACTTTTACTGGTAAATCTATAAATCTAGAACCTCGAATAGGTTGATATTTATTTAATTTCTAGACTAATTATTCTTACTATAGCTCAACCGCTATCTTTCTCTTGAAAATCTTCCGTTTTCGTATAAACTTTCTCTGCAATTTGATCAATAGCTGCATTAATATCTTCTTCATTCAAGACTGGACTCAAGACTCATTTTCAATTGAAAAGATTTAATACTTAATTGTAAATCATCCGCATCATTAGCGTTAATCTTCATATACTCTGCAAAAGATTATTTTAAAACTTCCATGTTCAAGCAGTGCATTGTGAAGTAATATTATCACTTGATCTCGTATTTTATTTAAAATTATTGTTGGATCAAGAACTCCTTCATCATAGTTATCAATTAAAATTGATTGAATTCTGCTTTCAAATGACTCATTAATTAATTTTACATTCCGTATCAGCTCTTGAGCAACTTTTCTTTTATGTTCATTTGTTCTGAGATAATAACTCCAATTCGATATAAAAATGTTCCATTTAGTGCAATATTTGTTAATTTTAGAATGTCGGTCCAAATTATATTTTGATTGAAATGTTTTTTGACATATATACATTACATTCAAATTTTGTATTTAATTTCAACTTTTTTGCTTGTACATACTTCCATTATTAAAAATAAAGATAAAAAACGTTAATAAATTAAAAGCACGAATGTATACTAGTTCTTTCAAACTGAAACTACTTTAAAACACATTTTATTTTATAATTTTTTTTTAACTAAAAGAACGTGATTTACGTTTTATATTTCTTTTTTTTATTTACATTACCATTAAGCTCCACAGTTACCAGAACCGCCACCAGCCACCGCCACAAAGCATTCACAAATATGGTTCAAATCACTGAAACTACCAACGTGACCACCACCTGAATGTGACAACCACCAACCACAACCTTTATTATCCACTTTACACTTTCAGCCTAAAAATATGCTATTTTCTTCAGAATTATCATCCACTTTCTACTTTCAGCCTTAAGTAGGGGCTTCGGTAGTCTAGTGGGTAGACGTATGGCGTATTAACCGAAGGAGTGTGGGTTCGATCTCTGCATAGGTCATAAGTGTTTTTTTCTTTACCCCCTTACGACCAAATATAATGTAAATATATAGTATATAATATAAACAAAATAAATAATATTAGTATATAATTTAATAATGGCAGTAAAAGTTTAAAAGTATAAAAACCTATAATGGCATTAGTAGGCGATGGCTCAATAATATTGCATTACATTTATGTATGTAATATTAATACAAATAAATAAATAAACAAAATATTAGTATATAATTTAATAATAGTATAAAAACCTATAATGGTCTTGGTAGCCGATGGTTCGATAATATTGCATTACATTTATGTATGTAATATTAATATAAATAAAATAAATAAATAAAAAAAAAAAATCCCCATTGCTCATTGCTCCTTGGAACAGAACCCCCTTATCCTAACTTCTCATACCTCTTCGCTAAATAACATAAACAATCAAAGAATCATATAATTTAATAAATGGATAGGAATGAACAAAATTAATCATAAAATTAAACTATATTTAACTTTATATTTAAATTATATTTTGGAGAGTCTCAACATACCCAAGAATAAATTCTTTTCTAGACTTAGTTTGAACTGATGTAAGAATTAAACCAAAATGCTCAGAAAATCTAAACAAGTTGACGACTGTAGCATACGATAGCGACCACAGAGCAATATGTTTCTCATTCTCACTTAATATAGAAAATCTGACAAACCAAGTAATTGAAAGTGAAAAAAAATACATAATTAATTAACTGGAAAAATTTAGGAAATGGTTAGACATAAATTACCAAATTGAGTACAGAAACTCTACAAATATTATCGAAGATAATACCAATATATATAAAATAATATTGATCACCATTTAGTTAAATTAAATAAAACAATAGTGAACACCATTAAAGAAACAGTTCCAACAGTTAAAAACAAAAATATTCTTCAAAGATTCTATTCACCAAAACTAAAAAAACTTTTAAAAGAAAAAAGTAAATAAATGAATAATATCCTCAAAATTTATAAACAGAATCTGAACTTTTCTTCGCACGAAATAACTTTATTAAACCGCCTCTTGAAAAATATTAGTAACCTAATAAAAGAACATATTAATATAGAAAACAATTCTAACTGGCAAAATACAATAAATAAAATATCACCATCAAATTCGAACATGTTTGGTAAAATTAACAAGCTTTTTAAACGTAAATCTTACGAAAACATTAAATCATTAAACATTAATTCGAACTATCAACACTTATTAACACAAAATAATATAAATATTTCCAAACTAAAGACAACAACTTCAGGTAAATCCATCTTAAACAATCCACCAGAAATATTTAAAACAATAGGTACTTACATACAACAAACCCATAATGTAATAATTCCACCTAATAATACTTTTCATGGCAGAATAATTGAAAAAATTAAATTATTAAAACAGAGGGCGAAACAAAAGAAAATAGAAAATATTACTCTGTGTAATTTTAGTGATGAGAATAAATCTTCAAATCAATATACTGAAAATTTTTACTTCGCTAACTTTGAAAATCTTATTCAAAAATTTAGAAACTTGAAAAACAAAACTAGTTACGGTGAAGATGGCATATGAAATATAGTGTTAACGATTCTGAGCATAAATTTTATAAAAAAAAATACGTTATCTTATTTAAAAATTGCTAAATCATTCTTATTTTCCAAAAACCTGGAGAAAAGCGAAAGTATTATTATTTAAAAAACCAGGAAAAGATGCAGGTGATCCCTATAGCTGTAGGCCTATAAACTTATGTCCAAATATAAGCAAAATATACGAAATGCTAATTGATGAAAAGATAACTTGTTTCTAAAAGATAAAGATATCATGCCGGAAAATCAATTCGGCTTCCGATATAAACATGGTACAATACATGCCATTACAAAAATAACTTCCGATATTATTGTTGGTATCTAAATAAAAATTGGGGAATAGGAGCTTGTCTCATAGATCTTGAGAAAGCCTTTAACAGCGTCTGGATTGATGGACTAATTTATAAGCTTATCAAATATAAGTTGCCAGGACATATAATCATTTTAATAATGAATATGATATATGAAACCTTGTTCTATATGACACATAATGATAAAATGATTGCGACGAAAAATTACGTAATAGAAAATGGTTTGCAGGAAGGGGCAGTAAACTCCCCAATTCTTTTCTCTATTTATATAATTGAATTGTTAAATTTAGTTACTTCAATGAAAGGCGATAACTGTGTTCTTGCTTTTGCAGATAACCTTGTAGTTTACTCAGCAAATGATTATATAGAAAGTATACAAAGTTCTCAACAAAAAATGTTCAATATAGTTGTAGACTACTGTAAAATATGGTTATTAAAAATAAATTATAACAAATGCGAAACGATTCTTTTTCGCAATATAGTAAATAAGCTTAACACAAACATGAGAAAAAATTGGAAGAATTACTTTATCAAACACAATAATGTAATGCTAAAAAACAAAAAAATGGTTAAATATTTAGGAGTTCACTTACACCAAAACCAAAATTACATCGAACAATGCATTAGATAAAGCATTAGATAAAATTACATAAATAATGCATTAGATAAAGCAAGCAAAGCATTAATGGCCTGCAAAAATTTATTTTATAATCAAACAATAACTCATAAGATAAAACACTCATAAGACCAATTATCACCTATGCATCTCCAATCTGGTACAATATTGGTACCAGATCAATGTAAAACTTCGCAAATTCGAAAAAAAGTGCATTTAGAACTTGCATTTATAAATACCGTAAACCCGAGACTAATTCTAAACATTTTTATTCAAATAAATACAGATACAAAGAGTCAAACATGACACGAATTGACAATTTTATTATAAAATTGATCAGAAATTATTTTGGGAGAGCATTGAAAATTCCTGAGAATAGTTTAATATCTCACATATATTATTATACCGAGGAGTATATAAAGAAAATATTAATATCGGGTTACATTGCACCCGAACATTTTATTTATTTGGATAAAGAAGGGTATTTCATCGCTCCTTGAAATAGAACCGTCTTAACCTAACTACTCTGGTACAATAGATTCAGGTAGCTGCCATGTCATACAACTTCACAATTTACATAAATATATCTCGTTAGCTCGGTACTAAAACATCCGAAATATTTTAAAATATGACCAAGTTTTAAAATTATTTGCGTAATAAACGAACAATATGGCTAAATATATCATAATCAGTTATAGACGTAACATAAATTCATTACAATTCTTAATATTACCTATAAACTAATAAAAATAACATTTCTTACTAAAAAAACAAGTAAATGTAACAGTAAGTCGATGCAACCGACTTATTAATAACCTATACCTGAATAATTCGAATTAAATTAAAAATCCATAAGTTTTTTTGGCAGCTGCTTGAACTTCTTCCCTTTTCTGTCTTATTCAACTCGAATTTCAGGAACGTAAAAGAGGCATCCTCTTGGGATATGGTTGACATATTTGTAAAAAATTTTAAGTTTCTATCTTTATTAATTTCGAAGATTGTTAGTCCTTGGGAGGTGTGTGCCAGGTACCCGAATTGCCACTCCAATTCATCAAATCCATCTCAGGAACATAAAGAAAACATGCCAGAACACCATTGTACTAAATTTAAAGGTTCTACATTTGTTGGTTTTGAAGATATACTCGTTGCTCTTGTGCTCGTCCGGAAGTTTCCAAAATACGAACCCATGGTTGAAATTCTTTCAAATGTCAGTTTCAAATTTTACAGAAAAGAAAACATAACAGAACAACTTTGTACTAAAAATAAAAGTTCTATTTTTGTTGGTTGTGGAGATATACTCGTTTGCTCTGGGGCTCGTCCGGAGGCTTCCAAGTTTTGAACCCATAGACCAAATCCTCACAAATTTCAGAAATGTAAATCAAACTTGAAGGAACACCATTCTACTTAATTTGAAGGTTATATCTTTGTTGCTTTTGAAGATAATATCATTTGCTCTGAGGCTCGTTCGGAAGCTTCTAAAATTCGAACCCAACGACCAAATCCTCTCAAATTTCAGAGACCTAAATCAAACATGAAAGAACACCATTCTGCCAAATTTAAAGGTTATATCTTTGTTGTTTCTGGATATAATCTCATTTGCTCTGGTGCTCGTTCGGAACCTTCCAAAATCCAAACCCATGGACCAAGTCCTCTTAAATTTCAGAGACATAAATCGGACGGGAAGAAACATCATTGTACAAAATTTAAAGGTTCTATCTTTGTTGGTTTTGGAGATAATCTCGTTTGCTCCGGAATCATTCGGAAGCTTCCAGAATCCAAACCCATGGATCGATTTTGTCCAAATTCGAACTTAGGTTCCTTTTGTAATTTGTAACCTACTATATAAATTTCATCAAGATAACTTTATTAGTGTTTGAGGTATCGTGCGAACGGGCGAACGGACATCGTTAAATCGACTCAGGAAGTGATCCTGATTCAGAATATATATACATGTCCAAAGCTAACTCGCTTAGACTACAATTATTATAAAATGCATAATAATATTTTTCAAAATTTAAATTATAAGAATTTGTATTTTATTATTTTACATCTATTCTATCTATTTTTTGTACATGTATTCTTTTCTTTTCTATTTTTTTTTTGTTTTTATTTATATTGATTTCCAATTTTGTAAAAATTTTTGTTTTGGTGACATATGGCTTAAATACAAGTGCTTTTTTTTTGTTTTTAAAAAGGTTTTAGTTAATATTTGGTGTTTTTGTTTAATTTTGTTAATTATTGCAATATTTGTATCATCGTTTTGTCATTGTTAACTTAAAATAGATTTCGAAATATATATTTTTCTAAAAATCAAATTTAAGTTTTTTTTCATGATTTGCATTTAATGTTTCTTAATTCTTGTTAAAAATAAAAAAAAATTGAAACCTTATTCTCATAATCAATTATAAAAGTAAAATAAAATTACTGATAAATTCTTAATAGTAATAATTCTTAATGTTATAAACAAAAAAAAAAAAATAAAATTCCAATAACATATTATTTAAAATTTAAGTCATGGCACATTATTTACATCTTGTTAATCATATAATTTTTTCAACATTAGTTTTTTTATATGTATTATTATGTTTTTTCATTTTTGTTGGTGTTCATTTTGTTTATGACAACAAAATTGATAAATTTTAATAGAAGTGCACATATTCCTAATTTAAAATTAATTTCATTGCGATGGGTATTCCCTTTAAGAGTGTGCCGATAATAATTACTAAGTAACTATTTGTAAACAATTGTCATCGATAGCGCAGTAGTCGTTCCACATTATGTAAGCGCTGTTGCATATTTATTTTTAGTTCGCCTAAGTGATATTTTTTTATAATGTATATGTACTTCTTGTGTATCTAGTATTAAGTTGTATTGTATTGTAAGTAAAATTTAAATTTAAATAAAGGCAGTTGTGCATTTGAATCAACTACTTATAATAAATTATTGAAGAGTTTTATTTCGAAGTCAAAAAGTATTCTTTTAAATAAATTTAAAAGATTATAATTTATCAGGTGTGGGATAAAAATAATAAAAAATAAAGAAATGCTTCCCATTGGAAAATATATGGCGGAAGATTTGAAAAAACAATTAAAGGAGTTGAATTTAAAAATTTCTGGTAATAAAAAAACATTATATGAAATATTGCATGCAGCAAAAATGGCGGCGTTGGAAACAAGTAATTATGAAATTGCGGAAGAAGAAAATGGCGGAGTCTCACATATCAGCAGAGAGTTTGAAACAACAACAGGGAACAATACAAAAGAAATTGAATTATTAAAAAAGGAGCTGGAATTGTTAAAATTAGAAAAAACATTAAACGAGATCGTGACTACTAGAAGTAGAAGGACTAGTAGAAGTAATAATAAAAGGCATGGGTGATCATAACTTGCAAAATAAAGTCTATGTGCAACGTTTTAGAACAACGAACGAATTATTACAAGCCTTCTCATCGGTTACTAAATTCAAAAGAACAATAGAAAATAAAGCAAATATATCTAACGTTACATCGATATCATCATCAGTAAACACATCAAATTTTAATAAACAAATAAAGAAATGTTACAATTGTGGTGGAAAAAATCATATCTCTACTGAATATAGAAAGCCCGAACGAACCTTTGGATCATGTTTCTCATGTGGTGCAGCAGATCATACAGTTAAAAATTGTCATACAAAACAAGCAAAATTCAGTTTTAATAATGAGTCATCAGGAACTATTCAACATATAGAAGAAATTAACGCTGCTGATTTCAATACGGAGGTTGGAATATTTACTAATGATGCTAATTTTGAAAAAAAAATAGAAATAGGTATAAAAGCTTTATTGGATACAGGTAGTGCTATTTCAATTATAAAAAAACAAAATGTAGAAAAATATGATACAAATTTAAATAATAATAAATCTTGTTGTGGTATTAATAAGTTCAAATTTAAAAATATTAGGTACTTTCAATACATGGTTAAGTATTTTTAGTAAATTAAAAAATGTCAATTTATTAGTAGTAGAAAATTTTGTAATGTCACCTGAAGTTATTATTGGAAAGGAATATTAATAATAAAATATTAGGTATCAAATTCAAATTTGAAGAAAAAATTAATAATGAAGAAAGAGAAATATTAAATATTGAATACTTATTTAACGATGAATCGAATTAAAAATTTACTTTAAAAATTAATTAAAATGTAGAGTATAATATTAAGAAAAACATTATTAGCTTTGTAGATCAGTATGGATCAAATTTAAAATTAAATGAAGTGCCAAAATTAAAATGTGAAATAAAAATAAATTTAGAAAAGCATTAATATTTTAGTGCCAAACCACGTAGACTTTCGTTTCACGAACGGGAAGTATTAAATTACATTTTAAAAGACCTTTTAAATAAAAACATTATTAGAGAAAATAACTCTCCTTATTGTTCGGCTATAGGTTTAGTTAAGAAAAAAAATAAAAATGTATATAGACTTTGTGTCGATTATCGCGTCTTAAATAATCTTACATTGCGTGAAAACTTTCCTTTGCCTGTCATTGAAGATCTTATTGCTCGATTGGAGAATAAAAAATATTTTACATTACTAGACCTTAAAAGTAGTTTTCACCATGTTTTTGTTTCAGAGGCGTCAATAAAATATACAAGCTTTATAACACCGGTTGGTCAATATGAATATATAAAAATGCCTTTTGGGCTTAAAAATGGACCGTGTGTATTTCAAAGATTTATTGAATAACCGTTTACGTTGATGATTTATTAATATCAACTTCAAATTTAGATAGTCATATTATTGCTTTAGAAACTGTAGTTAGAATTCTATCTGATAATTTACTAGAGATTAATGTTCCGAAATGTTAGTTTTTATTTCAAGAAATTGATTTTCTAGGTCATACATTGAAAAAGATGGTGTGCAACCTAAGATGGTGTGTAAAAATAACGTTGCAGCAATCACTGCATTTCCGTCACCAAAAAATTTAAAAGAGCTTCAAAGGTTTATAGGTATATGTTCATATTTTAGAAAATTTATCGCAAATTTTAGTATTTTTGCTAAACTTTTATTAGATTGAGTGAAAAATAATCCATATCCTTTTGTTTTAAGTTGTGCTAAGTTAAAAATTTTTGATGAGTTAAAAAAATAAAATACTCGCTAGGCCGATTCTATCTATATTTTCCCCAAAAATGGAAACAGAACTCCATTGCAACGGTAGTTCTTTGGGTTTTGGAGGTATCCTAATGTAAAAGAAAGACGATAATAAATTGCACCCAATCCTTTATTTTTCTTAAAGAACAACCTAGCAAGAAAGTAAACTTCATTCATATGAATTAGAAACTCTTGCTATTGTTTACGCATTACGAAGATTTAGAATTTATCTTTTAGAACGACATTTTAAAATAATAACCGATTGTAATGCTTTAGCTCTAACTCTGAAAAAACAAATTAACCCAAAAATCAGTCGTTGGGCGTTAAAGATGCAAAATTATGATTTTATAATTGAAAATCGGGAAGGACGTTCCAGATTGTCCGAAATGTGTAAATTTTAACTCTCATTCAGGAAAAGTGGAGGGATTTCTACATTCAATTCATAAAGGTGATGCTCCATTTTATATGATACATATTGATTATTATAGACCTCTTCAAAGAATAAAAAGAAATACATGTTAGTTATAATCGACGGTTTTACTAAATTTGTTAAATTATACCCTACTAAAGCTCAACAGCCAAATGAAACAATAAATAGCCTAAAACTTTATTTTAACCAATATAGTCGTCCTATCAAGTTAGTTTCTGATCGAGGTAGATGCTTCACCTCTCCAAAGTTTAAAGAATTTTTAGTTTCGAATAATATCCAACATATTCTTGTGGTTAGTGGTTTTCCGAAAGCAAACGGGCAAGTTGAACGCGTAAATAGGATGATTGGTCATATGATTTCAAAACTTGTTGATAAAGAAAATGATATTCATTGGTACAAAGTACTGCCCGAAGTTGAATTTGCGATCAACAATACTGTATCTAAAAGTACTAAAAGTACGCATTCAAAAGTATTATTTGGTGTAAACCACAGAGGTATTTTAAACGGTAAAATATCAGAATTTTTACAGAATTTTATTTTTGTGGATGAAATCGAAAATTTTATTATTGATTTGCGAAAGGCTGCTGCAAACAATATAAAAAAAATTATTCCAAAGTACAAAGATCCTTATATAATTAGTAAGTCTATTGGTAATGATCGGAATTTGGTAAAGGATATTGATGGTTTTCAATTGGCACAAAAACCTTTCAGTGGCATATTTGATATATCTAGCTTAAAACGATACAAAAAAGTAAAAAAAATAAAAGACACAAAACTAACAAAAATGGATTAAAAACTTATTGTAAGCTAAATTTAAATTCTTTGTGAAATTGATTGATGAAAAAAATATATATATATATTTGTGTTGAATTCGAGGACGAATAACAGTCAGGATGGTCCAATTGTAAGACCTATTTTTATTTTATTTTTTTCAATGTATTTTGCTTAATTTTTTTTGATTATATTTGCTATTTCGGCGTATGCGTTTGTTGTTATATTTCCGTTAATAAAATCTAGAGGACGTTTTCTTGTGGTAGTATGAATTGTTTTATTATACATGAATAAAGGCGTTAGTACTAAATTGTTCAGATCACTATTATAAGATTTATATTTGGTTTTTAATATCCTAAGATGTTCGTTTAAAGTTGCGTGGAACCTTTCAATATCAGAGTTACCTGTGTGTCTTTGAGCTGTTGTATATAGTATGATATTCAATATTGTTTTCTTTAAAGTATTATGCTAATTGTAAGTTAAGGATCCAGCTTCGCTGTCTATTACAATTTTTTTGGGTGCTTCCATAGTTGCTATTCTAACTTTCGTTGCTGCTACTAAGTCTAGCCAAGACCTGTTTCTTTATTTGTGCATTGTGACATGGTCTATAAATTTATTTATAATTGTTAAGTACATCGTTTCCCTATTTGCTATCCAAACATCGATATGTAAAATTTCGTTAGTTTTCTGCGGTTTATTGATTTTATTTCCTTTTTTTAGGTACAATGTCATTGCAATTTTTGAGTAATCCTTATTGAACCTTCCATAGAAACCTGTAATGCCCAGAATTGATTTTATTTGTTTGGTCGTTTTTAGAAGCTTATAGTTCAATATCGTCTGTACTTTGTTTGGGTTTGGTTTAATGCCATCTGTGGTAATAATGTGACCTAAAAATGCAGTTTCTCTTTTTAAAAATTCACTTTGTCAAGTTGAACCTTTAGATTATTTTCTTGTAATTTTTTAAAAACTTTTTCCAGTGATTGAATATATTCTTCTAGACTGGTTGAGAATATAATGATGTCCTTTGTAATATTGTGAAAAAAAAATGTTTTTTGGTGATTGTTTTCTGGTAATCAATTTCTGGTATGTGTCTATCAAACTTTAACAACGACTAATTTAAGTTTATTGGATTTAAGTCAGCCTCTTATGTTATGTTATGTTAGCCTCTTTGTAAATTAATTTACTGGAGTAATTGTGTTGGAAATTAGTCTCTGGTTTTCGTGTTTTTCCAATATAGACTCTAATGCATTTCCTCTCGAATTTTCTAATACGTTCCATAATGCCGGCTTCCATAATGACTTATATTGAACTAAATAGGGGCAGCATATGTCATTATTAGCCTAATAAGTGCCTGGTAAGCTATGATCTTAACTCCTTGTTATATACGTATAATGTAAGGGAAATTTTTGAAGCTATAAATGCTTTGCTACACTTGCTTATAATATGCTTAACATGGTCCTTAAATTTTAGATGAAGATGCATTTGCACTCCTAAATATTTAATTGTACATGTTTGTTTTAATTTGATATTGGGATTAGCACATTTATCAGTGTTTACTTTAAGCTGCCGAATTTTACTGTAATCTGAGGTTAAATTAAATATTTCTTGTAGATTAAATTGAATTTATTATACTGTTTCGCCTGCCGAGTAAAAAATATGTCATTTGCGAATGCTATTGCACAGTTATTTCCTTTTATACCTTGAAATAGCTAATGTAATTTTAATATATATAATGAAAATAATATTGGGGAATTAATAGTTCCCTGTCATAAGCCAATCTTTATAACGAAAGTTCTACTAATTGTATTAAAGTCATTTGAAATAATAAATTTACTACCTAATCATATCAATCATAATCATATCAAATATTAAAGCAACTAGTTTACTGGAAAATCCAAACTTTTTTAATTTAAATATAAGCCTTTTTATCTATACTTTATTGAAAGCCTTTTCAAGGTCAACAAAGCATGTTCCGACACCTTCTTGCTTGTTTATATGCCAATATATATCACAGATTAATTTAGTTATTACATGCGTTGAACAGTGCTTGTGCCTAAATCCGAATTGATTTTCTGTGATTAGCTTTTTGTCCTTAACCAATTTGGTTATTTGGTCGTTTTTATGCGCTTCATATATTTTGCTAATATTAGGTAAAAGGCTTATAGGTCTAAAACTATTAGGGTCGTTTGGCTCTTTTCCTGGTTTGTTTAACATAATAACTTTAGTTGTTTTCCAACTTTTTAGATAATATGAATAGTTCAAGGCATTATTAATTAATATCGTGTATTGGAGACTAATTTTAGGAGATAGGTTTTTTAATATAATGCTGGGTATAACGTCTATGTCTGAGTTTTATTATTTCGAAATTTTCTATTACTATTATTTCTATTTATTAATTTTCTATTTCTATTTTCTATTATTTGAAATTTGTAAAATAGTTATTTGTTATAAGTGACAACGCAAAAAACCATCAAAAACCTAAAACGAGAAGTTTTTTTTTTCCCTGCCACATAAATGTAACAAGTAAATTACATAGCATTTCCTTTTCAGGCGTAGCTGTACTTGTCGTAAGGGGAAATTACTCTTACGACGTGTGTGAAACTCGAACCCACACTCCCTCGGTGTTTACAGCGTATGTTATACGCTACCCACTAGGCCACCGAGGCCGCTAAACGAGAAGTATATTATAATACTTATCTGTATACTTCTAATATAAAAATAGTGTTCTTACCTATTTACCGCTCTAATATTACGAACAAAATTAATTAAACAATTAAAAGAAAAAAACCTTTTCATGTTCGTGTGCTTGAAAAGTATATAAAAATCTACAAATATGAAATATTGAAATAAAAATTATTAATTATTTTTAGCACATTTCCAAAAAAATTTTGAAAAAATGTGCTTATTAGTTTCACTCTGTCCATCCGTCCGTCCGTCCGTCCGTCTGTTTACAAAACTTCTACACCGTTAAAGATAGAGAAAAAAAATTTTAACCATAGGTAGGTCTCATAAAAAAAATAAATTTTGTGGAACAACTTTTTCATGTTGCCCCTCCCATTACGGAGCTACACCCCCTCAAACTTTGAAAAAGCTTTATTTTTAAATGCATATACCTTATGTTCTGCTTAAGATTTTTTCAATCTGAAAACGTCATTCGCCAGGTATTTCTTTTATCTTTGTAAATTAATATCAAAATTATACAATTTTTTAAAATTTAGTATTTAAATTTACCGTTATGTGAAAACCAAATTTTGCATGATTTTTCTACTTTCATAACTCCGGCACGCTTTTAGATAGAGGCTTGAAATTTTGAGGCAAGAAAGAACTTTTAGAATTAGTATAAGTTTGCTCAGAACATTTTTTGGACCACCCCCTGTTTATGAGATATGAGGGCTTAAAAACTGAAAATTTGGTATTTTTAAACACCTGTAACTTAGGAATCTGTACACATTTTACTTCTGCAAGATATAAAATTTAAAGTTACAGTAATATATTTTAATATATGTTAAAGGTTTGTTTTAGTTGTAAAGGGTTCCAAAGTTGCAGCTCTTCAAAATTGCGAAAAAGTCCCATTTTCAAATGTATATATCTCAGGCCCTGCGTAATAGTTTTGCAATCTAAAACTGCCAGAAGATCGAAAATTTTATTATCTATATTTTTTTTTTTTCCTAAGGGAGGTGGGAATCTTCCAAAGACACCAAGAATTTCGCCTTGGTAGTGTCAGATTCTTACTGACTAAACCCACCTCCCCCTTTAGCCAATATAGTGGGATGAAACCCTTACCTGCGAACGCAGTATATTGGCTAGGGAGTAGGGGTAGGAAAGGATAGGAAAATGGATGCGGAAACATTGAATTGGGAGTGGGACGGATGGACAGAGTGAACAGATAAGGAAACAATGAATCCGCCTATTATTATTATTTTACTAACAGTGACTAAAGCCGTCACAATAGTTACAACATGTAGTAGTAGTATATATTACTACATGAGGCAACTATTGAAGGCAACCCCCATTTCACTGTAGCGGCTGTTATTATTGGTATTAATATTTTTTATTAATATTATTATTATTTTACTACAGAGTCAGCGCCATCAGTGGATTATAACGTGCAGCAGTATATAACACCTTACTTGCATGATATAACCAAAGATACCCCCACTGTAGTAGCTATTAGTATTATTACTATTATTATTATTATTATTATAATTGTTGTTATATTATTATTGTACTATTTATTATACTATTTAATTGTACTATTATTATTATTATTACTATTATAATTATTATTATTATTATTATTTTACCACAGAGTCAACGCCATCAGTGGATTACAACGTGCAGCAGTATATAACACCTTACTTGCATGATATAACCAAAGATGGCTCTACTGTAGCAGCTATTATTATTATTATTATTATTATAATTTGTTTTACTATTACTATTACTATTACTATTATTATTATTATTATTATTATTATTATTATTATTATTATTATTATTATTATTATTATTATTACTATTATTATTATTACTATTATTATTATTATTATTATTATTGTTATTATTTTACTACACAGTCAGCGCCATCCGTGAATTACAACATGCAGCAGTATATAACACCTTACTTGCATGATATAACCAAAGATGGCTCCACTGTAGCAGCTATTATTTATTATTAATTATTATTATTATTATTATTTTTATAATTATTATTATTATTATTATTATTATTATTATTATTATTATTACTATTATAAAACAATATTAAAATTATGCAATATTTTGTAATTTACTATTTAAATTTACCGTTATGTGAAAACCATATTTTGCATGAAATTTCTTTTTTCATAACTTCGGCACGCCTTTAGATAGAAACCTGAAATTTTGAGACAAGAAAGAACTTTTAGAATTAGTATAAGTTTCCTCAGAAAACTATGTAGCACCCCCTCTTTAAGAGTTATTACGCCTCAAAAATTGAAAATTTGCTATTTTTAGACAGTTGTAACTTAGGCACCTGTAAAAATTTTTCTTCGGCGAGGCATGAAAATTAAAGGTTCAATAATATATTTTTGCGCGTGTGGATGACTTTTTTAGTTATATTGGATTCCGGACTTACGGCCCCTCAAAATTTCAAAAATGTCCTATTTTCACGTTTTTTCTTATTACATGAAATTTTCAAATTTTTGTGCAAGTCAAAATTCTAAACAGTTTGTATTGGGTTTGGAAATGTGCGCTTTTAAAAACCGTTGGTTTACATTCTACCTTGTTTTATAATTGTTTTTAGAAATCCGTAAGTCCTACTTTTATAAGTTAAGTATGTTTTTTTTTTTTTTTTTTTTTACGAGTGTTATTGAACTCGAAAGTCACCAAGAGGAACTGCACGTGCTTCCTCAGGGTAGTGTTGGACTTTAATCAACCAAAACCAACCCCCTTTTTAAAACCAAACTTTAGGATGGAACCTTTAATACAAATGTACAGTTTGGCTTTGGGGATAGGGATGTGAGAAGGATAATTGGGGAAATCGGAATTGGGAAATTTGGATTATGGGGGATAGGTAAGAAAATTTAGAGGGAAATTTTGAAGAAAGATGTTAATGCTCTTCTTAAACTTAAGGAAATCGTACACATATCAATTACCAACTTTAGGGAACACATGTGATGGTATATGGTTCCACAAACGGGACGTGCGCATGACAAACGAATTTCCATAGGCTCTATTTTGCCATCTTGATAACTCAACATGCTAGGGATGAGCATCTGTTGCCCTCCTTGTTTCTTGCTGGAAAACTTTGAGTGGAGGCATTAATTGTTTTATTTCTTTGGAACAAGTGTTAATCCCTACAATATACCTATAAAACAAGGTCAGTGACCTAACTGTTCGACGGTGGCTGAGTGGAGTGAGCATTGAAGTTACACTGGGGTCGTTGATCAAACGAATAGCTCTGTTTTGCACATTATCTAAATAACCCAGTGCTGTTTGAGGCCCTGCAGCCAAAATGTGTGCATTATACTCCATTTTCGGCCTAATGTACGTTTTATAGATATTGAGAAGATCAGATGCGGAAAAGAAAGATTTGCAGCGATACAAAAAACCCAAACATTTAGCTGCATCTTTAACTATACCAAAAATGTGATTTTACCAAGTCAATTTCTGGTTTAACCCGATGCCCAGCATGTTTAAATCCGTTGAATGCTGCAATACTCCTCCCTGAAATAGTACGTTGGGAACAGTAGTGGCAATTATCCGCGAGATCAGACAGCATTGTGTTTTTTTCGTGTCGAACTCAACTCTGTTGACTTCACCCCATTTTTGAATTTATGCTAAATCGTTATTTAGCTCACTAATTATGAAAATTTTCGCTGTTGTATTAATCTGGTGATTAATGTTACAGTGGCTATGAAACTCATAGGAAGCTACAAGGGTGCTGTCGTCTGCGAAACTATGAATCGCATTGGAGGTTAATGAGAGTAGATCATTGATAAATATTAAGAAGAGAGTTGGGGATAAAACTGATTCCTGGGGGACAACAGCATTTACTTTGAATTTGTCAGATGAATATCCATTGACCAGTACACGAATCGTACAATTCGAAAGGAAATTTCCAATCCATTTTAGAAAGACTCTACCTAGACCTAATGCTTTGCATTTTGCCAATAGCGCATCGTGCCAAACTTGATCTAAAGCCTTAGAAATATCGACAGTCACAACATCAGATTCACCAAAATGATGAAGGTTGATGCTTAGCTTCTCACAAAAGTAAGTCATGAGATCACCGGTTGAACAACGGTCTCTGAACCCGTAATGACGATGATGAAGCAACCCTTTGTGGTCCAGGTATTTCAGAAGCTTTTCGTTCACTATTTTTTCCATTACCTTGGAGAGGACCGAAGTTATAGCAATAGAACGGTAGTTGGACGGATCGCTTTTATTACCTTTTTTGGGAATTGGGAAAACATGTGCAATCTTCCATTGAGCAGGATGAATACCGGAAGTAAAGGAGAGATAGAAAAGGTTACGCAGAGGTTTTGAAATAGTGGAGTAGGTATTTTTAAGCACCATGGTGGTTATACCATTTTAATCGGCTGACTTATTTGTATCAAGATTTTTTTAAATTTTCATCACCGCCCGCGTTCTAAAGTAAATTTTACCGAAAGAGCAGCCAGCTCCTGGAACAGAAGGTGGCACCTGAGCTGACTGTGACAGTGTCTAATTGAAAGCGAACTGCTGCCAAACAAGTTCGCCTTCTCTTTAGAATCTGATACGGTTCTGTTATTATTATCAATAAGTGGTGGAAAGGAAGACCCTCTAACGTCTTCCTTTAGATTTTTGGCAAATAACAAAAAAGATTTGCTATTCTTTGGCATGTGGATGATTTTACATTTCAACTTTTGTTTGAACAAGAATTTTTGCTTATTGATAACTCTCTTGCATTTGTTTCTCACCACTATATAGTTGGCACTGCGAGCCTCCCACCTATTGTTTTGGTACTGTTTAAAAGCCTCCTCTTTTCTAGAAATGGCTTCTTTGCAAATACGATTAAACCAAGATTTAAGACTCCTCTCAACAGATATCATGAAATGAGGGATGAATAACCTCATTCCAAATGAAATAGTTTCACTAATCGCATTTGCAGCAAAGTTAACATTTCTGTTGCGGAAGCAGAATGACCAATCAAAGGCTCTAAAAAAGTTGTTAAGGCCCTCCCAGTCAGCGTGGCTGTAACGCTAAATTAATTTTTTGGGAAGGGACCTCTGGTTGGAGATTGGGCTTACCCGGAAACTTGTGTTAACTAAACAATGGTCGGAATTACCCAGGGGGCAACCAACTGAAACCACAATTTTTTCAGGGTGTGTGGTGAGAAACAGATTCAAGAGGTGACCTTCATGATCAGCACGGTCCGGGATCCTAGTGGGATTTTGGACAAGTTGAGAAAGGTGGAACAGTGTGGAGAATAATTCAACTTTTTTCCCAATTGAGTTTTGACTCGGGCAGATGTTGCTAGAAAAATGAAGCCAGTCCCTGTTATGAATGTTGAAATCTCCCGCCAGAACAATTTCAGTTTCTGGAGATGCATCCACAATTTCATTGATCTGGTTCGATAGATTTTCAATTTCCATTGCAGTTTCTTGTTCATTTGAGTTGGGTGATCTGTATAGGAAACAGAAATGTATGACATGCTTTTCAACGAATTTTTGACCCAAATGTAATGAAAGGTTGGGCTAGAACATTTATATTTTGGAAGTTTGTTGAAAGCGATGTCATTTTTTATATAGACAGCGATACCTCTTTTGGGTACGAAGTGTGAAATAAGTGAGTAGCCGGTAACATTAAAGTTATCATTGTGGTTACTGACTTGTGTTTCACATAGGGCTAAGATTGCTGGTTTAATGGAACTAAGATGGCAATCGACGGTATGAAAATTCGTTTGCAACCCGCGTATGTTACAGAAATTAAGATTAAAATTGGTAATTTTGATGGAAAAAAATAATAAAAAAGAAAAGTTAAGATAATAAATAATAATATTAAAATTGAAATGTAGTTTAAAATTAAAATCAAAAGCAAAATCAAAATGAAATCAAAGTGGAAATTGTAATCAAAATCAAAATTAGGCTTAAAATCAATTTTAAAATTGACCAAGATCAAAATCTGACTTAAGCTAAATTAAAGTATGTAAATTAAGATTAAAGTAAAAATTAAAATTAACAAAAATTAAAATTTATTCAAAATTAAAATCAAAAGTAAAAGTGCACGATTTAAATAACCCGAACTTGACAACGCTTTAAAGTAAATTACTATCAATGTCAATATCAATACTTTATATCAACATTAATACTTTTCAATATTTTGCTTTAGTGAGCAAATGGTTTATAAGAACGTTCAATAGTTTTTAACATACACTTTTAAATGACCTTATTGAAC
The DNA here is from genome assembly GCA_947095535.1 of Poecilobothrus nobilitatus. NCBI lineage: Eukaryota > Metazoa > Arthropoda > Insecta > Diptera > Dolichopodidae > Poecilobothrus > Poecilobothrus nobilitatus. Next base: position 172,992,499 of record OX352772.1, read on the forward strand.
GCAGGTACAACAACAGACTCCCCAAAAGCAAAACTTACCACCAGAAAGTAATCAATTAGATTACGATAATTACTATGGTGGTATTAAAAAAAATATTGAATATACAAAAAAAATTTTATAACACCTTTAACTTTTTACACAAAATATAAATGAAAGAAAAAACTTTAATTTATGAGCGAATGCATTTCAACATCTCGCAGTTAATTTTATAAAAATTTTATATAAAGAACTGCGGCGGATACAAATTTAGTTGGAGTTGTCTAGGTAGTCCAACACTGCAAGTTACCTACTGAGGAGTCCAGTAGTGTTTGGATGGACGAAACACTCCAAAATTAACTTTATTTTGAATTTAAAAAAAAAAAAAAAAATGTCAATGATGGCATGAATATCATGTTGAAATGCATTCGCTCATAAATTAAAGTTTTTGTGTAAAACCTTAAAGGTGTTATAAAATTTTTTTTTTTCGTTTATTTTTGTAAATAATATTTTTAGCTTATTCTTATTTCACGCCACACGCCTACATTGTATATGAAGAAAAAGAAAAGTAATAAAACATGTGGTCAGCACATTGCACTCACTTTGAGGTATATACTTAAATCTTAAAAAAAAAGAAAGTGAAAGAAATTAAATTTTTTTTTATATTGATTCAGAAATCATTTCCGATTTCGATACCGATATTTTGACAACAATAAAAATATAATACATATACTTTAAAGCGTGACTTTACAAAGGTATATATAACAAAATAAGAAAACACGCGGCATTAGAGTTCTATATTACAAACCAGTTAGTCTGAGCTACGAAAAAATTAAAATATATTATCGCTAAAAACTGTAATATAATTATACTAGCAGAAATACCCGGCGTTGCCCGAAATATTTTGCTTGCTTTATGAAGTAAAACTTATTAACTTTTGTTTTTACGTTAATATAATTTATTTAATATAGATAACTTAATTTACAGATGCTGGTAGTTAATATTTTAACTTTTATTACATTTAATTACATTTCATTCAATCTTTTTTAGCAAATTGAATAAACAGAGCTAAGAATTAGAGACAATTCATTTACCAAAAATCTTTAAAGGAATCTATTGAGTACATACGGCAAAGTGAGTTTTTACAATATATTATTCGCTAATACCGAAACATAAATAAATTTCAATTATAAAAGACCATATTGTAATACATTTTTTTTTATAAGTAATGTCACTTCATGTTGTTATGAATTATCCTTTTAACCACATTTATAAATTTCATTCGGAAAAGTTTCACTCTGTCCTTCCGTCTGTTTACAAACCTTATACATTGTTTAATAAAGAGCAATGAAATATTAACCATGCATAGGTCTCTTAAAATAGCAATGTTGTACAACAACTTTTTTATGTAGTCTCACCGTTACAGCTCCTTCAACACGTATATCTCTTCAAATTTTGAAAAAGATTCTTTTTAAATGCATATATTTTAGGTTCTGTTTAACATATTTTTAATATAAAAAGACAGTATTGTTTTTACCTTCATAAATGAATCAGAATTTTTTTACGTTAACTTTTTCTAATAAGTAATCACGTTTTCAAACTGATATATGCTAAAAATATGTGTAAAACCTGTATATGGGTAAGAATGTAAGGTTCCTGTTCTTTAAATATGTATGTACTCATTTTTGATTAAACACTGTACAGAAATGTGAATATGTTTTCTAATTTAATTGACTATGTTTATAGTATTTTTAAATATACGTACATTATACATACTATATGTACATATTTCAATGATATTTTTTGAGAAATATGTTATACACATACATCTTATGTAGGTACACTACGTCATATTAGTACATAATGCATTTCTGAATGATGATTTTCGTATGGAGGAGATTATTTTTGTTTTTTAATAACGTGCGAAAATGTTATGTTGTTACAACTTAAACAAAGTATTCTTAAGACACTTAATTTGGTTATTTTAATTACTATTATATATTAGAAATTAGTACTGAAAGCCTTTTATGGAATATCAAAAACAATATAGACAAAAGTAAAGAGTGATGTAAATATTTTTTAAAATAATAACAAAAAAACTTTTTGTATTGTTACCTATGCCGAAGTGGATTAACGAACGTTCACAAAAATTTGTCACAGGCTTTATTTAGAACAGTAAATTAATCCTGCCAAATTAGACACAAATTAGAAACAAAAATTTTCAATTGGTCAAACCGTTAAGCATAACAACAAAAAAATTAAAAAATTCATTGCGGCCTCTTGTTAAAACGGGTTAATGGATCGTAACCAAATAAACTCAGTAAGCTTCTGTGATAAAGAGCTACACTTCTGTAAATTTTCAACCAAATTGGTCAAACCGTTTAAGTGCGACAACAAAGAAATAAAAAAACTTCATTGAACTCTGGTGCCGAAACGGGTTAGTGGATCGTAACTAATTCAACGTAGTGAGCTTCTGATGTAAAGAGTTACAATTTTGTAAATTTTTAACTCATTTGGTTAAACCGTGTAAGCGCGACAGCAATGAAGTTAAAACATTTCATTGAGCCCTGGTTCCGAAACGGGTAAATGGATCGTAACCAACTCAACTCAGTGAGCTTCTGTGGTAAAAAGCTACACTTTTGTAAATTTTCAACAAAATTGGTCAACCCGTTAAGAGCGACAACAAAGAAATAAAAAAATTGAGCTTAAGCCCTGGTGCCGAAACGGGTTAATGGATCGTAACCAAATCAACTCAGTGAGCTTCCGTAGTAAAGAGCTACACTTTTGTAAACATTAAACTAAATTGGTCAAACCGTTTAAACGAAAGAACAAATAAATAAAAAACTTCATTGAGACCTGGTGCAGCAACGGGTTAATGGATCGTTACCAAATTAAGCTAGTGAGCTTTTCTGCTAAAGAGCAACTGTTTTGCGAATTTTCAAGTCAATTGCTTAAACCATTTAAGAAGGACAACATCAAAATTTAATAAACTTCGTTCGGCTCTCGTGCCCAAACGAGTTACCAAAACTTTATAAAAATTTGTCACAAGTAGGTAATCCTGCACTTGGGGATGGAAAAAATCATGCCATATCGCACCGAAGACCACGCCCACTGACCTATATTTTGATTGATGAGTTTAATGTAGGTTATTCTTGGTTAGTAGGTCAAAAACTTGTTTTGTTTGTTTTGGTTTAGGTTATAAGCATGGGTTGTAAAAATAAAACAAATTTATTTATATGTTTGAAATAATTTTGTATTTGAAAATATTTTACAATTTTACAGAAACCTGTGTTGGAAAATTTTTTTACGATGATCAGATGTTAAAATTTTAGAAATAGCGAGACCAACTTTTTTTATACGTCGTTGAAATCTACTTCTATCAAGTGCGTATTCGTCCCAATGACCTTTCCTTGCTGATCTGTAAGCATAGACTCATACATGCATAACATGAATTTCTTGTTTTTATCCTAAACTTGTTCAGTATTATTAACCTTGCCTAACAACTTCTACAGTACCAACAACCTTCATTTCCTACTATACAACCACTTGCAACTTTTTTTTTGTTATTTCAATTTATATTGTGCAAATATGAAAATTGAAGGTCTTAATCTAACATTTTTTCTTTTAAAAGATACATATATACATTAAAACAATTTTTAACAGCACATTTTTGTTTTCAAATAGGTACCAAAAGCAATTAACTTGCCTCTTTGATTCCTTACAGTATAAAATGTAACGCAATAATAACAAAACCAAGTAAATCAAAGATTTCCGGTTATTTTCTCAATGTTATTATAGAACAGAAAAAATCTTACATAATTTTTATTTTTTATTTTATTTTGCAGCTTTAAAACTATAATAACAACTTACAACAATTATTGATCTTCTTTAATAAACAAAAATACGCTTTGTACCTACTTCTAGTTTGCGTTTTGTTTTTATTTTTATTATTTACATCTTGGAATTCAAAAGTACCTATGAATAATTTTGTTATTAAATAATAAAAACAAGTTTTTTTCGTTTCTTTTATCTCCTTTTACGTATGTAGGTATATTTTATTAAGCATGCGATTTTGCGCAATTTAAAAAATAAACTTGATTTGACCTGAAAAAAAATCATCTTTCTATTTGTATGATATCCTATTACAAAGTATCAATGAATTTATTGAAAAATCTAAATATCCTAAACTTGTTCAGTTCATTAACCTTGCCTAACAACTTCTACAGTACCAAGAACCTTCATTTCCTACTATACAACCACTTGCAACTTATAAGTTAACAACCCATGCTTATAACCTAAACTTGTCCAGTTCATTAACTTTGCCTGACAACTTCTACAGTACCAACAACCTTTATTTCTTTTGTTATTTAAATTCATATTGTGCAAATATGAAAATTGAAGGTCTTAATCTAACATTTTTCCTTTTAAAAGATACATATATACATTAAAACAATTTTTAACAGCACATCTGAAACTCTTGTTTGATAATGCCATCGGTGCCATCCTGCTGTGGTAAAACCACATTTATTCGTAATTTAATAAAATATAAAGAAGAAAATATACTACCACATATTAATAGAATTATTTGGTGTAATCCAGATAAAAATGCTGTTCCACTATATATGAAAGATGTTGAATATAGTAACACTATTCCAGATTTTATTGATAATCAAGAACCTTTGTTAGTTATTATCGATGATATGATGTTAAGTTCTCATGATAAGTTTGTATGTGATTTATTTACTAGAGGATCACATCATAGAAATTTATCTGTAATATTTGTAACACAAAATGTTTTCCACCAGGGTAAATTTTCAAGAGATATTTCACTCAACTGTAAATATTTAGTACTTTTCAAAAATCCAAGAGATAAATCGCAGGTATTACCTCTAGCTCGCCAAATATATCCCAATCAAATTAAAGCATTTGAAAAAGTATATAATGATGTGACGTCAGTCCCATATGGCTATATATTAATAGATCTTACTCAAGACGTTAATGATATATTTCGATTAAGAAGTGATATATTTTGGAAAGGTTTGTGTTATTGTACGAGAGATCATTTAGAACAATTTGGGGAGGAATATGAAACGTTTGAAGACCAATCGACATATATTGCACCTATTAAAAATCTCTAAACCAAAATTCCAGAAAGTAATTATAAAACACTGTGACCCTGAAGTAATAAAAACATTTTGCGAAATCTCTTTAAATATTTTAAAAGGTAATTGTAATCTGAGTAAAAAAGCAACAACCCAATTACGAAAGTATAAAAAAGAATTAAGATCACTTATTTGCCGGAAAAAATCTATAAATAGCAAAAGAAAAATTATTATTCAACGTGGTGGATTTTTACTTACACTTCTTGGTGCAATACTATCAGGGATAGTCGGAAATTTTATAAAATGAATAATACAACATTTAATAAAATGATAATTTTAAAACGTGAGATTTTTGAAAGAATGAAGCAAAATGCAGACATTGAACTCAATGAATTGGATAAAAATATGAAAAAAATATTGTTACATAAACATCTCACGGATACTCAAAAATGGTATTTATACAGACAAAATTTATTTAAAATAAGAAACAAAAACCGACAACTTCCTAGAAATAAAGAGGAGAAAATAAAAATTACGGAAACAAAAGGTACTCAAACTCGTGCAAAACCAATGTATATAGATGCGGGAACTCAATCGCATTTTCGTGAATATAAGAATGTTCGAATACAAGTTGTTCCTGAAGAAAAAGAAGTATATTAAAAAGAAGCTGATGACGAAGTATTTGATGATGAAATTCAGGAAAATGTTTTAACAAAAGCATTGTCAGCTGCTTCAGTTAGAGAACGCCTTAGAAAAAGAAAATCAATTAGAAATCAAAATGTACAAATTTTTGAAACTGATACAGGAGACATTATAATTGTTCCTTTAGATAGTCCAAGCCCACCAACGAAAAAAAAAAAACTATAAATAGCAAAGAGTTGAATAATTAACCAAGACGTGTTTTAAGGTCAGCAGTAGGTAATACTCAAACAGAACTTAATTTTCCAATTCGTAAGATAAATCCGCAAGCTCATGGACAACATACAAGTAAATGATGAATTTTATATCACTTTACTCAGTGATTCATCTATGAACTATTATCCAGAAAATTCATTGTCATCTTTTACAAATAAAATGAATAAATACATGTGTGATTCAAGGTGGAAAGTTGGAAATTTCAGAAATGTATGTTAATGATTTCGTTCCAAATGTGTATGGTGAAGAATGGGAAAAAAGTACTCAAATATTTATTAAAGGTATGCAGAAAGATATGATAGGAGTTGGAACATCATATATTCCATACATAGAAAAACAAATGATATGCGACTGAAAAGTTTTTCTACTACCAACACTAATTCAAAATATACGCCCACTTAATAGGTTTACAAGAAAAGAAGGTGAACGACAGTTGATTTGGGGAATTTTTAATTTTATAAACGATAAAGTTCATTATACACAACCAAACAAAAGCTGAGGAGATACCTAAAAATTTAAGTTACACCACAATATGTGTTACTAAGCCTAAAATAGATATAAAAATTAGAGCAAATTAAGCTTATCCCCTCGAAGGACTTTTGACAACATGTTCGTCATCTTTTCAAGTTACAGATTTTAAAAAATATAAATCACGTGTAATAGAAGCTTTCAAAACTTTTTTAGATAGTGTACAATTGATTCCCATTAGTAAACCAGATATGTTTTTTATATACACAGACATAATTGAACTGCAAAAAATAGGTGATGAAGATATAAGGTGTTTAAGATGTGTTAACATACAAAATTTATCATTGATACTGTAAAAGAATTCAGTAATATTCAATATTGCAATGTGGAAAAATCATTTAATAACATTTCATTACTTTTATGTGATAAATATGGATACAAAATGAACTTTTCCAATAGTTCAATTCCAACTAAAATTGTATTACATTTTAGAAAAGTATAAATAAAAGCGATTTTACAAAACTATATATTATTTTATTTTATTCATTATGGAGAGAGCGTACTACAAATATTATTTAGTTCAATCACAAAAAGGTCTTGAGGATATTGGTCCTTTGTTACACTCAATTGTACCTTACCAAAGGGGACGAGGGTTAGGGAGCTTTTTGGATGGTCTTTTTAGATATTTAAAACCAATATTTACGTCTGGAGCTAATATATTAAAAAAAAGAGGTTATTAACTCTGGTATTAATGCATTATCTGATATTACAACAGGTGCAAATGTAAAAGAAGTGGTTCAAGATTGAAGTAAATAGATAATGAAAAATGTAAGACGATGTGCAGTTCGGAAACTCTATGAAATGTATGGACAAGGCAAAAGAAAACGAAGAAAACCTATAAAAAGACCTCTCATTAATAATTTAAATTATTTTACGTTGAAGCGACGCAAAGTTAATAACAAAAACAAACAAAAAGATATTTTTGAATAATTATGATTGAATGTATGAAATCAGAGCTTGATATTTGTAAAACACAGCCTATTCAGTCAAGTATTTTACGATCTGAAGAAGTTTCCTATAACCCTATTGCTTCTTTAGATAACCCATCTGTCATAGAATTTGTTTCACTAGGGCACGGTGATACATATTATAAAGACTTGTTTTCGACATATCTAAAATTAAAAGTAGAAATTTTAAAAAAAGATGGAACTCAATGGAATAAAGGTAAAAAAACTGATGGAACACCTATAGAACAACCATGTGTGGTTAATTCATTAATAAAACAATGCAATGTTCAACTAAATGGAAAGAATATATCTCCATCAGATGGCAATTATCATTACAGAGCTTATATTGAATCATTGTTAAATTATGGTACGGATGCCGCTACAACGCATTTGGAGTGTGGTGGATGGATGTTAGATAAGCCAAATATAGCAAAAACAGATAATAGTGGTTCAAAAGAACGTCAAAAATTATACCAAAATAGCAATGTAGTGGAACTTATGGGGAAACTTCATTTAGATATGTTTAACCAAGCTACACTTCTCATAAACAATGTCGATGTTCGAGTTATCCTAACATTAGAAAAACCAGATTTTTACCTCTTTGCAGATGATGCTGGTGAATCTCAACTGAAAATTTTAGAAGCCACTATATTTATGAGACATGTTATCCTAGTGTGCTATTAGCACATAATGCTGTATTGGAAAAAACTAATGCCAAATACAATTACAAACGGGTAGAGGTAAAAACTTTTACCAATCCACAGAATAGTTCACCAATATCACTTGATAATGTTTTTGTTGAACAGTTACCAAACACAATCATTTTGAGCATGACAGAAAATACAGGTTACTCTGGAAAAAGGTCAAAAAACCCATACAATTTGAAATATTTTGATATTTCACAATTTGTGTTAAACGTAAATGGTGTTCAAATACCTAATTCAGCAATTGAAACCAGTTTTTCAGATGAAAATAATTGCTGTACAAGAGCATACAGTACACTTTTTTCAGGAACTAGAATTTACCATAATGATAAAGTTCATCAGATAACAAAAACCATGTTTAGTGATGGGTTTTTCATTCTAGCTTTTGATTTAACTCCAGATGCATCAGGAAATGAAGTGTGTCAAGGTCTACTAAATCGAGGTACAGTTAGAATTGAGGCAAGGCTATCAAAACCACTTACATCTACACTGACTGCTATTGTTTATGCAGAATTTGATGCAAGTTTACAAATTGATAAAAACCGAAATATATTCTCAAACCTATAAATATCATACATAAAAGTAAATTTGAATATTTGACAAAATGTCACTGTCTTGTGCACTTCTGGATGTAACATTTTGTAGTGATGATAATAATACCTTGTTTGCGAAAGATATTTGTATAGTTGGTTTTAAAGAACCTTGCAAAAAGTTTGTAAAAGAGCTCAAGTATAAATTTCCAACTAGGGATTTTATAAATGATAATTTTGATAATTACTCTTTTGGAACTGTGTACAACGATAAAATAATTAAAGAGCTCTGTCAAATACTAGAAAAATTTGATGTTATTATAACAAATAAAAAAATCAAAAAAGAGTTTTTATCAAATTATATTAAAGAAACAACTAAAGTATATGACTTGAGTCAATTTGATTGATGAATACCCTAGAGATAAGTGACGTATTAAGATGTAACAAACACACACGTAAATTTTTTAAAGGAGTTTTTGCTCTGGATCAACTCCCCAGAATAATTGAAAAACAAACTTTTTTAATTGTAAACACTGACAAAATCAAAAGATCCGGAAACACATTGGTTAGCTATTTTTAAGCCAAAGAATGGCTGTGTTGAATATTTTAATTCGTTTGGTAGAAAACCAGATAAATTACAAATTTTAAGTTACTTAAAAAATCAATGTATAATTTTTAATAAGAAACAATTACAAAGTATTTATACAGATGTCTGTGGGCAATATTGTTGTGTTTATACGTGGTATAGATGTTGCGGTTATAGTATGAACGCTTTTTTAAAAAATTTAATAAAGGAAATCAACTAGAAAACGATAAGTATATTTTAAGTACCTTTCAAAATGTATTTGGAAAATATAATTCATTACAAATTTGTGTTTCTAAAACGTATAAATAATAAAAACAATATAAACGGGTTTTAGTAAAATTAAAAGAATGGAAGTACCAGGTCAGAACACAAATTTATTGCTAAGTTACACATATTTTCTCAATAAGAGTCAGACATTAAAAATTGCTGTTGGATTTGACTGTGAGTCATTTGAAGCCTCAAGTATAATTCACCGTATTGGTAAAAAGTCAATTGTCTTAAAATATCATGAATGGAACAAATTTTATTACGAATTTAACAAAAAACTCGATAAGCTGATAATAAAAGTTATAAAACAGAACTTTCATCATGGGCTAAAATCAGCGAACAGGCAAAGTATAAGTATTAACAAAGAAGAAGCAGAGCAGTTTTATAATTTAAGCGATTTTCTTCACGCAGTGATGACCTATTATAAATCTGCTGAGTTAAATGTAAAAGACTATGTTCGGGAATATCGAAATTTATGTGTCGAACAACAAGTATTTAGGTTAGAGAGAGACATTTATGTACCAATACAACGTTTTAATGTACAATGGAATTATTCAAGCTTATTTTTTAAAATTCCTGTAATTTTAAAGGAACAAATCTGTAATATACTACATAAAACAAACAAAATAAATCACAACAAATAATATAAAAATTTTTATTTCTTATTTATATGTTTTAGATAGACAAATATTTTTCTGTACATCTTTCATTAGATTATTTAATTAAAATTATTTAGGATTATTAAATCATTGAAATAATCAAGATCTCCCTGCTGATTATTTATGTCCCAAATTTCATTAAATGGAACTACTTCCTCATCTTCCTCAATTACTTCTTCCACTTCTTCTTCTTCGTCTTCTAATTTAACTATCTGGAACGGTGGTATAAATTCCTCAGCTTCTGCTAAATCTTCGTCGTCCATGGTGGACGTAATTTCATTTTCTTGTATCTGACCTTGTGCACTTACATCATCTACAGTTTCTTTAAATGGAAATGATGTGGAATCAGGCAGCATTTCAGTGAGTTGTTGAGCAGTCAGAATGGAAGTGAATTAAATTTGAAAATAAAAGTTGAGTTATATACTCATGTAGAAAAGTATAAAAGCTATTTAAACTCAATTAGATGATTAGTTTAAACCATGCTTTGGTCTATCATTTTATGTATAATAATTATTATAACATTACCTTTATCATTTTTAAAACAAAATGTCAAGAGCTCAAATAGTGACTGAAATTCATAGACAGGCAACACGTAAATTTTTTAGAAGAAAATTCAAACAAAAAGGTCTAAATGACACGTGGCAAATCGATTTAGTCGAAATGATACCTTATGGAAAATTTAATAATGGTTATAAATACATGCTGACGGTCATTGATACTTTTTCCAAATATGCCTATGCTGAACCTGTGAAAACAAAAAATGCTGAAAATGTTTTAAATGCCTTAAAAACAATTATTATTAGAGCTAAAGTTATACCAAAAAATATTCACTCTGATCAAGGCAAGGAATTTTTTAATTTACAATTTCAAAATTATATGAAAGAAAAATCAATCAATCATTATCATACATTTAGCGAATTAAAAGCATCAATTGTTGAACGATTTAACCGTACATTGAAAAATTCTATGTGGAAAAAATTTAGTTTAAACGGGAATTATTAATGGTTACCTATTAATTATTATTAATAAAATAATATAATTCAACAAGACATTGCACAACAAAACTTCCTCCTGAAAAAATTACAAAGAAAAACGAAAAAAATATACTGCGGAATGTATATACTGAGCCTAAAATTTTTCAAAAAAGTAAATATAAAACTGGAAATTTTGAAAGAATAAGTAAATATAAAGGTCATTTCGAAAAAGGTTATCAACCGAATTGGTCAACTGAAGTATTTAAGATTGATAAAATCAATAATACTTATCCTGATACATATCAATTATCGGACTATACTGATACGCCAATTTCTGGGGATTTTTATCAAGCTGAGTTTACACCTGTAAAATACCCAGATACTTATATTGTAGAAAAAATTCTGAAAAAGCAAGGAAATAGAGTTTTTGTTAAATAGCTAGTTTTTGATGACACACATAATACTTGGATAAATTCAACAAATATTGTTTTATATCTGTAAAATAAAACTCTAATAAACACCTGAAAATAAAACTTGAAAACATCTGAAAAATAAAATAAAATCTTAACGTCTGAAAAATCAAATAAAATCTTAACATCTCAAAAATGAAAATAAAATTAAAACAGTAGAAAATTTCTTTGAAATAAAATTTTTTTTATTCTATATAAAATTAGTCCAAAACTATTACTGATTTGTGGCGAAATCAAAATCACCACGTTCTTCTTTTAAATTTAATTGGCTTTCCTCATTTATGAGGAAATATTCATTTTTTTCGATTACCTCACGGAAATCATTATCTTCAAATACCCCAACTTTTTGATGCGGTATAAATATAATATTATTTAGGGTCTCGAAGACCCATTTTTTACCGTTTTTACCGTTACCGTTAAAAATTTTTTTTTTTTAAATTAAATAATTCCTCCAGTTTCCTTTTTCTGATGGGATTTGATGTTGCCTTACTCTGATAATCTTGTTGTTGTAGTTGCTGTTGTTGCGGTTGTTGCGATTGTTGCTGTTGTTGTGGTTGTTGCTGTTGTTGTTGATGATGATGTTATTGATGTAGTTGTTGTTGTTGTTATTGCTGATGAAGATGAGTAGAAGCGTCATCTTCATTTTTCGCCTTTCTCCTTTTCGCAGGAAAACGCACTGCTATACTAGTAGTAGCAGTTACAGCCTCTTCTGCAGTCATGAAGAAGTTTAAATATTCCTGTGCCATATCTTGCTTGTTTGAAATTAAACTGATATTTTTTGTATAAAATCCCGATGTATTTATACTAATTAAAATGTATTGAAGATAAATTTAGATTGCTTTTTGTTTTTCAATTTTTTCTATTTTAAGATAGTATTAAGATGGGATTCTAGTTAAACTACTATAATTTATTAAAGCGACATTTGATTACAATGTAATTGTTCATTTAACAGAGTGAATCTGTATTAATATTATTCCTGTTATTCAAGCATTTAACATCTAAAATTCGTATAAAGAAAATGTCGAAAAAAATTATTTTACAAAAGTTTCTTACCGAAACACCTATAACACCTTATATAATCGAAAGTGAAAAGTCGACATTTGTTAAACGGTTTAATATGAACGGGCACAAAATCAAATTTGTAATTAAATCCGTACCTGACAATAGAGAACCAATTAGCTGGATTAAGGATGCTATACATCAAATAATCAACATTGCTGTGAAAGGTGTGAATTCCAGGGATAAGATTGGGTTAACATTTTGTGGAGAAAGCTTTCAACATCAAGGTCCTGCGTATCTCAGTTTTAGATCCGCTCATGAACTAAAATTTAGCGACGTTTGGGATGTAATTTCTAATGTTTTCCAAAGTAATTCTGAAGGTAGTTATTTATAATACATTTTTGGCTTCATTTATTATAAACTATTTTTATTTTACGTCTACAAGTTTAAGTACAGACACTTTTTGTTTAACAGTTACCCATGTTAAATTACCCGTTGGTAGATAAATATATAATAGATAGTAATAAATATTCAAATTTTGATGAGGAATGCTTAAAAAGGAGAGGAATAATAGCAATAAAAAATAGCGATAATTTATGTTTACCGCGTGCACTTGTTGTTTCAATAGCTAAAATTGAAAAATTTAATGATTATGAAAAAATTCGAAAAAATATAGGAAAACTTCAAACTTTAACAGCTTTAAAATTATTAGAAAAATCAAAAATAACAATTCCATCTGAAGGTTGCAGAATTCGTGAATTGAATCAATTTCAAAAATGTTTACACAAACACAAGATTGTTGTATATAAATATGGAACAAGGGGTGCAGAAATAATATTTGAAGGATTGAATAATGGGAAAAAAATTAACTTGTTATATCATAATAATCATTACAATATAATAACCTCACTAACAGCTGCTTTTTGCACAGCATTTTATTGTGAAGAATGTCATATTCCGTATTCTAAAAAAAATGAACAAAGGTGTTCGAAAAGTTGTCCTTGCTGTCAAAACTCACCTGCTTGTTCAATTAATGTTAAAAATATTTTATGTATGCAGTGCAATCGAACATTTCGTGGTCAAACATGTTTTGAAAACCATAAGGCTTAAAGTTCAAAAAATAGAAGCATATGTGAAGAAATTAGAAAATGCAAATCTTGTTTTAAAGTTCATAAAAGCAGTAGGACTCATATATGTGGAGAATATTTTTGTAAGATTTGCGATAATCATGTTCCTGAAAACCATAAATGCGTATTTTATGATATAGAAACAAGACAAGAAGAAATTAGCTCTACAAAAATAAAAGAACATGTTCCAAATTTATGTGTGGCTCAGCTAAGATGCTTTAAATGTATTAACATTGATTCTCTATACTTCTGTGGAAAATGTAAATTAAGAGAGAGAATTTTTAAAACGAAAAATGTGATAGAGGATGGAATTTATTTTAAAATTAAGAAAGGAATTCAAAAAGATTGTCATAATTGCTCATAATGGTCAGGCTTTTGACCATCAATTTATTCTGAATTATATACTCAATAAAACTGTACTTGAACCAAAGTTAATTATGCGAGGTACAAAAATTATTTTTATGATAATTGATAATATTATATTTATAGATTCTCTGAATTACTTTCCTATGGCCTTGGCAAAATTACCAAAAGCTTTTAATTTATCAATCAATTTGAAAAAGGGTTATTTTCCGCATCTATTTAATAAATTGGAAAATGAAAATTACATTGGCCCACATTAATGTGGTATGAACAAAATAGAAACTCAGAATTTAATATGGAGAAAGATATTTTAGAATACTGTATAAATAATGTTGAAATTCTAACTAGAGCATGTCTGGTTTTCAGAAATTTTTTTATAGAACAATGTAATGTGGAACCATTTGTAGAAGCAACAACAATAGCTTCAGCCTGTAATCTTATATATAGAAGAAACTTTCTCAAATCGAATACTATAGGAATTATACCAAGAAAAGGATATAGGATGGAAGTAGTATACATGCCACTTGAGCGTGGGAAAATATTTATGCAAATGAGATCAAGTATCGTGATACCGGTATAATTAATTTCCGGAAAACGCTTTCGTAAATAATAGACAAGGTCAACTAGATAATGTAGAATAAGTAAGTGCAATGATCTTGTTGCGATAGTATAGTAACATAAATTATTGTAACAAATAAAATGCAGATATTCAACTTGTTATTTGTATTTTAGTTTAAAGTAATTTTAAATGAAAAACAATTGAAGGTGTGTTATTAGGTGTGTTATACTCTGCAAAAAATTAATAAATATTTGTAAAAATAAAACAACAAGTTCAATGACTTAACCTGGTATCGTGATACCGGCATAATTAATTTCCGGAAAACGCTTTTGTAAATAATAGACAAGGTCAACTAGATAATGTAGAACAAGAAAGTCCAATGATCTTGTTGTGATGGTATAGTAACATAAATTATTGTAACAAATTGTAACGCACGTACAAAGGGCGGCCCTACAAAAGGGAGACCGTGCGCACGTACAAAGGGCGGCCCTACAAAAGGGAGGCCGTGAGCACGTACAAAGGACGGCCTTATAAAAGGGCGGCCGTGCACGTCAGCACGTACAAAAGGGTGGCCGGTCGTCCCGGGGAATCCAAACCACTAAAGTCAACTATACTTTAAATTACACCATTGAAAAAAATTCTAAGTTTACTTTTTTCTTATGCTCTAAATTATTAACCCCTATATTATAGTGATGGAAAAAAAAAAAAAAAATACATTTTTGCTAGAGTATAAAAGTTAGTTTTCAAATTCAAAATTTTTAAGTTTTTTTAAAATATATTCAAGATTAAGACCTATATTATATATAACAATAATATATTATGGAGGAAAAATACTTAACAGTTTCAGGGCCTTTTGAATTTGAAATACTACTGTCTGACACTGTCTGAGGAGTTAGACCTGAAAAAACTTCCTTATCATAACCAGCAACCTTTGGTAAATAACCGTTCAAGAATAGTATTTTTTAATAAAAAGCTTTCACGGTCAATCAGTTATTTTAACATAATATTAACACAAGAATGCAGTTGTTATTTATGAGATAAATAAAATGCAAATATTGACCTTGATATTGTATCTTAGTTTTAAAGTAATTTAAAAAATGTATTTATTGATTAATTGTTATGTTTATTGCAGAAAATATTTTTAAAGAAAACATCCAGGTGTTTGATAAAAATTTATGTTAATGTTAATTGATTTATTATATAAACTACTTTGTATTTTGCAAATAAAAAAGTCAGTTATTGTTAAATTTTCTGCTACTTTGTATAATGTAAATTAAATTTTCTGTTATTGTACATACAAATTAGAACATTATAAAATCAAATAAATTTATTGTGTTGCAGAAAAAATTTTTAAAGAAAAAATCTAGGTGTTTGATATGAATTTATGTTAATGTTAATTGATTTATTAAAAAAATATAATACAAACAAACTGTTTAGAATTCTCAACTCAATACAAACGGTTTAGAATTTTGACTTGCACAAAAATTTGAAAATTTCATGTAATAAGAAAAAACGTGAAAATAGGACATTTTTGAAATTTTGAGGGGCTGTAAGTCCGGAATCCTATATAACTAAGAAAAGCCGTTAACACACATAAAAATATATTATTGAACCTTTAATTTTCATGCCTTGCCGAAGAAATATTTTTACAGGTGCCTAAGTTACAGCTGTCTAAAAATATAAAATTTTCAATTTTTGAGGCGTAATAACTCTTAAATAGGGGGTGCTACAAAATTTCTGAGAAAACTTATACTAATTCTAAAAGTTCTTTCATGTCTCAAAATTTCATATTTCTATCTAAAGGCGTGCCGGAGTTATGAAAAAAGAAATTTCGTGCAAAATATGGTTTTCACATAACGGTAAATTTAAATAGTAAATTACAAAATATTGCATAATTTTAATATTGTTTTATAATAGTAATAATAATAATAATAATAATAATAATAATTATAAAAATAATAATAATAATAATAATTAATAATAAATAATAGCTGCTACAGTGGAGCTATCTTTGGTTATATCATGCAAGTAAGGTGTTATATACTGCTGCATGTTGTAATTCACGGATGGCGCTGACTGTTATTATGATTATTATTATTATTATTATTATTATGTTTATTATTATGATTATTATTATGATTATTATTATGATTATTATTATTATTATTATTATTATTATGATTATTATGTTTATTATTATGATTATTATTATGATTATTATTATGATTATTATTATTATTATGATTATTATTATTATTATTATGATTATTATTATGATTATGATTATGATTATGATTATGATTATGATTATGATTACGATTATGATTATGATTATGATTATGATTATGATTATGATTATGATTATGATTATGATTATGATTATGATTATGATTATGATTATGATTATGATTATGATTATGATTATGATTATGATTATGATTATGATTATGATTATGATTATGATTATGATTATGATTATGATTATGATTATGATTATGATTATGGTTATGATTATGACTATTATGATTATTATGATTATTATGATTATTATGATTATTATGATTACTATGATTATTATTATGATTATTATTTTGATTATTATTATGATTATTATTATGATTATGATTATGATTATTATTATTATGATTATTATGATTATTATTTTGATTATTATTATGATTATTATTATGATTATGATTATGATTATTATTATTATTATGATTATGATTATGATTATGATTATGATTATGATTATGATTATGATTATGATTATGATTATGATTATGATTATGATTATGATTATGATTATGATTATGATTATGATTATGATTATGATTATGATTATGATTATGATTATGATTATGATTATGATTATGATTATGATTATGATTATGATTATGATTATGATTATGATTATGATTATGATTATGATTATGATTATGATTATGATTATGATTATGATTATGATTATGATTATGATTATGATTGTGATTATGATTATGATTATGATTATGATTATGATTATGATTATTATTATGATTATGATTATTATTATGATTATGATTATGATTATGATTATGATTATGATTATGATTATGATTATGATTATGATTATGATTATGATTATGATTATGATTATGATTATGATTATGATTATGATTATGATTATGATTATGATTATGATTATGATTATGATTATGATTATGATT